>VWZL01003020.1:0-22519 GCA_013396915.1 Stercorarius parasiticus | reverse complement strand
TTCCCCCAGAGCCCAGGGCCCTCCAGGGGTCAGCGGGGATGGCCCGAGATGGTTTGACACAGACCCTGCATGCTTTTTCCATTTGTGTTTCATTGCTCCCCCACAGCCTTTTCTTCCCTCTCTAGTTAAAGGCTCCGTTTGCCTCTTTAGAAGGGAAAAGAGGAAGGCTGCCTTAATTACTCACAGTCTCTACCCTTTGTTTTCTAGGCTGTAAGTTTGCCAAGCTTTTTTTTTTTTTTTTGGGTCATGAACCACTGTGCAAAGCAGGAACTGTTTTGGCATCACAAGCTCTCACCTGGAAACTTGAGGGGAGTGTGGCCAAGGCAGCCATTTCGTGGCCAAGGCAGCCTCCTGGGCAGCCACCATTTCCCTGTAGGGTTAACAAGGCACCTGCCCTACCGCCGGGCCCTTTGGTGGCACCCATGGGCAGGGCACTTCCTCACCTGCAGGAAGTTCACAAGAACCTGCTACAGGAGATTTAAAACTGTTTTTCATCACTGTTGCCACAGTGACCTTTCTGATTTCTGTCCTGAACTTTGATGGCCTGTCTGAGGAGAGAAAGGAACATTACAGTTTCACCCTAAAATGGGAAATGGCATTCCCCACCTTAAGTTGTCAGTCGCACTCTTGTGATATTCAGCAGAACTGACAAGTAGACAGGGGCAAGCGCACAGGAAAACCCTACTGCATGCCCCAAAAAAACCCCAAACCAGCCCTGAACAGCACAACACACTTTACTTACACCCAGCCACCTACAGGCCTCTTCTCCTCCCCATTTTGTCTAACCCTCGTATCTTGGTGATCTGGAAAACAATACACAAGCCTTTGGCTTTTTCCTCAAGTTTAATTCACGGGGTTTTTGGGTACGGATCAAATTTACAATAGGACTGCTAAAAAAATTAAAAATTCGAACTGTGCACCGTGTCCTCTGCAGTTCTGGCTTCAAAAGCAAGAAATGACACTCAAAAAGGTCTCTTGCTCCCCCAAGAGGCATCATCATCCCTTTTTGGTTTTTCACCTCTTTTCGTTCTTTCTGTCCTGACGTTCTTGGGGGGGGTCGTGGGGCCTAGAGCAGGGAGCACAGCACCAATGTCCCCTGAGGGCAGCTGATTTCCTGACGCGTGTGACCTGCACGCATCATCTCAATACTGCAGCTCGCCACCTCCAGGCACAGCTGAGAACCCAAACTGCCCCTTCGTGCTCTGGCAGACTCTTTGCCCATCGGGAGCTCCTGCTCGGAAAGGTGCCCTCAAAGCCAGGCACACAAAACCCCAGCAGCCACCCTGGTCATGCTCCTCAGCACGCCTGCGGCCTTTCTGGAGTCTGTTTCCCAGGGCTTAAAATTAAAAGTCTGGGGGAAATTTTCTTGCACACCAGGAAAGTGATGTTGCAGGGTGGTCTGCCTCAAAAAGGGAAGGCCCTTTTAATCTTCCACTTCCCTTTGCCAGGACTTTCCCCAAAGAGTCACAGGGTGAAGCGCAGGCTGCTGTGGGCAGCTGGGGGATAGCCCAGGATCAGTCTGTGACCTCCTGCTTTATGCTGCTGACAGGAACGGGAAGCTCTGTAGCTCCAAACTCTGCTACCGAGGGGTCAATGGTTTCTTCTTTCACCCGCACAGCAATGACTAGCAAGAGACAGAAAGAGAGAGGGAAAAATAAGTAAGTAAAATCAACCCATGCTGCCTCCCTCTACCTGCAGCACCCCAGAACCCGCCCTCTTCATGCAGATACTCAAAATGCCCCAGGTTTCCAGCCCACTTCTTGAGGGTCCCTTACCACCGGTAGCCCTGTCTTGCCAGCACAAATCTATCCATGACCACAGCCGCGATCAGGATGGGACTAAACCCTGGCAGCATTCAGCTGCTTGCTCCTAAGAACAACTTCTCCTCGGGCTGAGGGAAGAAAAGCCAGTGTGATCCATTCTCTACCTGCCTAGATCGACAAATGGGAAATGAAAGATCTATGAGCAATGAGGACCTTCATGAGGCTCCGTCCCCATGAAACCACTTCACCCACCCTTTTTCCCCAACACCCACAAGTGTTGGCAGGTGACCCAGCTGCTCTTCTGGTCACCACATCTCTTGGTGCTCAGCACAATGGGCTGTGTTCACATGCTGCGACAGCCCTTATGGGGACTGGGATGTGACAGCACACTTCTGACATGTCCGTTCTTGACTCTACCCTCTGACCTCGCACAACCAGACTGCTCAGTAGGGCAGCCATGTCCATCAGCAGCATCAACAAATCCAGCTACACTGGTGTCACCAAACCTCCTCAGGAGGCAGAACTTCCCAGGGAAAGCTGACTAAGGCTTTCTTCCACTCACTCTGTCTCTGGAGGAGTGGGGAAGGATATTTGTCACATATTGCTTTTCCCTGCCTGGGGGCACCCATGACTTAACAGCCAAGAGGCAGCACAGGCCTCTGGAGGGTTGGTGGAATGAAGGGTGTATGTGAGGGAGTTACATGTGGCTGCTGGGTAGAGTAATCACTCCCTTACTCTCATCAGGTGCTGGCTCTGGCAAAGCCTTGCTGGCAGCTTTTGCTTCTCGTTTCGTCTTCGAGGTGGAAGGCTTCTTGACAGTCTGCTTGACGTTGCGGGTTTTGGCAGGTAACTTTTTTCCTTAACAAAGAGATAACAGAGCATGGGGAAAAGCGTGTTTCTTTTCCCCTGGAATATCAGCAACCCTGCTCCACTGAGAAACCACAGGCCAGGGACCAGCACAACTGACCAGCAAGCTACATGGTCATTAGCTGCCAACTGGTTACTCGATAGAAATGGCCTACTGGAGAAAAATCTCTATAGTCACCATCTCAAAATATGCTCCTCCGTGTTCTCCTTCATTAAAGGCAAGGCACTTCAGCGTGTGCTTAACTTCCAAGGAGCGGGTCCTGTTGGAATCAGTCTAGAGTCAGCTTTGCTTACCTGTCTGGGTCTAGTCCTAGGCAATGGGCATGTTGGGTCCAAGGCACGGACACTGTAGCATTAATGTTTTCATTTTTAGCTGACGTTTTTATTTAGGTTGAACGTCTTTATATTCTTTAGATGTCCTTTCCTCTCCACCCCCCAAGGAACGAATTTCTTGCCTGTCTACACACGATTTGCCACAGCTACTGCAACAATGACGAGAACAACGACAAGATGAAACAATGACACGGTCCAGCCCCACTACTGGCCTCTTCAGCCATCTTAAGGCCTTCTTTCCCTCAGCACAAAGCAGGCAGGGTTGCTCTCCAGCTACCCTGCAGCTGCAGCCAACAATCTCCCTCTGACCACAGACACAGTGGGGAAAGAAGCACAACCTCACGCCTGGAAGCAAGCACCATCTACACCTCGGCCAACAGAAAACAGACTGCAAAACAGATCCTTCCCACACACACAGCTCTCTGCTCTCTCAGGTAAGGGGGGCAGCTAAGAAGGATGAAGCTGTGTTGTCAAACCCACAGCTGACTGAGGGCATCCACAGCAAGACAAGGCCTCTCTCTCCTGCTCTGATGGGACATGATGGACAGGGTTCCTCTAACTGGGCCCAGCCTGCGAGCGAGCGGGAGGGCACTAATCAAGCATCACTCACTCTTCTTTCCATAGGGTTTCTTCTTCTTCTTGGGCACCTCCTTGGCCTTCACTGGAGTTGTGGGCTCTGTCATGGAGACGAGAGGGAAACGAAAGCCAAGTCCCATAACCAGTAGGTAACTGGGATGAAGTGACATAAGCGAGAAACAAGATATACCCGTCCCCCCGAGCCAACGCCCTCTTCCCGAGACAACCAGCTGAGGGGAAAGCAAGGCTCTAGGGCAGTTGCTGTCTGTGCTTCCAGGCGAGGGCCCAGGGTGGCAGGCTAGGGCAGCACAGGGGAAAGAGGCCCAGTAGAGATTTGGCAGGGGCAGTAAAGAAACAAGAAATGTAGCTTGGGACAAGAAGGAAAACATCTGCAAAGGTGAGGCAGTGGCCTCCCTGTGACAAGGGAAGGAACAAACTCTTGAGAGGGATGCTCTTACCTTTTACAGACAGAGTCAGAGAATTGATGAGAAAAGGGAGCAAGGGGCCAAGCTCCCCCTGCTACCTGGCTGAGGTTGTAGGCACACTTAGTAAAAGGGAGCTGTGCAGGGATAGGACCACCTGGAACTCTACCCAATTTCATCAGGAGCAATTCTCTGTTGGTGTGCAGGTGGGGGAACAGAGGAAAAACAGAGCCAACCTCAAATCTCAGGCTGCTTTCTCCCCACCACCGACTCCTCCCTCTGCCAGCTGCTAGAGTGTGTGGCAGCAGAGGAAGACTTATGGTAGCCAGTGCAAATCAAGGAGGCAATTTTCTCCTCCCTACAAGGCCCACAAGGAGGAGCCACTCACAGCAGGAGGAAGGAAACCTTTGCCTCTAGCATTAGAAACCACAGTCAAATCTTCACTCACCTGGAACAACTGGTGGTTGAAGCTGGTAGCCTGTCAGCTCACACCACCCCACAGGATAAATGTCTGGAGACTCGCAGTCCACCCACTGGTCATACTCATTGTCCCAGCCATCAAAATGGATGCTAAGGAGACGCTGGACTACACGCTTCACTGTGGCCACACAGATGAGCCGAGGCTCCATCAGGTCCACCGCTTCCACCTTCATGCCTGCCTTGAAGCCGTGGTTTGGGCAGTCCTGGGTGCAGAAAAAATGAGAAGGGGGGAAAAAAAAAAAAAAAAAAAAAAAAAAAAAAAAAAAAAAAAAAAAAAAAAAAAAAAAAAAAGAAAACCCAAGACCATTGCACCCAGTCCAAACCCGCACCCAGCTACCCGCAGCCTAGAACAACTACAGGCTTGCCTCCAGCTTAAAGCAAGCGGAGAAAGAACAAGCCTACAGTCACACAACAGAAACAGTCACGTAACAGAAGGGGACACATGTGAATAGATCTAAGGCCAGCTGTGTCCTTATTGAATCTCAGCCCAGCCTTTAGAAATAAGATCCTAACCTAAGGGGAGCATCAGGCAGCAGTTAAGGGACACCCAATCAAACCTATTAACCTGAGAGAGCCCTAGGAAATCAGAAATATCAGCACAAGCCCAGGTGCTGCAGCAGTTTTGCTGATGCCAAGCAGATCCCCTCCACCCAAGTGCCAGCCACATGTCCACAGGCAACAGGCAGTGCAGAATCCACCAGGAGCCTGAAGCTCTTGGAAACAGTACAGAATCACAGGTCACACTCAGAGGGACGAAGATGCTGTTACATCCACAATGACACTGCTAGTCCTGACCAGCCAAACAGGGCTTTTCTTGGAGAGCGCACACTTCCATGCCTTGGGCTGTCCTTAGAAGTGCTGACCAGCATCAAAGAGCAGCCCAGTAGAGACAATGTATATTGTCTACCCTAACTTCAGGAAGGCTTTTAACACTGTCTCCCATAAGATCCTCATAGAGAAGCTGATGGAACTATGGGCTGGGTGAGGAGACAGTGAGGTGGACTGAAAACTGGCTGAGTGGCTGGGCCCAGAGGGTGGTGAATAGTGGCATGAAGTCTAGTTGGAGGCCAGTAATTAGCATTGTACCCCAAGGGGTCAATACTGGGCCAATCCTGTTCAACATCTTCATTAATTATCTGGATGACATGACAGAGTGTCATAGAATAATAGAATTGTCTAGGTTGGAAGGGACCTTTAAGATCATTGAGTCCAACCATCAACCTTACACTGCCAAAACCCACCACTAAACCATGTCCCTAAACACCACGTCTACCAATCTTCTAAATACCTCCAAGGATGGCGATTCCACCACTTCCCTGGGGAGCCTGTTCCAATGTTTGATAACCCTTTTGGTGAAGAAATTTTTCCTAATATCCAATCTAAACCTCCCCTGGCGGGTAGAGGTCCTACTGTCATGTCAAACTCAGCAAGTTTGCTGGATACAAAACTGGGAGGAGAGACTGACACACTAGAGGGTTGTGCTGCCATCCAGAGGGACCCTGACAAGCTGAAGAAATGGTCTGACAGGAACCTCATGCTGTTCAAAAAAAGGAAATGTACAGTCCTGCACCCCGGGAGGAACAACCCCAGGTAGCAGCACATGCTGGGGGCTGAATGGCTGGAAAGCAGCTGGGGAGAAAAGGACCTGGAGGTCCTGGTGGACACCAAGTTGAACACGAGCCAGCAATGTGCCCTTAGGACAAAGGCGGCTACTGGTATCCTGGGCTGCATTAGGAGGAATGTTCCCAGCAGATCATGGGAAGTGATCCTTCCCTTCTACTCAGCACTGGTGAGGCCACACCTGGAGGGCTGTGTCTAGGTCTGGGCTCCCCAGTACAAGAGAGGCATGGACATAATAGAGAGAGTCCAGCAAAGGGCCATGAAGATGATGAGGGGACTGGAGCATCTTTTACATGAGGAGAGGCTGAGAGCTGGGACCGTTCAGCCCAGAGAAGAGAAGGCTCAGGGGGATCTTATCAATATATGTGAGTATCTGAAGGGAGGGTACAGAGATGGAGCCAGGCTCTTCTCAGTGGTGCCCAGGGACAGGATCAGAGGCAATGGGCACAAACTGAAACACAGGAGGTTCCTTGCGAACATCAGGAAACGCTTTTTACTGTGAGGGTGATTGAGCACTGTCACAGGTTGCCCAGAGAGGTTGTATAGTCTCCATGGAGATATTCAAAAGCCGTCTGGACGTGGTTCTGGGCAACCGGCTCTAGATGACCCTGCTTGAGCAAGATGACCTCCAGAGGTCCATCCCACCTAACCATTCTGTGACAGCCAGAGCTCTTGTGCTCCTCCTTGCTGACTGCGAGCATCCCTACACATGCCTTCTTCCTGGCAGCACTCACCGTGTTAAACAGCCGTGCTGGAGCGGGTCTTGATTTAGTCTTTTCCAGGTAACTTTCCCAGTTGAAGGTCTGTGCATCTTGCCCTGCAGCAGGAAGAAATGGTCAGCAGGGAAAAAGGCAGTCACTGGGCAGACCAGCTGGGAGAAAAGGCAGAACAGACAGGAAGCAGGCATAGCAATTGGTTGCAAAGTGGCTTCGTTAACCAGCATATACAGCCTGATCTTGGACATAAATCTAGTACACAGATTCCATGGCAGTCCAGCACCCGCCTCCAGTGGGCAAATATGGAAAAGTGCAAGCTGCAGCTCTGGACACCTGTGTCAGTCACATATTCAGCCCACAGAGAGCGGTGAGGAGAAGCAGCAGGCAGGAAGAAGTATATTCAAAACACACCACTAAGACAAATCTTTCTCCCACATCAAAGGAAGACAGAACAGCACTGCACAAAAGTGCTGCAACACAGAAATTCAGAACAGGCCTATTTAGGTATGGACAGATGAGGCAGTAAAAACACTCCTAGGGTGATTGCCTCTCAGGCTTTTGCAGAAATATTGGTCTCAGATTTATTCATACAAGAATAGAGGTGACTCCTACCACTTTTAAGTACTGAGTCATGCAGCAATGGCTCTACTTGTCCGTTCCCACCCTCCTTGTCCTTTAAACCTTTTGATTCTGTTCAGTTTAGGGATCGTACACCTCTCCCATTGATCTGCCAGGAGCTAACCACCATGCCATTAATACCCTCTGCAGATGTTACTTCCTACCATAAAATACCAAGACTTGGAATATGGTCAGAGCTCAAGTGGACTGGCTCTCTGAACCAGCCCTATCTCCCTGAAACACATGCAGATCGGGACCTTGTGCTTTTGATTCACCTGAACCTGACACCCCTCAGAAAAGCACAGCCCAGCACATTCTGCATACAGGATTGTACCACAGGGCAGAGTCCAAATCTCACCTTTTGGAGGGGTCAAATCGATGCTGTTCTTCTGACAGAAGTTGACAGGGAAGATGGCATGCGAGGAGGCATGATAGCAGAACCAGTCAGAGCCATCAGCAGATGTGGCTCCATCAATGCTGATCATGAGATACCCATCCAAGAGGACCTGAGATGGGAACGAAGGGCATGAGTGTAGAGCTTCACTTGCTCTAAAGCCTCTCCTCTCAAAGGATCCATCCCCCAGATGGATCACAATTACCACTAGATAGTAAAATGCAATGTTATATGCTCTAGGGCATGCAGTAGCTTCTCCTGTTATGTTATTCAACACAAGCTGATCCCCAAAGCAGCAATTTCTGCAGAACTGGGACCAACGCTAATAGCTTCCTGTAAAGAACTTAGCCATAAATGGTCAGGAGCTTTGTTCTCCCTCAGAAACAGGCTTTATTGGCAGCCCAGAGACCCTCTACACCAACCAGGTCATGAATTTGTCACTGAGCAGAAGGGAAGGGCACCACCTTCAGACTTGCCACTTCCTGCAGCAACAAGACTTATCCTATCCCATCACTCAATGGTAACTGGTGCCTACCAAATATGATAGGCACATCTGCCCCAGCCTCTTCACATGTCCAAGCAATGACTGAAGGCAACACTTTACAGACACGAACTTTCCTAGCATCCCCCTGCCAAACCCCAAGTGCCAAAGTCCTCTGCTTGGGTTCTACAGGGGCAAACAGCTTCTTCAGGGAGCAAGAAAAGCCCAAGTTCATGCTATGCTTTAGGACATGCAATACACCTCACTGAGGAAACCTGGCTAAGCAATTTACTTCCCAACACTAGCACAGGAGTAGAGCTCACTACCTCATCAAGAGAGACTGCAGGAGACTTGTCTATCCTCAGCTTCCTACACCAGTGAATGCACCATTCCCCACATAGAGGTGACCCCACAGTGCTTCCCCCCTCCTTTCTCTCCTCAAGGCAGCACTACAGAGGCCTCCTCTTTATGCACTCCAAGAACTAGAGAGCAAATCTTCCCTACTGCATGCCCAAGGGTGAAGGAAGGGTAGTAGCTGGTCACACACACTGGATGGTTAGCTTGCAGACCAAGCATGCTCATCTTCACGCTGTCCACTTAGGCACACGTGGACAACTGCTGGTCTCATCAGCTTCTCAGACCTCTGAGGTAATGCCCCAGTTCCCTCCATACACCAGCTGCCTACCACTATTGACAGCCCTCTCCTCTCCCTCATGCAAAATCCTACCCATTCTTATTCATTTACAAAGACCTGAAGAGAGGCTGGGTTATGTCAGGTAAACACAGTGGACCCACTTCTGCCCACTGAACTTACCTTGCAAACAGTGGCCACACAAATGTTGCCCAGATTCAGGGGGTCAATAGCCTCCAGTTTCATGCCTTCCTCGAACCATCCTCCTTCAGCATAGACAGCTCGAACCTAAGGCAGACTCTGGTATGTCATGTGCTGTCAGAAGTATGGGACAGTCCCATCCCAACACCAACCACACAAGTGCAAACAGGATTAGAGCTTCTTTACTTGTCTCAACCCAAGTTGGGAGGGGAAAGAAGAAAAATACAAGAAATACAAAGAGGCAGCCAGAGGAACGCTGTGTTTGTGTCAGTAATCTCCTGCCAAGGCCCCAGTCACTCAGACGACCAGGCTCAGCACTCAGCCACTGCTCCACAGCAAAGCAAGCCTCCTTCTCATCTCAGACCTTACCAGTATGATCCAGCCCCTTGTCTGAACTGGTGTCTCCCATGCAATCGTCTTCCCTCTCCAACTTTAAGTTTCAAGCAACTGCTTGCCCTTCAATGGAATCCCTCCATCTGTCTTTGTCTTTTAATTCTTCCATCTTTCTATTTTGACCTGCCCCTGCCCAACCACAGCCTTGACATCCCAAATACCTCACTGCCCTATAGCTGTACGGGAGACAAATGAGCCATCCTCAACAACCCACAGAGCAGTATATATACCCAAGGAAGGAAGCGTTATCACTGCTTCCTTTGCTGTGGCCAGCACAGAAAGGCAAACTTGTCCTACCTTCTTAAACAGATAGGGGACAGCATCACAGTAAATCTTCCGGAAGGTGGGATGGTTTGCCATGTCACTGCGTTTTTCTTCTGTGAGGAATGAAAGAAATATAGAGGTAAGAAACCTGCAGCAGCTGCAGTAAGAAAATACACTGGCTATTAATTATCTGGTGAAAGCTCAGCAGCTATGAAAGAGCTAGATCAGAGACCATGAGAAGAGTAATGAAAAAAACCCAACAGGTCAGTCCCTCTACACCTTCCCATAACATGGGCTGTGATGCAGGGCCTGCCCAAAAGCAGATGGACGGTCTTCCTGAGCGCTAGTGATGACACCTCTACATGCAGCATTAATCACCAGGGAGAGGCAGCAAGAAAGGGAAACGCAACCAAAAGGATCAGCAGGGCTCAAGTCTTGTTTTTTCTGCCAGTCTAAGCTGACCAAGAATTCCTCTCTGTAAAGTCCAGAAAAAAAAACAAACTGATGGCATCCAGTCTTAGAGAAGCCAGCATGAAATTTCTCAAAAAGACCATAAACATCTGTGATGTTGCAGACTCTGCATTCTCACACTGTGGGGACAGACTACCTGCTTCAGGTAAGAAACCCTACAGTCCCTCTGTCCTGACCTGCAGCAGCAGATCGCTGGGCTTTTATTTATGCAGGGGGAAAAGCAGCAGACACATGACTGCATAGACCTTATCTGTCAGGTCCTCAGCTCCCAGCATGTCAAGACTGGTATCAACAGCAGCGTCCAGGCAGTTCACAGGAAATGAGAAGATGCTTGTGGTGGCCTAATCCCTACCTGTTTTCTTCATGCTGTGGCCCACTCTCCGTGACCAGCCCACAGGATGGATGAGGGGACTCCACATGTGGCACCAGAAGTCATCATCACTGTCACCGTCCTCATAGAGGAGTCTCAGTCTGCCCCCAATCACTGTGTCCACCACTGCCATGCGTGTCCGGGACACATGGTTCTTATCCACCACCTCCACCCGCATGCCCTGCCGGAACGGGTACTTCATGCTCTCCGCCATCTGGCAACAAGCAAGAGAGGAGATGGGATCAATTGCACTTGGTGTTTTCCTTCCCTACACACTTCAGAGAACAGCTTTCCCCACAGACATCCTAGCCAAACCCCTGTGCTGCCCAAAGCTGACTGGGAGACACTTCTGGCAAGGGATACACGGGAGAGGGTTCGTCAAGGGGATGGGGAGCTGCCACCTCCCCACATGACAGCACAGCTGGGCACACGTACTCTAAGCCTCCCCTGCCCCGTGGCCCCATAACAGCTACCCTCATCCTGGCCCAGCAGCTGTGCTCAGCCAGCACCTTGCGTGAATGTTCAAAGCATGAGAAACAGATGTCACTTCTGTTCAGCAGGAACTGAGTAAGGAATTGCGTGCCTTTTTCAGTCATGAGACCATAAGGGTTTCAAGGCTGGAAGCAGTAAGAGGTGTAGCTTCCCAAAGGGCAACAGAATTTTCAGCTAACTTTAAAAGAGGTCAGGCCCTTATTTTCACCTTTTTACTCCGATTTACTCCAAATTGTGATTAGAGGTAGAGCAACATGATGATCTGACAACTCTACCTCAAATGCCAAAGTTACTCTGCAGACTGACTCAAAGGCACAGGCACACAAAAAGAGTTGCTGCCTTCTAACTGATTTTTTTGAGAGCTTCAGTTTGCTGATACAGCCTAGCCCTACACGCGCACAAACACCTAAAGGTGTTTAAAGAACACCTGACATTTTGGCACTGGGGATCCCAAATGCTGTGCAGCAACTAAGAGCCACAGCTCAAAACAGATTCAGACACCCAAAACAGCCTACACTTGACTCCAGAACCTTGAAGGGAAGGTCCTCCCCTTCCACCTCCTGTTCATTAACTGGGAGCTGGGGTGCTGGGAGGAGAAAGATACGGACAACATCTGCCTCCCTCTACCACTTCCCTTCCACAGTGTGAGCTCTCAGCTACAAGCCGTGGAACAAGCAGCTACAAACATCCTCTCAACTTTCTGAGAAGCAACAAGGAAAACACAAATTATGCCAAGGTCTCCAGCTCAGCATCACCAGTTACCTCACACGTAGGAAAACCCATCACCTGCCTTGCTGTCTCTGGGACCATCTTCCTTATCTGTGGTTTACAAAGTTGTCAGCAACAAGAGTCTCTTCTCCCCAACAAGTTCTAACCTCAGTGCAGGCTACACAAAACAACCACAAGAGCTATAAAGCTGGCAAGGCCACGGCACAGCTGTTTCCACGTACTTTGAGGGAGCCTGCACTCCTCTCACTCCCCACAGGCTGCCTTGCTACCAACACTGAAGGCAAAGGGTTTTGACTCTCAGAGCCATTCTCCAGCACTGAAACAGGGCAGGGAAAGGCCAGTCTGGAGCTGCACTGGCCTCTCCCATCAGCAAAAAAGCAAACTCACCCCCAGTATTTTCCAGCGCAGGTTGACATGACAACAGCTTTTAAAGCTCATCTATGACCCAAAGTAGAAATGGCTGTGCCATTACCTACAGGATCGTGACAGGTGTCTCACTGCCCCTGCCCCGCCCCGTTTCAAGGGGACAAACAGAGGAGTTGCACAGATCAGGACCAGAAGAGACGTGTTGCACACAGGTCTCTTGGCTTCAGCTTCATTTTCACACGTAAAATGACAGGCTCCCACATTTACCTTGATGTGGAAATCCACTGGGATGGTCCTGGCTCCCACCAATTTTTTCATGAGGTAACTTCTCCAGTCAGTGTACTTGGCATGGATAGCTACATACATATAGGAATAAAGCACATCTTTATGACTGAAAGAATTACAGCACCACACTACATTTTTCTTCCTCTCCGAGAGTCCATCTGTATTAAAAGGCCTTCTTGACGTTCAGATCCTGTACCTGCTCTCAGGCAGACTCTGTTCTACAAGCTCACCCTCACAAATGGCTGCAAAGGATCACCATTACAGAACAGACTGCGTCAAAGAGATACCCAACTCCACTGATCTAAATGTGGAAGTGGTATTAGAGCAAAAACACGTGGGCCATACCAAGTAATTCTTAGCTTGCCAGAATTCTGCTAAACTGGATAATTCTGGCATCCCTCTCTGAACTGCTAGCTGAGCAAGGGCTGGATCCAGTGCACTCCCCAGAGACACTGTCCAGGACGCAGGACAAAAAAGCTCCCCCAAAAGTTAAGCGTAGCCACCATGTGGGTCAGAATGAGGAATGGCCACCTGCATTAGCCTCTGCCCACAGGTCTGACACCAGTTCTGCATCCAGCATCCCCAGATCAACCACAGGGAGATGCAGAGGGAGCAGTCCAAGCAGTCTCCAGCTTACCAAAGAACTAACTGTTCCTTGTAACTCAGAGCACAAATGGAGCTGTGGTCCCACGTACCACGGGAGCACCTTTCCCACTGCACTAGACATAAACCAAGGCTCCTCCATGCCCAGGCACGTGCTGATCCCTCTCGCCCCACACTCACTTTGTGGTGGTACCAGGATTTTGCTGTTGATGGCACACCAGCCAATAGGGTGAATATCCACTGTGCCCAAATTGCACCAGAAGTCATGGCTGGCATCACTCTCAAAGCCCTCATATCGCAGAAGGGCCCTGTACCCTGCCAGGACAGAGCAGACAACCAGAGAAAGACATTAGAGGCCAAGAATTTCTCCTCTCCCCATTGGGCACCACATGCTTATTTCCTACAGCATTCCCTATGGCCTTTGTTGCTCTGCATAGGTTACCAGAGCTTCTCTAGCCATTCTGGAAGGAGAACCGCCCTTGAAAAGAGCCCAGCAACCAGAACAGGAACCAGATGCTGGTTTCCTCCCACCCCCGCAATGGCGTATTTCCTGTTCCAAAATCTCTCAGCAATTGCAGAGGAGCTGCTAAGATCTGATGCTTTGTGTGACCAGCTACACTCAGCTCTCCAAAGCTTCCCTCAGAGGTTAGCCATCCCCAGCTGTCAGGAGTTACATTGGAGACATACCTACAGTCTGGATGACGGACGCAATCCAGTACACACGGCTGGGGAGCACAGCATCACTGTTCAGTACTTCCACTTTCATACCTTTCACCACATCGTCCCACTGATCGAAGAGCGGCACCTGAAAAATTGAGGAAGCCACATTGGGAGAGGGACATCGACACTTAGAGCAGGGCTCAGGCCCCCATTCTAGCTTTCAGAGACATGTTTTTAGGCAGCTACACTTTCACCTTAGGCCCAAGTTTGCAAGTCTTACCCTTGCTCTATCTGCCAATAGCTTGAAATGCAACTGAACTGTTCCAGCGCCTCACTGGGGTGTTCACAGAGGATCCCAAAAGGCAGAACATTGTATAGCAAGACTTAACTATTTCACTGCCAGCTGTCCTATTACGCCAAAGTAGCTGCTGCCATTCCTCTATGGTATCAAAATCCCTAACCATCAAACTACTGTGTCTTCCTGACCAATCATCAAGAAAAATAAAATTTTGTTAGTATTATCACAGAGCACAACTCAAAAAGAACACAACAAGTGAGTCCTGGAGACTCAGAGAGGCTGGGGCTGCTATAATACCTAAGAACTGCCATTCTTTCTTGTATCTGCCTTGACTACTTGGCCCACAAGGACTGCAAATCAGTATGATACAAACCAGACATGCTGGAGGGGCAGCTACTGACACGCCCACTTGAAGTGAGTTCCTCCCTGCACATCACCGTGGGCTGAGCTCACCCACACAAACTGCAAAGCCACTTTCCACTATTCCTCCCCGTCAGAATTAATTCTGTCCCCAGCCAGCACTGGCCCATCGCTACTGACAGTGCCTCTACCAACTCCCCCTCTGCTTCCTCCCCCAGAACTCCTGGTCCCCCTGTGAGACTCCCATTCTTAGCTGTGAAAAGTCTCAGCTTATTTCCTTGCATCAGCTGGGGCTTAATAACCAGCTCCCCTGGTCTCTTCCCACCATCTAGTCACTGGAATACAGGGGAGCCCCATGCACACGGTATGTCCCATGCGCACTGTGAGGCACAGCAAAGAAGAACTCACGTGTTTGAAGCAGCTGACAGGAGCTGCCTTGAAGCCATGTTCCTGCAGGTATTTTCCCCAGTCAAAGCCCAGGACGAGTGCTATAAGCAGACATGAGAGCAGAAAATCAGGTGCGATTATAGAAAAGGCACAGAGGGCTCAGTTACCTCTGGACTACATTTTGCAGCCACACTGTGGCCTGCTCACAAGGACTGAGCATTCCACTGCATTTTCCCTGGTAGGGAACTAGATCCCATGAATGCACGGGAACCAGCCCCCACAAGAGGCACAATATATTATTAATCAATTCTTGCTGTCACTTGCTTCTGGGGAAAGAGGGGCAGGAGGGGCAAAAAAAGGGGTCAAATCCAGCCCAGGGGTGAGAGTGGAGACTGCATCATGTCAGCGCTAAACCACTTAGCAGCTCTGCCTCTCAGCAGCAACATTGCAGGGTCATACCAGCAGCGCTTGTCCCCCAGAGGGTGCCGAGAAAATCAGAGTGAAGCACTGAGATAGTAATCCCACAGTCAGTCCTGATCCAAGGCTACAGCTCTGCTCCAGCAGCAGTCTGCTCAGGGATCAATCCTTGCTGCCACCCCCTGGGGCTTCACTTTTGCCCTAACACAGCAGCTTGCTACTCCTTCAGCTGCAGTGACTGGCTGTTCCTCAAGTTGATCACTTAATGACTCGACTTAAATATAACCCCCCACAGGCAGTAGGGCAGCAAACGGCTGGGAGCAACAGGGCACCTTTAAGTCAGCTTTGCCAGTACCTCATGAGACTGTGACTAGAGGGCTCGTGCTTCTGTCCAAGTCACGCCAGAAGTAAGGATAAGGCAATAGTGGATGGGCAGGAACCCACCAGGGCTCCATTAGCACCACAAGGTGAGGGAGAGAGATGTGCCCTGTGTCCTGCCAGCCTGTGTCGGAGTGATCCACACACATTGTTTCAGTACACGGTAGTGTACCAGAGGGGATAAAGGGGACTGTAGAGCTTACAGCCCTCCAGGTATCCCCATTTCTGTGGCTCCAGCAGCTGCACCTCCTCACACCTCACCTACACTCACCATCCTGGCCTGTCAGTGTCCCATCTGCCAGCTGCCCCGTGCCCTGCGAATGGAGGAAGGCTCCAATCTTGGCCGACCAGGCTGCCTTGTGCAGAACTTTAGCTTTCTTCGTTGGTGGCTTCCCCTACAAAAGAAGGAACATTAGGAACACTAGCGGCACAGGAGAGGAAGCCAGTCCCAGCAACTGGCCAGCAGGGCACCCATCTCTTCTTTGGGGCATTTTTCAAGTTACTACAATTTTTACTAATGCTCACAGGAACAAGAGGAAACAGCAGTTAAAATATCAATGTGTCCTTCCTCAGCTTCTAGGGAGCACCACCTTTCAGCTGGCATGCATTCCTTCGGGACTTCAGGCAGGAAGAACAAGCCACTGGTAACGGCAGTCTGATCTTTAACCAGAGCGCAACCACCCACCCCTGCGTACAGGCACATCCTGCTCCATCCCCAGGGAAGAAGGAAGGGTTTTGACTCACCTGAAGTCTGGCCAGGATGCTGGCCTTCTTGGAGTTTGAGGAGTAGCTTCTGGAACAGGAGACACTGCAGAAACGTTTGGTCTTAGAGAAGAAAGCCTCCCTGGTGCCCACAATCCCACACATCTCACACACAGCTGAGAGAAGAAAGGCAATAAAATGTGAACAGTTGGCAGGGTCGATACACTACAAGGACAGAGCCGAGCTCAGATAACCCTTATTACACATAGCAGCTCCCCCCCATAGCCCAGAAAATGCAGTCTCAATCCAGTGCTGCTCCCAAAACATACTCAAGATGCAGTCACGCACCCTTCGGCTTCCCCCAGCCCTTCTTCTTTCCATCATGCGCGTGCTTTAGGTAGAACAGGCAGGCAAGGCAGTACCTGGCTCAGAGCCGCTGTCCTCTGTGAGCCGGCCTGTGGATGGCTGATGCACAGGAGAGGTTGGAAGCTCTCCGGCTTCTCGGTCTGCCACCTCATCATCACTAGACTCATCCAGACAGGAGCTGCTGTCACTGCCCATGCTGCTGTTGTAGCCCCGGAAGCTGTCATAACCCCCAAAGATGTCCAATTCATCCTCCTCCTCCTCGTCTTCGCCTTCCTCCTCCATCCGTTCCAAAGACGAAGTCTTGTGGCAGAAGGTAGACACCAACTGAAAAAAAGCCAGTCTGCTTTAAAATAGACATTTTACACCACACCCCACAATAAATCTGCCTGCATTGCTGGGGGGGCCCATCTAGATCATGGAGGGGTCTAAGGGTGAGCAATGCATCCATGTGGCAACGCCAAAGGCAGGAGTCTGAATCCCTAGCAGGAAAGCTATTACCCTCACAACAGGTCCCTTTACAAGTATTTCACAGGCTGCATTCTGCTTCCCAAAAGCAAACAAAGAGCCACAGAGCTGCAGCTACGCAGAAAAAAAGTCTGAGAAACACAGAGGGAATCCAGGGAACTACACTGACATGCTGACAAAGACAGAGGAGACTGCATCCATCCAGGCACTGTCTTTTCCAACAACTGCACAGTAGTGCAGACACCACCAACATTAAAGTCACCACAAACTTGAGCGTGGAGCGCAAAGCTGCACGCTCTGGCCGCCATAGCTCACAAGACCAGTCCAGCCTGATGTCAGCAGGACAAACTCGACTCTGGAGAAGGTTGATGTTCTTTGGAAACTGCATAGTCCACAGCCGACCTCAGTTCAGAAGCTGCACTGGCAGGACGACAGAACAATGTCTGTTAAGAGTTTTCGCTTACAGCCAGATGTCTGCACAACTAAACATCTTCACTAGCTCTTTGTAGCTCTTGCTACGAAGCACTAGCTCTTGCTGTTACAGCAAGAGAGCAGAGAGGCAGCGACTAAAGAAAGAGCACACAAATCCAGTGACTGTTTCTCAGATCAGAAGAGCCTTGAACCAGCCTCCAAATAAGGGCAAAAGAAGCTGGGAAAAATGTTAGCAACTCATGAAAGAGCAGCAAGAAATCAGCATGAGCACATGGAGTGATGGAACAGAAAGGTAAACTGGAACAGCCACACGAGGCACCAGGATACAATTGTGCATCCAAGCAAGCGACAACAAAAGATCAGCGGCAGGTCCATCACCCTCCAGTACCAAATTCCCTCCAATCCCTGGCTCCTGGGTATTATAGACACATGAACAGGATGACCAGACTTCACTCACTGCTGTCTCCCGACATTCTCCCTGCCTTTCACACAAAGCAGAACCGAGGTACCCAGGTTGCTCCCTGAAGACAAAGCTCCTCTCCTGCAGATCCGCAGGCAGCATTCCTGATGACTGAAAGGCCTGAACTCCTCAAAAAAAGCATATTAATCTCTTTCTCGCCCCTTTCTGGGGGTGAACCTTCCCTCAGCTCACAGGAAGTGAGCATCTTTGCATTGTTACTCTTCCACCAAACACGAATGAAACTTGCGGACACGTTACAAGTTCCCGGGGCTGACAAGCAAGGGCAGCACCACCCGCAGCTGGCTCAGAGAGGCGGGGGGGACGCAGAGGCCCCATCCCGCCCGGGTCAGACCCATCATCCCCCCCCCAGCACCAGCCCGGTATCCGGCAACACGGGGGCGGGGCGGACAGCCACGCCGGCAACCACAACAACACGACGGCCAGGAGGAGGCTGCCCGTCGGTCCTCGCCCCCTCCAGGCCGTGGGCAGCCCTTATCCCGTACCACACCGCAGCCATTACCCCCCTAACACAGCCCGGGCCTCGCGCCCTCCCTCAGGGCACCGGCCGGCCCAGCCCCCTGCCCCAAGGCTTTCCCCAGCGCCCTGAAGCGGCTCCGCGGCTGTAGGAGCGGGCGGCCCCGTGCCGGCCCGATTCCGTCCCCGGAGGNCCCCCCGATCCTGCTCCATGGCTCCCAGGACGCCGCTAGCCCGCCTCGCGCGCGGGGAGCGCGTCCCCCCTCAGCGGCGCCTCCGATTGGCAGGGGCCACGAAAAGAAAGCCAATCAGCGAAGAGCTTGTTCTCGCCGCGCTGCCCGCGGGGCACGGCGGGAGCTGTAGTTCTTTTCCCGGCACGGCGGCGGTGAGGCGCAGCCATCGCGGCCGGCGGCAGTCCCACCCAGGGGCGGAGGAGAGGCCGGGCCCGGCCCCGCTCCCGCCTCCCCGGGCCCGAGCCGTCCGTTCTCGTAGTTCTGGGTTATCGCTCTCTGCCCCAGTAAACAACAAACCCCTAAACTTCAGCCCCACGGACGCACTTGACACCCAGCAGCCATCAGCCTCCCAAAAAGGACGAAAGGACGTGAGCCCCGTGGAGACCTACAGCTGGAGTCGTGTGTCCTAAAAGTAACGGAGGATGCGCACAGCTTCCTAGAACCGTTGGCAAGTGGGTGTTGGGATTTGGTTTGAGGCGTGAGCAACACCGTTACCGTGGCAGGTGCCTCCCGCCCTGCCGTGTCCCAGCATCGCAGGGTCAGTAACGCCCCCGCGTCAATGCTGCTGCTCCCCGTGTCCTCGAATCATCAGTCTCAGAGATTTAATGCATAAATAGATGTTTTATTTGGCAAAGAAAGTATTACCTATACAAAAGAGGCCTCAAAGTGCTTACAGTGCTATGCAGTTGGTTTTAAAAATTTCTATACATTGATAGCATGGGTTCTTCTGTGCTCTAGATGAACCTGCTCTGGCAGGGTGGTTGTACTAGATGATCTCCAAAGGTCCCTTCCAACCCCTACAATTCTGTTATTCTGTGAAATCCTTCTCTCCCTTTTGGCTCTTTGTTCTTCCCCATGGAAAAGTGTTGCAGTCCCAGTGATACCAGTAGCAGCATCCCTCACTTCAGCTGGCTGTCTCTGGCATCCATCCTCTTTTACGCAAAAGCTACGTTCCCCAGACGTAGTGAACTATTTCTCATTTCTACCCCTTTTATTTTGTTATCACCTTCATTGTGTTGACATTGCACCCTCAGCAAGTTTGCCGATGACACCAACCCGTGTGGTGTGGTCAACATGCTGGAGGGAAGGGATGCCATCCAGAGAGACCTCGACAGGCTTGAGAGGTGGACTCGTGCAAAACTCATGAAGCTCAACGAGGCCAATTGCAAGGTCCTGCACCTGTGTCAGGGCAATTCCAAGCACAAATACAGGCTGGGTGGAGAATGGATTGAGAGCAGCCCTGAGGAGGACTTGGGGGTGTTGGCGGATGAGAAGCTCAACCTGAGCCGCCAATGTGCTCTTGCAGCCCAGAAAGCCAACCGCATCCTGGGCTGCATCAACAGAAGCGTGGCCAGCAGGTCGAGGGAGGTGATTCTGCCCCTCTACTCTGCTCTGGTGAGACACCCCCTGACCAGCTCTGAGGGCTCCAATGTAAGAAGGAATCGGACCAGTTGGAGCAGGTCCAGAGGAGGGCCACGAAGATGATCAGGGGGCTGGAGCACCTCTCCTGCGAAGGCAGGCTGAGAGAGTTGGGGTTGTTCAGCCTGGAGAAGAGTGGCCTTCCAGTACTTAAACGGAGTCTACAGGAAAGATGGGGAGGGAGTCTTTGTGAGGGAGTGCAGCAACAGGACAAGGGATAATGGTTTTAAACTGAAAGAGGGGAAATTTAGATTAGATATTAGGAGAAATTCTTTACTGTGAGGGTGGTGAGACACTGGCACAGGTTGCTCAGAGGGGCTGTGGATGCCCCATCCCTGGAAGCGTTCAAGGCCAGGCTGGATGGGGCTCTGAGCAGCCTGGTCTAGTGGGAGGTGTCCCTGCCCATGGCAGGGGGGTTGGAACTAGATGATCTTTAAGGTCCCTTCCAACCTAACCATTCTATGATTCTGTGATTGTAAAAAGAAAAAAAAAAAGCCTGTACTGAATGTTCCTACTCTGTACAGACTTTGCAGTGAGCAGCTGCACAACAGATGTGTGAAGCACGCACACAGCTCCTCTCTGACACGTAAGTGTGGCCTTTTGCAGGCAAAAGTAAGGCAGCATGGACAAGGTTCATTCCAAAGGCTCACCCACACACGTGGGTTGCTCTTCCAAAGGCACGAGCACGTCACTCTAAACGCAAAGGGGTGTCACTATCAGTGTGGACCATGCTGAGAATCTGGGGTAGCGACTGGGGTCACAGCCTAATTACAGAGGGACAGTGGCGGGGAGCTTGCAAAGTCTACAGCGTGCAACTTGATCAGCAGATTTCCACAGCATTAGGGATCCTCCAGCCTCAGCTTTTCCAGACAATTCTCCAGCACTGTTAAGAAACAGAAAATTGCTTTTAAGGTATTCAGGCAACGCAGTTGATATCAAAATAAATTACAGAGTCTGTTATTCCCTTGCAAATACTGCTAGAGAGTGCCCTGCATGACAGACAACAAAGCTGTTTCCAGAAAAGACACAGATACAAAATTAAAGGTTTATTAAATCTTTCTACTGCAATAATCTCTCATGTAACACATTACGAGCTATTGCGGGTGTGCATCCCCTGCTTCCTTCCCAGAGCGGAACAAGCAGCGCTGCTCCCTCAGGTCACAGACAGGCTGGCTCAAGGCTTCTCAAGAGCTTAAAAAAAAGTGAGTCCTGTCATGGCGCAGAACAGGTTGAAAGGCAGTCCCCATCCCATGGCTCTTTCATTTGCCATTGCGGTTCTAAATAAACCTTTTCAATAAATAATAGTATTTAAATCATTTCCTTTTAATTTGATTCAAACTCAAATTGATTATGGAATACTTGTATTCTCTTTAATAATAAAAGCTTTCTTATGAAACAATATCAAAATCTTTGTTAAGCCAGGTCCTTTCTTTAGGGATAAAACAGCACTGACAATCTCAAGAAACAAAACCCCAAAACTTCGATGAGACTTTACTTTTCCTATCTCCTTCCCTACTGCTGCTCTGTGCCTGGTTTCTGTTTTGATGTCATCTGAAATAGAAATTTTAGAGAAGGGCTGCTGTCAGGTGAAAGCACGGAAGGAGTTCAGGACGCAATGGAAGGGATTATTCCTGCAGGACAGAGGCCAGGCTGCTTTCTCAGAGCCGGACACAGGCGCTCAGCTCAAAGTTTTGCAGCTGGAGAAGCTTTTTGTACTTCAGCATCAGCTCTGTTCCTCATCACCACAACTTCCTTTAGCAGCACCGCACACTGGCTGTTTGTGCCTCTCTACTGGGACTGTCCCCTCACCCATGGTCTAGGGTGAGGAGCTCATGCTCCAGGTCCCTAGGCTTCATAAATTCATCCGCTGCTCCTCCAGAGCCTCCTTTCTAGTTTTCTACTCTCCGTTTCAAAGAGCTAATGAGGATACTGACAGTTCATGGGCCAAGTTTCACTTCCAGCACCAAGTGGCAGCCATTTTGGTTAAAGGGCCAGCTTCGAAATTCTTTAGTGCAGTGGGATGCGGCACACGGCTTTAGCAATGCTTTTCCTCTCACCTCCTATGCTGACACAGTTAAGAAAACAAAAAACATTGCAAGGGTTTCATTTCTGTCATCAGCACTGGGAAAGGCAGCCATTTTGAAGAAAAAATGTTTATAGACTTGTAACCCTTGGTCATACTTTTACAATAATGTCCTTTGAAAACGGAAAGTAAGGTAGAACAGCTTGGAAAACCAACAAGCAAACAGAAGAAAAAAACTAAACCAAACCAAAAAGTGTTCTGCTTAACTTTTGGCAGACTAATTTTACAAAGGTAACTGTGAAATGAAAAGTGGGAAATGGTCACCAGCCTGACCACGATCACCATGGCAGTACAGGATTCCCCTGCACCA
>VWZL01003019.1:19850-36125 GCA_013396915.1 Stercorarius parasiticus | reverse complement strand
CGAGAGGATCCAAATTGGAGCAGGGCAAGGAAAGGACAAGCCGTTTGCTCTTGCGCTTGCCGCTCCAATCACGGAGGTGGATAAACCGGCGCCTGGCTGCTCCACAAATGTAGGTCACTCATTGTTGTCTGGGCAATGCTGGATTCTCGCAGGAGCTATCGTTTGTCGGCTCAGAGCAGGCAACACGCCGACAGTCAGATTGTGCAGCCACCCATTCGGTGGGCAAGGAGAAAAAGCAGCTGGGTAGAACCAGGGCAAGTAAAAAGGGTTCGCCGCGGTCTTTTGGCACCCTTACCAAAGGAAAGTGTGCCCAACCCCTCGGTTTGCGTACAGAGCCTGCATTACGTTGCAGGTGACCTCGCACGCGAGCTCGCCGTCTCCTTGCAGTGAGGAGACAAGGATGACAGCGGCCAACAAGAGGCGCAGCAGCTGAAAGCAAAAGCCACAGACCCTCTTTCGAGCCGCTGTGGGGGCTCTGGTCACACGAGCAGTCTCTCTGGTGAGAGGGGCCTTTCGCCAGCCCAAAACCCACAGGGCCAGTGGTGTGGGGACAAGGGCATTGGAAGCAACTGGTGCTGAGCACCTGTGGGCAGCAGCAGCGGGGCTGGAAACCGTGTTTCTGTTTGCTTTTGTTTTCCCCTTCACACTGTCGGCAGCAACCCAAGCCCACGTGCCCCCAGCCAGGCTTCGAAGCCCTTACCAAAAAAAGTACTGGTTACTGTGTCCCCGTCCTCGTGTTTCTGATGCAGGTCCCTCAGCTGCTGGGACTCCTGACACACGTAGATGGTCAGTCTGGGCCGCACCATCCTACGGACAGAGCAGTGAGTGAACGCCATCGGATTTGCTCAAGGACACCTCTAATTCCCGACACTTTGCCAGCCCTCTTCCCTCCCCTGTATCCTCAGAAGGAAAAGAGAAGATCAACAAACTCATCTCAAAGCAAAACCGTCCCCACCTTGCTGCTGCAGCAAAGGTTTTTGCGAGAAGGGGATGAAGTCGGCACGGGGACATGGTGCCAGCTGGCTACTGGGCAGCTAAACTGGACGGTTCCCTCCCGAGGACGGAGCAGCCACGGGTCAGACTGAGCTCTGCTGGTAACACGCACGCTCCTTCTTGTTCAGTCTCATTTTGCAGCGCAAAAGCCGGCAGCGTCTCCTGTCCTTCGTGCCCTTCTCCCCAGCGCAGCGCGACCACGTTTCCCCGCTATCTCCCGAGCCATCGGAGGCAGTACATTAACCCCCTGGAATGCTTCCCACCCGCAGAGCTCTTGCTGCCCCACATCAGAGACCGGCACCGATGTCTCCCCAGACCTCCCCTCCGGCATCCAGCCCACCCTGGGCCCCTCCGCCCGGCCGCGGCCGTGCCTTCTGAAATGCTCCAGCTCAGGCAGGAGCTCAGTTGAACACCAGTCCCTCCTTCTTCAGGGCAAGGTGCAAAGGGATATTCCCTTTCCGGGAAGGTAATTCCACCATTCAGAGGATGCAGGGAACAAGTACTGCATCGGCAGGACATCCTGGCTTGTGGCTGGATTCTCTGATGCTCAAAGTGTAAGATCATTTCTAACGCTTCCCTCCCACACGGATTTTCTTCCCCAAATTGTCTCTGGAGCCATTACGCTTCTGGCTAAGTTATCAAATTTGACTGAAAGAGGTTCAGGAAGGTTAATGAAACCCTGTTTTCTAGCAAGAGCCAAGCAAACGGACTAAACCAAATACAATTTACCCACCAGCAGCTTTTAAGCAAACAACATACCGTCCTTTTAACGCATTGAAGAGCCTGATGCCATCCGCAGGGCCGCAGATCTGGATAACGTCTTCTCTGGTCAGCTTCAGTAAGTCTGCACCTATGGTTTTAAACATCAAAAGGAGAGAAAAAAATCACACAATCCAGCCCAAAGTGTCCAGGATCGGCGGGGGCGGGGGGGGTGGATCTCCAGACACCGCAGCCGTGCTGGCTCCCCCTTGCAGAGCTCACCCCATTCCCAAATTTCTTCTCCCCCCGTTTCCCCCCCTGAAGGACACTCGCAAGGTTTTGGTTTTTTCCAGGCTGGTTTCCCAAGAGTGTGTTTCGGTACAACCTCGCGTCCTGCCTTATCATTTACAGCCGGCTATCCAGCGCCTCGCTGACCCTGGATAACGGAGACCGTTATCATCAGGAAAGGAGAGGAAAATAAAGGCGAAGCATTTCTTTACACGCAGTGCTTTCCCCCACATCAGCATTTCTCAGCTTGTTTTAAGACCGGAGGGTGCTGCAAGAGAAACCACCCCAGTCCCCACTGTTTCGCCAGTTAAAGAGCGAGGTGAGAAACGAAGAACACAGCTTTCAGGAAGCCAAGTTTTATTGTGTTACAAAAAAGACAAGCTTTTTAAAACCATTTATATTTGCAACGGTAACACGAAGACGACCTCAGGAGCAAGGGGAGGCAGAGTGACTCGGCACAGAGAAGGGACAGCCACGGAGGGGATGTCGTAACCTACCTGAGAAGTTTCTGAAAAGCCGAGAAAAGGTAGAGAAGCGGTTTCGGTGCAGCCACTGCTGGGCCTCCTGGGGCGTGCTGGTGGGCAAGAGGTTCTGCAAGGTAGGAAAAGAAGGGTCACAGCCTCAGAGGTGACGTGGAAGCCATTCCCAGTGAGGAATGAGCACAGGTCAGCTCAGTCAGTGTTTATAATTAGTCTTAAATCGAGACCTGAGCGTGGCAGCTCACAGCCCACGCACACAATAAAGGCTGCAGCCTGGACAGGTTTTGATTTAAAAGGCTTCAGACGGACAGAGAAAGAGGAAGGAAGCAAAGGGGAAAGCACAGTGAAGATCAAGGCAGTAAGAAAAGGTCACAGCGAGCTACAGAAACCTTGCTCGCAGCTCCGCATCGCTGTACTGCACATTTTTCACCCTGTCACCTCTTTTTCCAAAGAGAAGTCAAAAAGAAGCGGTAACTCCCCAAAGATGTTAAACCGGAGCGGTCTCTTCCCCAACAAACTACAGCCACCCGCAAACCCGCCCCCCTCTGCAACCCCAAATCCCGTTTTCTGACCTGTGCACCGTCCTTACCACAAGCATAAGCTCTGAGGTGTGACTTACATCTGCGATCGGAGGGGGTGGCTCGGGCTGATGGTTTGGAGAGCCATTGCTAGGTTGGGGGGGAAAAAAAGAGCCAGAGAGAGCAGAACACGAGGTTAGCGCCGCTCTTCCCCCTCCGGCACAGGATCCCGACACGCAGCAACCGCCACCCTCCAAGTCCCATAACCAAAAGCACCGAAACACAGGGGCAGCAGCAACACCGCCATCGTCGCAGCGCAGTATTTTGCAAGAACGAACGGCTTATGGCGGAGTATTATCGCGATGGGGAAAGGCAGAGCGAAGCAGGCCGGAAGCTGATCAGCAGGGGGAAAACTGCTGATCAAACGCACGCAGGTTTCTCGTGCGAGAGCCGAGCTTTGCTGCAGCCAGGAGAGGTAACAGAGCTCAGCTTCAAGGCTTTAATTTGATTTTCCCCTGGCTGACACAGCCTCTTAGGCTGCTTCCACCCTGGAACCAGGCCCTTCCTTTCGCTAGTGGTCACTGCCAGCTCAGACACATCGATCTCTCGTGCAAGGCAGAAATCGATAGCCAGCGTCTTCTCCGGACTCACCCTTCGCCAATGGAAAAACTGCTGTGGGAACTGTTGAAGCCAGGGGACGGCGCGTTATTGACGTACGTTATCTCTGGCCAGGGAGAACACTAGAAAGGAAAACCCCAGAGTCAGGATTGCTTTGAACAAGCGTACGCATCTGCTCTGGTCCGCACAGGTTAACAGCTATTCGCTGACCGACAACCGAGTAGGAAACAGAATCAAAGAATAAAGTAGGGGATTACAAGAAGCCAGGCCAATTCACTGCAAACGGTCACAAAGCTCCGATTTAGCGATTCTTCATCTCAAAAGGCCTAAAGTCACAAAATTCAAAATGTGGTGAGACCTGGGATCTAAACCATCGCTCCGGCACTGGGCTGACGCATGCGGTGCCCGCCAGCCTGGGCGATTCCATGCAGGAAGGATCCACGCAGCGGATCCAGCCTGAATCGGGCACTGATGAGTGTCCCCAGATTCATCCGGGGCAGGATGAGGGCTCCCTCCCCGGGGCTGCTCAGCACCGACCCCTCACACAGCCGCATTTCAATAGACCAACACTTTCCACTAGCAGAGGGAGGAAACAACGGGGCTTTCTGCCAGCTCACAACCTCGGTGGCCAGTTGCCACATGGGCAAAACAAAGCTTGCAGGGAGAGGTAAAAATCTTTTATTAGGAAAAAAACCCCATCACGTTTCCAGGCACAAGAGCCCTTTTTCAGGTCTAGTAAGAAACACCGCCTCTGCCTACAAAATTTATCTTGCTTTTGTCTCGCGGCTATTAACAACTTGGCCAAACGTTTCACAGCGGAACAGCCAGTTCCTTGCCACCTGCGAGCGAGGAAAGCCAGGTTTCGTTCAAACAAGGATGCCAGCACCCCACCTCTGTGAGTATCGTAGTTTCGTAGGAAGGCTGGTATTTCTCTTTCTCATGAGGCGTTCGCTTCTCCATCTTTTCCCTGTCCGTCTTCTGCTTCCGATCAGCTCCTTTGGGCTGGAAAGGAGATATTCCTGTTAGAAGAGCAGCCTGGAAGGGCGGCAGCAGACGGTTGGATAGATACACAAGAAATGCAAGAACAAGAAGAGGTGACTCGTCCTTCTGTTCTACCCAGTTGTTGCTTTACAGAGGGAAAAGGAAGAGGGCCGGGAATATCTGCGCGGAGGATTAACAGCAGCATCACTTCCGTAACAACCACAACACCCTGATCTACCCACGCCCCTAAAAAGGGACGCAGAACACCTGAACAAGGAGGTGAAACGTTTTTCGGAAGAAACTTCTCCCAACAGCATATGCTGGCTTGAAGGGGACAAAGGCCAGGTTCTGGTGTCGCATCTCTCAGCTGTGTCTTCTGCACCTACATCAACCACATTGAGAGGCGGCATTTCAGTGGCACAAACCACACCAGAACATGAGAGCGCTCAGTTATGTCCTTGCCTTTGCCATAACCTTGAAAAACCGTGCACTCTCTCATACGCAAGATTAAGATGATTTTACTCGTTGCCTTTATCAAATGCTCAAAGCCTGGGGAAAGCAGCAAGTAAGAGAGCGCCTTTATAGCCACCAAAGCTGTCCTGGTGCTCCCCTTGGCACAACCCTAAAAAAAACTCCCTTAAAACTTGGCTGTGCGTGGCCTCTGCCTGCACTCACAAGTGGAAGGAATTTGGCCTTGGTGGACCAACACAGCTGCCCGCCAACATGCGGATGCCTCCCGAGTGAATGAGCGCATCCATGGCACCGGCGGGGAAGCTTCAGGACTGCAAATACAGCCAGGTACCACAGCCCTCCTGCTCCCCCCCAAGCTCCAAATTTCTCTTCCTCCGGACAGCAAAGCCAAGACCTGAACAAGCTCCCACCACGCTCGGAGCTGGGCAAGGAGGTGCTGCTTAGCTGTGGCTTGATTAGACAGTTTCTGCCATAAAAATCTAATGGTGGCTCTTATCTTTCCATGGTCAGCGCTGCTGCTTCTGGCAGCTAGAAAGGATCTGTGCTCCAGACCCCGCTGAGCACGGGTAAGTGTCAACAGCTATTTTGAAAGCACTGAAATCTCCCAGCTTTGAGGGGCAGAAGGGAGAAAGGGAAGAGCAGGGCAGGAGCCCGAATCACGTTAAGCCACAAAGGACACCCTGCGGTGAACAGATCTCACGCAGGCACAGGGAAACCCAGGCACGGCGTTGAGTTTGTCGCCCTAACAGCAGCCCTGACCCCAGGAGAGCGGCTGCGACAAATGAGCAGCAGATAAGGCCGAGACCATGAGAGACCATCCTCTGCGGGGAGACCCTGCCCTGAAGCCACAGTGTCACTGCTTTGGGATTTTCTGGTTCAAGGTCATCAGAGACGAAAAAACCACCACCCATCCCCTGGCACAAAGAGCTGAAGCTCTGGAGAAACGCGGCGCCAGATGCCTGGCAATCTCGCTGTCCTCCGGGTGCTTGTTTGCCACCAGCCTTATCCCTTAACTCCCAACTCCGCAGCCACCCGCTTCGGCTATTTGCATCCAGATACCAGCCAGAGCTCAAACAAGCCCTAACAAATCACCCCACTGCTTTTGAAACGTTAGAATCCAAATAGGCAAAAGAGAAGAGAGGGAAGGGGAAAGACGCCAAGCTCACAGCGGCAGGGCGTGCTGCCTGATATCCCACAGCAACTTCACGGCAGAACTGCAAAGCAGCACAGGCAGCCAGCCAGGCAACCGGCCCTGCTGCGGGCCACGGGCCCCTAACGGGAGAAGAGAGGAGCTACGGATGAGGTTTTGCGGGGTGTTACAGGGAGAACGGGGTAACAGAAGCAACCTCAGCGCAGCAGACAGCGCGGGCACAGCGTGTCCCCGCTTATTCCCTGCACAGCCACCCTCGCGGCACCTGGGCGCTTCTCAGCCACCCACGCCATCACGCTGCTGTGGCCGCCGCCAGGTTGTGGCTTTGGGTTTCTGCAAACAATCTGCAACCGGGACAAGACGCCTGCACCGCTGGAGAGGCTGGATGCAGATGGATCATCGGATGTAGACGGACTATCAGCAACAGGTAATAATGAGGGGTTTAGAGAAGACACCAAAGCTCCTTGGAGGATCTCCCGAGCTGATAAGACTCAAGACTAAGTGTGGGAGGTTTCAGACACAGGCAACACAACCACGTTCCCTGTACATTGTTCTTGGCTTACTGGTTTTGCAGCCTCAACAGCATTCAGACTCAATCGACAGAGAGGAGCCAGGGGGAGAGCGGCAACGCAAGACCAGAAGGACCAGGAGGCCCTTTTGCAGGCAAGCTCGGCCGCAGTCCTCCACCCGTGATGTTCACTGGGGCCGCAGTGTGAACTGGGGCTGACTCCCAGTTTGTTTCCCAGTGGGGGAAGGCCACCAAGGGGCCGAGGTACCTTGAAGACCTTGATCTGGCAGCTGGCGGAGTGCAGGTGCTCCGTGTACTCCCCGTTCTCGTTCTCCTTGAACGTGTCTATCTGGACCCGAAAGGGAACCCCCTTTTCTCCTCCGTGCTTCCGCATGGTGAACTCCGTGCTGATACAGTGAACCTGGGGGAAGGTGAGGCAGCCTGCGGTGAGTAATTCCGCCACATTCGACTGACCGCACGCTTCCCAATCCCCTTGTGGTAGCCAGGACAGCGCTCACGTAAAAGGCATCCCGGTCAGAAGGGCGAAATACAGAGCCGGGATGGGATCGCACCAAGTACCCCCAGCGTTAAGGGGTTAAGGGGATGCCACAGCAGAGGTGGAGCCACATTCTTCCAACAAGTTTTGCAACCTCTTAATGTTACAAGCGAGCCCCGGATCAGCAGAGCAGGGAGTTCAGCTCCACCAGCCTCCACACGCTGCAGCCTGTTATTCTAGGCGGGAGGGCCAGACTTCCAAGAGGTGTTTTAGGCAGCTGGTGAGATGTGCAAAAGCATCTAAGCAAGACGGAGACACAGATCACGAAGCCAGCAGGACCTAAACCACCACAAAAACGTGTAAAACAACTTATTGGTGGTGGTCAACTGTGCCTGTGCTTCGCTAACGCATGAATTGCTGCTCTCCAGCACTGCTCGAGGCAGGAGGTAGGGTGTAGTTTAGCTGCCATCCTTCTACTCTACCATCTGGCTGCTATTTCAGTGCTCCAGGCTAAAAAAAGCATCTTCTCCCCCCTTGGATAACTCATTTTTTCCCCCCCTAGACCCCCGCAACAGGAGTTTTCCCACTTTTCTTGTACCTGGATGAACACAGAAGTCCTCTTTGAAGGATCCCATAGAAACTCCACTGTATTGAGCTGGGTTGGGTTTGCTCTAGGGTCGATGATGCCCACGGACATCGGGATATCTGTAGGGGCACACACAAAAAACAAGCTGGAGTTTGCAGAAGGAGAAGGAAGATATTCACAGGGAACATATGGAAGAACCAACCGTGTCTCTCAAAGTGCAGAATCGTGACAGCACTCTGTCCCTTAAAGTCAAGGAAGCCAGAATCCAGTTGGAGGCACTTCAGGCACCCACATCTCCTCCAGCCCCAGCCAAGGTGCTGCCACGGGGACTCACCTATGTCCAGTATCCTGTCCCCAGGCCTGTTCCACCGCCAGCCCTCCAGCTGCTGATGCTCTGTGTACTGCAGTCGCCGGTCATGAAACACCACCCGGAATATGCTCTAGAGAAGGGAAAAACGGTCAGTGCCTGGAGCTGCCCCAGGAAACCTGATGGTCTTCAAGCTGGGAGGCATTTCCCGGGGCGAGAAAAGGGGCAGGGAGGGGAGCCGAGGAGCCTGAAGGCTTCATGAAGAAGCCAAAGCTATAAAAGAAAGCCCAGACGGACCCTTGGGACAGAAGCACGGAGGCTGCAGCTTATCTTCCTGAACACTAAGCGATCAGCAATCGCCTCTTGGCTTGACCCCAGGCCCCATGAGACTGGTTGGACACCATCAGCCAGACTGGTCTCACCAAGGCAGGAGAAGGGGAAAGGGAGAATAAACCCCCCAAGCAAGCCAGACCCCCCCACACACTGTCATGAGGGCTGCTGTGGGGATGCAGTACAAGATCTCGCTCGCTGCTCCCTGCGGCAGGGGATGGCCCCAGCTGGACACACGTACCCGTGCTCTCCGCTTACCTTTACTAGTTTCCCATTTATCTCCGGCAGCTCTCCGATTTTCCTGTTGTCCAGCATCCGGATTTCATAGGACTGCCCTGGGAGAAAGAAGACAAGGGCACTTCGCGGTTAGTCGTGGATGGACCTTCGCTGCCACCCCTCCTCTGGCATTCTGACATCTTTTCCTGACACACCAAACATGCCACTTGATCTTCTTGCCATGTTTTAGTGAGGGGCCGTAGGACCAGGAGCCATGAGAGCCACAGCTATAACGCTCCCCTCCCGGGCGAGATAATCCTCCCCGCATCCTGCAGCAGTACTTTCCAGGAATTACCCTTATTAACCCAAGCTCAAGAACAGGGAAGAAATCGATTACACAAGCTTCATCTGCCTTCCGTCGCCAACCCTGATCTTCCAGTTCTACTTGAAAGCAGCGGGGACAACTTGAACCTGTAAAACACACCGGCTGCAGAGCACCCCAGCACGGATCCACCAGTTAACCACCTTACACGGTGCAGGTTTTAATTAGGTTAAATCCTACAGGCGATTCACCGCCGTAAGCAGAGGGCAGGCAGCAAGGTGGAGGAAGTGGCGCTTCCAAACAGAAGCAATCTGGGGTTTACTATCGAGGCGCTTTCCATTCCCAAGGGGAAGTTTCCAAAGGCAGAATTTTATTTTTCAGAGCGTTTACGGGAGGCGCGGACGGCCCGCGGAGGGCACGGGACACCTCTCACCTTGGTTGAGATAGGTGAGCGTTTCGTCGTGGAGCTTGACGGCGGGGGAAGTGGCGGCACACAGCACGTACTGGAAAGGCAGAATTTTGTTCTCGTTTTCAGGGGGCAAACTCGATTCTTCCTGCTTGAAGATGGGCAGGGCAAGGACATCGCTGCGAAGAGATTTGTCAGACAGATTCATTTCAGCTCCGGCTAGTGAGAGATGGTGCATTTGGCATTTAGTTCCTCCTCCTAGGAAGAGCTTTTTTTAGTTAAAAAACCCCACATACCCTGACACGTCTCTGCAGAACCGCAGAGGGGCATTAAAACAGACCGAGTAGTTTTAGAAGAGGACCTGACACCTGCTCTTGCTAAAGCTTTTTTCAAGTTAGCCTCCCTGTCCACCCAAAACCCGCACGTTTCTTGCTTCGAAGCTAAGAGACAAGAGAGTTTGTGTTTCAGACCGAAGCCCAGCTCCTCCAGCCGCGCGACTCCTGCACCGCTTGCGCCTCAGCGCAGAGCTGCTGCAAGGACAGACACACGCAGAATGACATCCATGTCATGCCGATAAATGCCCGTCCTCTTCCTCATGGTACCAGCCCACTCACCTCCATCAGCAAACCAGCCCCTAAGCCCTTCCCCTGCTCCCCGCAGAGCGGCCAGGAGCTCCTCTACCCTCCAGGAGAGGCCTGGCAGGAATTACAAGCCTTGCTCAGGTCAAGGTCAGCAATTTTTTTGCCATCCTCTGTGCTTGTAAAAGCCCCCCAGCAAACAGGGGTGCCAGCCAAAGCGGGGACAGAGACCTCGGACTACGCTGGATGGAGGGGACGCGCAGTCAGAGCACCAAACCCTCCCTCGTGCAGCCGTAACCTGCTGCATAATGCACACAAACATCTCGGTGGAGCAAATCCTGTAGGCTCCGACATGGAAAGAGCCCTTCTGGCATGAAGGCAGCAGAATGTGGACCCCCAATTTTTCCCAAACTCATCGAGAAGCCCCCCAGACCCACGAGCCCTTTTGCTGGGCACCAGGCAATCAGCCAGCCCTGACCCAAAGCGAGAGCGCGGGATGCCCACGGAGGTCAGAAGATGCTGCGTGTCACTGGCAGCACAACCCACCCCGTGGGTCCCCACGCCACGGGATGTGGGAGAAGCCAGAGCCAGGGTTCCGAGACAACCACAGGCATCTCTTTTACACCTCACAGGTCCGCCTCTTGCCGAAATCTGACACAACTCCTGCCCAGCCTACATCTGATGACAGGATGAACTGCCCTGGGGAGCCATCGGGGTGGCTTCACCACAAACCATTAACCTGCAACAGCCTGAGCACCTTCCTGGCGAGCAGGCGAGAAGAGGTGAGTTCTCCGGGAGCTCCACGGAGCCGCTCCAGCTGGCACGGGCTTGGGCTCATCATCCTCTGGATGCTGTCATGCCGCTCGCGGCGCTGGCTGGGAAAAGCGAGGGTGTTCAAGCCCCGTGCTACCAACTTTTCCCAGGAGGAGGATGTCTCCAGGTCTTCGCGATCATGCAAAAAGCTCGCTCTCTCCGCTTCCCTGCGATCACAGACACTTTTCTATACTCAAAAGGCCACGTGGCAACAACAACTTGCTGAATAATGTTAACTTAAAAACTATCAGTGATAACCCTGAGCCTATGGATACGTATTTAATAGAAATCATTTCAAAAGCTGACTCTCGGCAGTTGTTCTGAGCCGTAACAACGGCCAAAAGTGAATACTCCGTACTACATAAACCAGAACATCCTCCCTCTCTCCTTCCCACCCGAGCAGAGCCCGGAGCAAAAGCAGAGCCCGGGCAAACGTGCTTGAGCACAGACGCGAGCGCAGAGCTGCAGATCGGCTGCGGGGGCCACCCAGCGCCATCCCACCGCCCCCAGGTGAAACACTGCGGGGACGGAGCTATTCGGGTCCCTTCAGAGGGCAGTAGTGAAGCACTAAACCCTGATGAAGAGTCAGGTCGCCTTCCTCTCCTGTTACAGACTCCTGGGCTTCGGACACTCAGGGGAGAGCAAGGAAGAAGGAGTTAAATCAGCTTTTTTCTCCTTTAGTTGAACATTAAAAGCCTTTCCCAAGGAAAAACTGGACTTATCTGGCCAAATACCAGCTCCCACCCTAAGAGGGCTTTAACCCTTTGGTCTCGAGACCAAATATCCACCCCTCCTCCAGCGCTGTGCAAGAAACACCCATCACTGCTGCCCAAACCCGAGCAGGAGAGCCCTTCCCTGCTCAAATCCCAACTTATCAGACATTACACGGAGCCGTGCGGACGCCCCGGGGTCTCAGCATCAAGGCACGTGCACACAATTAGGCAAATTACACAACCCGGAGGACAAACTTCCCTGCAGCTCCATCTCATTAGCAGAGGAATGACGTTTCCTCCAGCAGAAGGATGTCTCGCCCGAGCGGGCTGCCGAGGCAGGACCGAGCACAGATGTTACCGATCCCTGTAAGAGAGCACAAGGCGCGAGGACGGGGAAGAGCAGCATTAACCTGCTGCGCCCAGACAGACAAGAAAATTAATTCAAAGGCTACGCCCTGCACAAATTCTCCCGGCAGCCGGAGGAACGCAGGATGCATTTCTCCTGCACGCACGAGCGCTCATTTTCCTCGCAGGCTCTGACACGGCAATGCTTCAATCCCACTTCCGAAGCCTCAGGACACCCTGGATTTGCTCTTTCTTTTGCTTTGCCTCGCACAAAACCAGTCTGGGCGATAAAAAGGCAAAGCTCGACTGTGACCCCCCTCCCCAGCACGGGGAGCACATCGCTGCCATCCCGGCTTTCACTCGCTTTTCCCGTGCGTGCGGAGCTCTCACGCGACGCTGGATCACCGTTACGCGGCACAGCGGTCTGCTAAAAAACGACAAGCTGCTTTTCGGGGCTCCAGGAGCTCCCCTCAGCCACTAACACGGCTCAGACGCCTGCCAAGAGGAACGGCAGAGCCATCCCTGCAAAACCTCCCCAAATCCAGCCTCTAGATCTGCGTTCGCTAAGAACCCCGCATAACCACGACCTGAAACCCACATTTTATGGCGAGCTGCAAAAGGGGAAAAATAACTTAGGGTAGTTACATCCCTGTATTTCTGGAACAAGAGTCCAACCCAACTAATCAGGAATAATCACCAAGGAAATGCTGATTTGCTTTTGCAAGCAGCTGTTGGGGAAGCAGAGCTGCTTTCGGCGCGAATCTGCACGCACGGACAGGGCAGCGGAGTGTCGATGTGACACCTCGGTCTGCAGGGAGCGATCCTTCACCGTCATAACGCCCACGGGTCTGGCCAAGAGCCCTCGGCTGGGACCTCCAGTTGTTCAGACACCGTTACGTTCCTGTGCTATAGGACCCAGGTAAGAGGGTGAGCTTTACGTGTTTGCAGGGCGCAATAAAAAGTTAAAACACTTACAGATACGGCACAGTTATAAAACAGCAAGGGAAAGCTCGGCAGCTCCTGGGCCTGGTGCCTTCACGGCATCTGCAGGGGAAGGAGAACCTCAGACACAGCCGCGACCTGCAAAGCGATTCATGGCGGCACAGAAAGCACTTTGTTATTTTGCCTCCTGCTTGTCTCCCAGGCTGCCGTCACTGCCGAGTTCAACAGAAGCCATTTTACGGGCTGTTTGGAGAGAGCTGGGAGTCCTTCAGGCACCGACATCCCATGAGCAGCCCCCTGCGATGTCCCCAGATGCCCAGCGTGGCCAAACCCTGCAGCCACCAGCAGATTTTTCTTTAGACACATCCACACAAAGCCCTGCCTGCTCCAAAGGCACCTGGAGAAGTTCCTGCAGCTCCTGGGACCACACCTCCCTTTAAAAAACAAAACAAAAAACAAACCAACAATATTTCACTGTGCAATTTAACATGCTTTTGGGGAAATGCACTTCACTTAAGGCCTCCGGTTCCGGGGTGGGAGAGAATCTCCTGGAAAAAAGGTGAAGAAAAAAATAATTACAGGAAAACTCTGTGGATGGAAGTGTTCAGCTAATGCCCGATTGTCACCTCTAAAGCCACCTCTGCTCTCTTAAAGACCTAATTCCAGGGAACAACAGTAACGCCAAGAATTAAGGCTCGTTAACAAACACAAAGCACAGTCCTACCATACAACGCAAACGAGAAAAAGCTTCCAGCCCGAGCAACAACCCTCATCCTCCACCACCACCTACCAGCGCTCACTCACAAGGTAGTGACGTGCCTCTTCCATAGGGAGAAGGGATGAACGCGAAAAACCCCCACGGGACAAGCACAGGAAAAGCCACAAACGCTCTCAAAACCCGAGGTGCCTGTTGAAACCTTGCCCCCCTTCCCGTGACACGGAGAGAAAATGTCAGATGTCAGGACAGGAAGGTCGGCGCGCTCACCTACGGGGGCACACGCTCTATTTATGGGCAGCGTAGGTCAAGAAAAGTCTCCGAAAAAGAGCGTCGGGTTTCAGGCGGCTGAGCGAGCCCCGCAGAGAGCACAGCACGGGCTCAGAGCAGCGGCACAGCCACAGCAGCGCTGCCGTCACCCAGCTCAAAGCCCTTTTCCACCGGGGACACCGGCGTGGAAAAGCTTTGCAGCAGGTTTTGGTGAAGAGTTGCGGCCTCGGGAAACCTCCGGCACTGAGAACTGGTGCCCAGCTGGGTCAGCCGCGGCAGGTAAAAGATGTAAACGCCTCGAAGCTCACAGCTGCAAGATTTCCTTGTGCAAGTAAAACTTTGATGCACGGCCAATGGGTTTTAGCTCAGCGGAGGCGAGTTAAGGCGATCCACAAAACCTTCGTTCGCCCTATCCGAGAGGGGAGCGTTAATGCACAGGACCCCTTGCCCAAAAGGAAGGGGAAGAAAAGGAGCTTCGAAGTGTCACGAATCCCCCTCCCAAAGCAAAGCCTGACCTCCCCTGCACATGCGGGAAACCCATTCCCTCCCTCCCCGTCAAAGGTAACGCAGGAGGAATCCCTCCTCCAAAAAGCACTCGGTGTTGCCATTGCCTGGAGGGGCAACGGACGCACTCCCTCCGAGCCCCCACGCCTTTGAAGCTTCGATTTTTCCCCACTCCAATTAAACCCCAAAGGCTGCGACAGATCCTAACGGCAGTCAGGGATAACTTTGGGAAGGTGCTGACTCTCCTCATCCCCGGAAGGCAGGAGAGACGGAGGGATGAGAAGAGCTGCCCTTCCACTTCCCCTGGAAAAGGGCAGCGGGCTGGGAGTCGCTTTCCAGCCTGTTTTACCGCGAACAACCACTCGACGGGTCATTTTTAATTCTGACTTTTACCATGTCCAGTTGCAGCCCCCTCAGAAAGCCCCAGGCTGGCGTCAAGGCATCCTCCTGCGGCATCCTCCTCCTGGATGGTTTAACCTCAGCCCCAGCCTCCAGACCTTTCCTCTCCGCCCGCCTGTGTGCCCAGCTCCTGCCTTGGGTCTGCGGGGACGGATCCGCCTCCGCCTCCCCTCCTCACTTCCAGCCGATGGGTTCCCAGGATGAACACAAGAGGAACAGAAGTTGCATTTCAACTAACAAAGCTCTCGCTCCAAATTACACCAAGGCAGCTCTCTCACTGATGGCGGTGGACCTGCACCAGCCCACAACGGAGCTACTTAATCAAGGATGGCAGTGGGGAAGTGCGTGGCCGCTCGCGAACCAACTCGTCTGACCCCGTCCAGTCCAACACCTCATCCATGGGCTGTGCTTCCCGGTTAGAACTCACACAGCCACAAACGAGGCGTTATCGGGTCTCGAGCGGCAAGCACGACGCAGCGCTTTGGCCTCGCTGCTGCACGGAGGCTCGGCCAAGCGGCTGGATGCCAGAGCCGGGAGCAGGAGGGCAGAGAGACGAAGCAAGCTAGGACCCATCTCCAGAGCACGGGCCACGTATGTGTGCAATGAGGGTTGAGCACCCAACGCTACGAGGTCCCGATTCCAATCCCTGCATGGGGCGTTTGACCCCATGGGGGTCCTGGTCCTCTCCTTTGCTCCCAGTTTAGCTCAGAGTCAGAAGGACAGAGTTGGTCTGACACGAAAAAACCTGAAGTGTGTTCCTCGGGGAGGATGGTTAATTAGGGCAAAGCACTGCTCCTGGGGCGATTGCCGTACGCTGCATAAAACCAAATCAACCAGCCGCGGGCCCTTCTAACCAGCGGCAGAGGAGAAGCCTGGGACTAACTCTGGGCAATTCAGCTGCACTTTGAGGACATGAGGTATTTCACTACCCAGCGCGGCGCCAGGGCTGCACAGCCCCACACCCTCAAGCGCAACCACTCTCCAAAAGGGCTGCCCAGCCGAGCCCCAACGGGCTCTTTCCAACCACGACTCCGTCCCAACTTCAAGTGGCCACCACCAGGTCCCAGAGCCGGGTGCCCGGCTCCCTCCTCAACCATCCCCGTGGCCACTGAACATGCCATCAGGCAGCTCGGTCCCCATCTTTAGGTGCATTTTGGGGGTCCTTAGCCCACCCTGAGCCCCCCAGGGTGGCCAGCCCCTCTCCCAGGCGCAGGACAGGCCCTTTAGGGTGACCTACCTCATGCTGTAGGCCCCGGCACCCAGCTCCTGGCCGATGCCCGAGAGGCTGGCGTCGAAGTCCTGCACCAGCCCGGACTCGATCACCTCGTCGGCCAGCGGCAGCTTCAGGGCCCAGGCCATCCTCACCCACAGGCGGGGGGCGCAGGCCCCGGGTGAGGGGGCCGTGTCCCCCGTGGGGGAGGGCAGCGGGGAGATAAGCTCGCTCCCCCCTTCTCCTTAGGGGACCCTCTCCTGGGGTGGCTGACTTGGGGACCCCTGAAACCTACCCCCGACTGCTGCACCCCCCCCAAGCCCTTCAAGGGGCTGCGTGAACCCCAAACAGCCCAAGGCCTACAGACACCCCCCCAAGGGGCCTCGTCCTCCGGGGACCCCCAAACCCCTCAGCCCCC
>VWZL01003016.1:863799-876088 GCA_013396915.1 Stercorarius parasiticus | reverse complement strand
ACGGTGCGGGACACGCGTGTGCTTCATGAGGGCGACGGAGGCGATGGGGAGTGCCTGGACGGCGGCAGGGCTGAAGGTGCCATCGCCTGTGCCCTTCCCCGCGCTGGCTGGGGACGCTGGGTGACCACTGCCCATGCAGAAGGACAGCCTGCCAGCTTCACCTGGAAGAGCACAGGTAGACATGGTGGGCAGGCAGACATCAGCAGCTCTGCGGGTCGGCAGCACGCTGCTGCCCTCCGTGATGGTGCTCAGCCGTGCAAGGCCCTGGCAGAGCCCCCTCTGCCCCGGCTTCTCAGGCTGAAAACAGCTGGAGCTGATGGCGGGGGAGCCAGGGAGGGCAGGGTGAAGGTGTGGGTGGTGGGAGCATGGGTGCAGCCCTTGGGCAGGGCTGGCAGGAGGGGCCGTGGGCAACCGGTAGCAGTGTGGCAGGAGTGAGGCCTGAGAAGGGGCTGGGGGCCACAATGTGTCACCGAGTGCCTCCTCTGCACTTCCCACAGCTAATGCTCCCCTTCGTCTGTCCCATCTGCTGCACTTCTGACCCTACTCTCAAGTACTCCGGCGCTTCTCACACTCCCCCCGCCCAGCACATCAACCCTTGGTCCTGGGAAATCACCCACTTTCCTCCTTGCCCCTGCAAATGCGACGCTACCGGCCTCAGGCAGCGACGTCCAGCGGTCACCAGTTCCCAGAGTCCCCTCCACAGGGTCTGAGCACCCCAGGGACACAGAGCTCCCTCCAGCCCCCCCTCTCCTCCCACCCCAGCAGGCCCAGGAACAGCCACAGCTCCCGAGCAACTGCCCACAGCTCCAGCTCACCGACTTGAGCCTCCACGATGCGGACTGTCAGAGACAAAGGAAGGTAATGTGTACTCACAGCCTTCAGCCATGTTCCCGGCGCCGGGGAGCTGCTGGCCTCTCACCTGCAGCCCCTTGGGTTCGGTGCAGGGCTGGGAAACTGCTGCCGTCCCCACTGCCTGGCCACGCAGCCAGCCCATGTCCTGCGCCCAGAGGCCCTGCTGCACCTTGTGCTGCTTATGGTAAGGCATGCTCTGGCCTCGAACCAAGAGGGTGCCCACGGCGGCAGGGTCTGAGCCCGGGCCGGCTGGCAGCTCAGCACTGGCTCTGGGCTTGTAAACGAGTGGCTGTCCCGAAGGCCGGGCTGGACCTCCCAGGAGAGACAGGGGGATGAGCGTCATTAAGCGGTGGGTGTCCTGGCACCTGAGCACATCCTGGAGAAACCGCGGCTGGAAGGAAAGAAAGTGGCTGCGGCTCAGCTCTGGAGGCCTTGGCAAGAGATGGGAAGGAAACGTCTTCTCTAGTCCTCTACAGGTGCTCGCTAAAGCATCAGCCTGCACTTTCTCCCCAGGCACGCCATACTCACCGTCCGGGATACAAATCATCTATGGGTCACGGCAGCTGCCTGACCTGCCTGCAGCAGCGCCTAGACTCCTGTCCTCTGCCCGTAACACTGGGCTGAACTGGAGCAGGGTTTGTGGAAAAAAATGCCGGAGTGGGCTGGGAAGACTCAGCAATGAAGGATCTGACCCACCCCCAGATAATCCTTTCCTGCTGAAAAAATTATCCAGATTTGAGGCAGAGTTTGGGTTTCAGTTTCCATTCTGCCATGTCTGGTAGAGGAAAAGGCAGGTACCATCAGTTCTTACAGATCAAATCCCTTCTTAGACTCCTTTTGTTAAATTAAATGGCCAGGAGTGGGAGGCTTTTCTGGAAACAGACGGTGCCACTGGAAGAGGCCATGGACCTTGCAAGGTTTTTCATTAATTGCAGGTCCAGAACTAGCCCTGCCCCGACACAGCAGGTGACAGCCACTGTCAGTGCTCCAGAACAGCCCTTGTAGCCTAATGGAGCCCACAGGCAACAGACTACAGGCTTCATTCCCGTCTGGTTTCAGAGCGGTGCCTGGTTTGGGAATCGGTGTGGCAGTCAAGACTCAGCGTGAGACAACCATGCAGCTCTCCTTTAACCAAAGGTCCAAACCCCGATTCCCCCGTGCAACCCTCTGCAAAGCCCAGCTTCCTTCATCTGCGCACCTCGGGACAGTCTGGGACACGGCAGCAGCAGCGCCTAGGGTTTATTTACACCACGCTCTTGCAGAGCGAGGGTGACTCTGAAGAGGGAGCCGCAGACCGAGGGCTGAGCCCCGCGGGGTTTAGGCACACGCACTAACTCATCACCTTCCCCGTGTGGGGAATGGTCTAATGTAGAAGGTGAGACGTTTACAGAGGGGCACTGTTTGCAGCGCAGAATTCACCTAAAGACTTTTTTTTTCCCCCCAGACATCCCTACGCGTCCCTTCAGTCCCCTTGGCTGTGTGCGCTCCTTTAGCACGCTCCCAGCGTGTCAGTGCTCCTAGCCTACCCGGGAATTCGCTTCCTCCAGCTGGGAGAATCCCACTGAGCGGTAGCTCACGCTAAGCTGTGCGCTGGGGACAGCAGTGTCCAAAAGGCAACGTCATGGTGGTCTGTTCTTTGGAATACCGGGGAGAAGGGTCTTCTGAGGAAGGGAGCTCGGGGGCTCTGTGCAGATTGGCACACCCCCAGCATGCCCCTTTGGAAAGGGACAACGTCAGTAACTGTATGAAAACCCACAGACCCAGACGCTACATTGGATCTCATTTAACTGAGCCACGCCACAGATGCTCAATGCCTGTGATTCACTCCTTACGATCCTCCCGCAACTGGCTGTCTCCTGTGTCGGCCTTGCAGGATGGATCTGAGCAATCTTCAGTTACCTGGCTCTTGGAGAGAACGGTGTAGGATCCCTGGGTGTCGGCTGGTCTGTTGGTTGTGGGGAGCAGCTGGCAGAGCTGATCTATGATGCCCAGGCTTTGGATAAGCTTCTCACGCTGCAGCAGAGCATTTACTCTTTTCTTCTCCTCATTTTCCACAATATTCTGGGGTTGCATAGAGTCGTACTGCATGCGCTGTATCTTAGGAAAGACAGACCCAAGTTACAGCAAAGGTGAAACCCCAGTAACGTGCAAGAGAGACGAAGCTTCACACTGCTCCGTGCCCTGCAGAGAATTACAGACTTGGGGGTGGAGTGGGATGAAGATTCCAGTGGGAGCCACAACAGGGAAGGGACAACACTGGTGCTTGCGAGTATCTCCCACCACAAGCTGTCAGCTCTCTGGACTTACGAAAGGGAGTCCAGCCTCGTAGTTCTGTTCTTGGGGGACACCCACAGCCCAGCACTGTGAGCCCAGAGCCGTGTTACAGCCTTTGAGAGCCTCATGGACAACCACTGACCGGAGCAAGGTACCTTTCTATCCCATATCCTGGTGCTTCTGTAGGTGAGGCGGGTTGTAGGAGCTGCGGCTTTGTTATGGATCTGGGATTTGTCCCCAGCTGACTCTCCACGCAGGTCTTCTTTCCTCTCCATTTTCTTCTTCCTGGTAACAGCTTCCAGCTTTTCTTTTTTCAGGCGAATTTCCTCCAGTTGATGCCTGCCATGGAACAACAGTCTTGGTCACTGGTTCAGTAAGAGGCGTAATAGCAAAAGGCTGTTATGAAGCCTTCAATCTGAGGACACTTTACTGCGGTCAGAAGTTCTGTAGCGAACAGACCATAACAGAGGTGTGCCAAGAAACGGGCCAGGAGTGCTTTTAAAAGAGACTCTCGCTGCTGTAAGAAATGCCTTTGAATTAGGCTGTGCCTGCCAGAAGGGTGGAGGATACTTGCACCATGGTGCCTCCGGAGTCCGAAAGTCAATGGAATATTGCATTTGCCTCTCAAGGGTACCTGCGAAAGGAAGTTGCTTTGCTACGCTGACACAGCACACGCAGCCTCCTCCCCTTCAGCTCTCACCAGCTCGCTTACATCTCTTAAGCAGTAGAGTCATCCCCAAGAAGGGATGAGAAGCAAGTGGTCTCTGTGCCACCCCTGTGAGGAGCGGGTTTCTGGCAGGAGCAGCGTACCTGGCACACTCCTCTCGTGCCTTGGATGACACCGTTTCCTGGAAGAGGGAGCTGCTCTGCTTGAAAAATGGCTCATACTTCTCTGTTCCACATGCCGGATAAATGCGCCGGTAACCGCCCAGGTGCAAGTCCTCATACTGCTCCGCCTGAGACAGCCAGGCAGCCTGGTTGCTCTCTAACTCCTCGCGTCTGCAAACCGGGAGGAAGCACGGGCAGGGAGCTGCGATAGGAGGCTCCAGGTGCTGCCCTGGCTGAGGGACAGGGGCATAGCTGGCACTTTCCCCCATCTTTCCCCGTTTGGGAGCCTGTTTCACATGGGTGCACTACAGGGAACCAAAGCAACCCACAGTTCTTCATCCTCTACCTGTAGAGTGCTGGTGAAGCTTTCTCAGATCTCTTCCTTACCAACCAACTAGCCCACAGCCTTTTCGCCCAACCAGCCCACTTGTAAGAGAAGTTCAGTTAAAACGGGCCTATTCCAGGAGAATCTGCCACCCCGATGCTGCTGGGAGCTTTCCTCGCTAGCAGGGAGCTTGGAGCAGCTGAGGCTGCAGGGCATGCAGAGTGCAGGGCTAACACACTCTGCGTCTCCAGCCCGGAGTTATCTCAGGTCTAATTGAAATGGGAGCTGGAGGGAGTTCCTGCCTCACCCTGCGTGGCAGGAAAAGCCCGGGCAGCAGGCTCATCACAGCCTCGAGAGGCCATGTGGGTTAATTAATCATGAAAGGACACGGGGGAAAACCCTCAACCATGGGAAAGAAACCCTGCTCTGCAGAGGGGCCCCGTTCCCCCTGGGTTCTCTTGGTCCCTGAAGCAGTGCCGCGGTCCGTCGAGTGCCACTGTGAGCCCAGGGATGCTGGCACAGCCCGTCAGCACTGAAGGATGTGACGAGGAGGTGCAGATCAATGGGGATGACTCTGTACAGGGCCCAGAGCACCAGGCATCTCAGATCTCCAGTGCCCAGAGACGAGCCCTGGCTCCTCCTGCAGGATGCAGATGGCTTGAGCGATCTCAGAGGCCATATAGTGCCATGGCCTCTTGGAACTTAAATTTGGAGACAGACAGCCTTGGTTTTATCCTGCTCCACCACGCCCATCTTTTCTTACTAGGGACCTGCAGCACGATGGGGAACAGCAATACCTGGATGCACGGAAAGCCTGATGGCCCTGGAGGAGCCGTTCCTTTGCCCACTGTTTGTCCTCCTCCAGCACCTTCCTTTTGTTACAGGCATCCACATTTATCAGCTTGATGGTATCACAGAGAAGAGCATCCTTCACCTCACAGTCCAGGCGAGAGTCCGTGGTGAAGCTGGGAGAGTGGTTCACCTGCCGAAACAAGCAGCTAATCTAACCTGGCAACTCCCAGCTCCCAGAAAGCACCACAGAAAGCTCACAGAAAGTCTGCCCCACCACACACCTTCCATGGATTTTCTTCCCTGTAACAGCAACAGAAAGCAGGAGGCTGCATGCAGCGCCTGGTTCTGCCCTGTGGTGTAACACCCATGCGCGCTGCAGGTCGCTCAGACCCCACACCCCGCGGCACTACAGCCGTGGGGCAGCTATCACGGACTCAGAATGCTGTCACAGGTCAAGGAGTCCTAAGGTTCAGGAAAGGGCGTACAGGGAACAGGCTCTTGGATCCTGCGAGCTGAGGCTGCCTAGCCTACGGCAGGTTGTTTGGCTACTTGTCTTTATAGCCTGATTAATTTTGCAAACAAGGTGGCCCTTTTTAATCAAACGAGTTCTGTTCACCCCACCACCCTTGTTCTGGAGCCTTCCCAAGACAAGCCAGCACTCGGCTATCTGCTGCTTCCAGAGTTGCTTCAGCACAGCAGGAGACCCCTTCCTCACCTCTAGCAGCCACGGCTTCAACTTTCTGTCTAGCAAAATATCAAACCCCAGTATCTCAAAGCAGGCACAGCCAGCGGTGTGGTTCGGGAAGCAGCTTTGGTAATTGTGCTTCACAACAGGGTGAGCTGAAATAAGAGTCTTTATAATAATATCTTCGATATCTTCCCAGAGTTTTGCGGTGTTGTAGCTGTTATCCATCATCCAGGCATTCAGGGTGGACAGTTTCCTGTGTGGAGGACAGGAGACGGTAAGAGCTGACCTGTGATACCACGTTTGCCCCAGGAAAGATGGAAGTAAACCAGCATCCCAAATGCAGCTTTCCTGCAGGCTGTGCACAGGGCATTGTGGTACCTGGACAGGACAATACCTCTTACTGCCCACCGTGTCATCCTGGATGAAGTTTTCATTACGTCTGTTGATAGCATAATTGGTCAAATGCATGCAGATATCACCCTGAGAGAGGAACCGCAAGAGACTTTCATTTACTCTTAATCACAGAGCGTAAACAGAAACAGCCCTATTAGCACTAATCTAGCCACCAACTTCACCCGCTTCTCTCTCTTCTCTGTGGCAGTGACCTGCAGCAAGGAGTTAATTGTGCTGGTGATTCCCTCCCACGCCAGAAGTTAGAGCTAACAGAGCTCTACCCTCTCCACCGCTCTGGCCTTATCTCTGAGGGAGAGCAGAGGGGTCAGCTCCACAAATGCCATTCCAGTCCTGGCCTCACCAGTAAACCAGGGACTCCTCAGGACAGAAACTGCAGCAAATTTCTGCAGATTCTTCCTCTTCCTTTAATCACCCAGAGCAGAAGACCTCTCCAAGACATGCACGTATCTGAGCGAAGGAGGGCATATATAGTACACAGCTCTGGGACAAGCGGGCAGACAGCCAAAGCCCGGGGTATCTCAGGGCAGCCCGTGACCGGAGCACAGCAATCCAACACCACAGTCCATCTTCTGATGGAATTTTACAGGTTACGGACCCCTGCTTGGAGATGGGCATGGCCATACTCTGCACCTTGCCTTCCCAGTTCCCCTCCCTGTCTCTCCTGGGCTGTTCCAGTACCACCAGATAATCCCCAGGTCCCTCTTTTCCACCTGAAGCGCAGGCAGACAAGGAATGGTGTGGACTCGAGAATGCTCATAAAGGCAAAAAGCAGTAGGAGTGTTGCCCAGAAATGCTGTGGGGTCTCTGTCCTTGAAGCTTTTCAACACCTGACAGGGTGAAACCCCAAGAAACCAGATCTGAATTTATTGTTGGCCCAGGCTTGAGCAGAAGGTTGTACTTGAGACCTTCCAAGGTTCCTTCCAAGCAACACAACTCCATGATTCTGTGACCTAGGAGCAGATCTACTGCAGGCATTCCTGAAAGGCCTCCCATGAAGAGGAGGTAGAGAGGGAGGGAAGAACTGGAAAAGAGAGAGCTGGGTCCCATGAAACCCACCAGCCCCTGCCTTTTCAGGGTCTGGAATGCCACTGAGACAAACTGAGACTAAAACCTACAAGAACTCTATGAGTGGTTTTGGAAACTTCCATTTTTTTTACCAGGTTTCTGCTGCTGGGGTCGATGTATCTCATGGTGGCAAAACGGGCCAGACCCTCCTTGTAGACAAAAATCCTCAGCGGGTCACAAGATGTGACCAGCACATAGACACGCATGTCAAATTTGAAGCCATCAATCAGGAAAGGCTGTGAGAAAAAAAGGCAGGAGCAAGCACGAGATAAGGAAACATTGCCAGGCATGCTGCCCACTCCTTGGGGTTGGCTGCTCTACTTGCACCGCTTGTGCCGCTCCCCAGCAGAGAGGAGAAAGGCAAGCTCTCGCCACACCTCTGCTGTGCTGCAGCCACCCCAGTGCCTCTGGAAGACCAGGAAGATGTGTGGCAAAGGACACAAGGGGGATGCTGGAAGAGCTAGGAGGTTGTAATCCTCCGCCTGTATTTCAAAACTGTCCCCGTTACCTTAGCGATATACTGCTGACAGATCATATGCTCTCCATGTTTGATCTCCTCTGGATTGCGTGTTATGAAGATACCTCTCCCTTGGCAGCCGCTGTCTGGTTTGCAGATGAATGTTCTGCGTTTCCTCGCACGCCTGTAGGCCTGGAAATCTCCATAGCTGTGCAAGGAAGGGGTGACTGTTAAAAGCTGCAAAAAATCATCTCCTGAATTCTCTCGTAACAGCTAGGTACTCCATCTGTGGTGCTGTGGGCCAGTACAGACCAAACTTCTGCAGCAGAGGAATAGTACAGCTATTCCTGATCTACCTCAGTTACAAATTGGTCCTTGCGTGACCTGACAAAGCTCTCCTGGTTCCACCTTCTACTTGCACCCATCTCCACCTCTGCCAGGAGGCTCATAGGAAGAGGTCACCTCTGTGCATGCAGGAGCCAGTAAGATTTTGGCTCTGCTGCCACAGAGAGAGCAGGAGAAAATAAATAAGCCCTGGCTACAAAGGAGGAGGGAGTCAAAAGTCCTTGCATCCCCTTTTATGCCAGCTCATCAGCAAGCAGGCAGGAGGCCACGGCCAGAGCATTCTGCGCAGGGCACAGGGGCTCACGAGCTGAGCTCCTGTATCACGTTACGCGGCTGATCTTCAAGAGCAACTCCAGTGGGAGTGTGGTGCTTTGAAGAATCAAGCCCATATGGCAATTAATTATTTTGCTGTAGATGGAGAAGCACCATCTCTCTAGTAGGCACCACATTTAGGGGAAGAGAGAGGCAAACAGGACAAAGCCCAGAAAACAGCACCAAGAGCAATGACAGGCCAGGAAATGCATTCTGGAAAGAAAGATGAGAGAACTAGGCCCGTCTTCTCCAGAAATGGGAAGACCAAGCGGACACATGGCAATAGCCTTCCTGGACATGACACACTACTAGCAAAACACAGCAAACCACTGTTCTCCAAGGCCAGTGCAAACGAGAGAAGTACTAAAGTGCTGGTATTTCAGCAACTATGTTTTAGATCAGACATTAAGAAAATCATTCTAACCGCGAGGAGAGTTCAGCTACAGAATAGGTGACCAGAGCCCTACTTCGAGTTTTTCAGGAAATGGTAAGAATAAAACCCGTCTGAGAATGGGTATCTTGCCTCCTTACAACCACCCAAACTTCAAGTGCTCTTTGGCCTCTTTCAGCCGCATTTCTATCATTCCGTGCCTGTATACCATCAGAGCAGCTAGGCCTTCTGCCCCAAAGCTTGAGTAATTTGGTGAAGGTTTACATCTAACTGTACATGTATTAACATAGTGCCCTGCACTCTCCCACAACCCTGTGCCATCGGTGTGCTCTTCTGCAGTGGATGGCAGAGGTGCAAGGGGGGCCGTGAAGGCAGCCATCGCAGTTGTGGGGCGGAACCACCTCGTACCACGGTCCCGTGCCCTTCCCAGGCAAGCGATGGGCACCGACGCAGCTGGTGGGGAAGGAGCCTGCCACACTGCCCTGCGGTTGCCTCTCCCCTTCACCTTGAGCTGCAGAGAGACCTTCCACCGAAACACGGATCAACACTTCCCACTCGCCCACTGCCCTTTGCCTTTCCGAGCAGGTCCCTCTCCCCAGATTTAGCCCTCCGGCACGCAGTCTGCTCAGCAAGGCACACATCGCAGAGGACGCCATTCCACAGGCTAATTCAGCCTAATAGGAATTAAAGATGTGTGAAAACCAGAAACACTTGTCAACCCCCCCTTTCAGTTCCAGGGAAGGTTATGAAGGCCCAGACCAAGACATGAGAACTCAGAGAGGCGCCCCCATCCCAGCCCTGACTGTCAAACATAGTGGTTCCCACTTTCTAATTTCATAGCGCTGTTCTCGGCCGCATTAACGCGTATCACTCACTCAGCTGGCAGGCACCAAGTGCGGGGAAATATATTGTACTCCTTGGGGAAGAGCCTGAGCATGCGGTTAAGGTTGCGAGCCAGTAAGTCCTTACGGCAGATCTCTATCATGCCTGGAAAATGGTTGATTTTCTGAAAGAGGTGCAGATGAGAAACAGAATCAGCGAAGGAACAGCAGGGCTCCTCCTCGAGACCCGAGGAAAGCCCGGGGGCTGGGAAACCAGCACACAGAGCAGGAAGCAGGGCCTGTGGTTGCCTTGACCGTCTGCCGAGGGACGGCATTACGCTACAACTGCTTTATCTGAACTTCACCAGTGTGATTTATCTGCTCGTTCCATCGCAGCCCTGAGGCTCACCCTCCCTGGAATATCACAGCTTCAGGAAGGGAGCCGTTTGTCATCAAGAACCATTTATTTCATGCTACATTAAAGGGGCTGGCAGCTTTCCAGTTCACACTACTAACTGCCAAAGTGTTGCTGATGACACCGTACCAGCGACAGAACAGAAGTAAAGGCTTGTGAACCTGCGCCCTCTGGAATCGATGCAGAGAAGAGGGCACGGGTGCTAGTTTGGACACTTCCATTTCATTCTGCAACACATTGTTCCACTAACAGCCCCCATCTCACCCTCCTTCTTGAGCTCTTCCTGCTGGGCAGCCTTTACATGGGGGGTATTTACCTGAAACCGCTTCATTTTCATGACGCGCTCCAGAGAGACCGAGCAGTCTGTCCAGTACACTGTCCACTCCTCGTTTTCTCCCACTTCTTTCAGCCCGCAGTACCGTGCCGCCCGCCGCACTGCACCAGAGCAAGCGTATGACAGGGGGCACAGGGTACACTACCAGGGACTGTTCAATCCCCAAAGTAACCTGGGACAGAGTGTGGAACAAACCTCTCCAGGCTGCAATTCCACTCTCTGAGATGCAAAGAACCCTTCAGGGAGGTGTCAGAAACACAAGCTCTACCCAGCTAAACTCACCCCAGCCTCTGGCTGCAGGTATACTGGGAGCTACCAGCCCTGTAAGTCCACATGCCTTGGGGTCCCAGAACACCTCCTGAACTACAGCAGGCTTGAATCTGCTGTGGGTCTGACACCACACGGGCAGATACAAGTCTTCCGAAGGTATTAAGTTTCATCTTCCAAATCAAAAGCTATCTGGCAGCAGAACACACAAGCTCTGGAGCAGAAGGTCGCTGCTGGGATGGTTTGTGTTCATGCCAGTTCTGAATTTGGCCTCTTACGGGGCTGGGGAGGCAATGAAGGTCAATGCACGCTAGGAACCGTTGTGAAATAAGTCTGGTTCCTGTGGCGCTTGTGCTGCCACACCACCTCCTGCTCTGGGTCCCCATGCCACCTCGTCACCAAACTGCCCCAGGCCAAACACACAGCGCCCGGCCCTCTGGATAAAAACCGCATTCCTTGCACAGCCGACCAGGCTGTGACCTTCAACAGCACACATGTGGTTGCACTGCTAGAATAGTCATTAGCAAATTGGCTAACAGCCATCAAAAGCTAGGAGTCTATTATTTTAAGATACAGCTTGTGGCAGCACAGGAGACGGACCAGCTCCCTGGAGCACGTCACTGGGGATGGATGGCAAAGGGAGAGGTTCCGGGTACCAATCCTGCCCCTTCCATCACCGGCTTTATGCTAAACAGTTGAGAGCTCTCACATCATTTCCCCAAGCACAGGTACCAGTTTTGCATTGTAACTGCCCCTAACTAGCCCCTTCTCACAATTTTAGCAGATGTATGGTGAATGCAGACATGGGGGGAATGTGTGTGAGGGCTTGCATTGCTGTTGCACATGTTGTTTCTTCAAACCAGAGAGCACCTCAGTCCAAAGGGTGAAAAACTCCACACTTTTCACAGGGGCCCAAGTTGCTTGCAACCAGTAAATACAGAAACCGAAAGCAACCATACATTGGAAATCTGGTACCGGTGCTCCTCCCTGGCTGAGCGGACACCCGCACGCCGTCCTGGGCTGACCCGAGGGGACGCCCTGCAGCGTCTGGAACTCACCGCTCTCGTACTTGCAGCTGGTCAGGTTGATGGAGGGAACACTGGAATTGAAAGAGACGACAGAACAGCTGCTCAGTGAGGAGCTGGGGCCCCGTCCTGGGCACAGGCGTGAGGGAGGGGGACGGCTGCGCTCCTGCACACAAGCACACAGCTCCCACTCCCCGGAGCTAATGGGCAAATCCCATCCGGATCCGCCATGGGCTCAGCGAGCCGTGAGGCAGCATGGCAGAGGGGCCCTGAACCCGGGGCCATCCTTGGACCCGCCCTTGGATCATTGGGACAATTTAAGGGAAAGAGCGTTTATTTTCCGATTCAGAAAGTCCCTGGAAAGCCGCTCTGGGCTGAGGTGGAGTGGGCCCGGCTGAGCATCGCCCCTGGGTGAGGAGCAGGCCTGGGCCCTGGCCGCGGAGCACCAGCCCGGCGGTGGGCAGGGCAATGGGGTGCGGGCTAAGGGCAGACACGCAGGCGGACAGACCCCGGGGCCCGGCGGGACACGGGCACAACGGCCCGGANCCCCCCCCCCGCCGCACTCGCCTGCACTTCCTCCGCCGCCTCCGCGGCTCGGGGCCGGTGGGGCCGCAGCGGGCTGCGGGCTGGGCCGGGGGGGCAGCGGCGGCAGCCGCCTCCCCGCTCGGGGGCGCTCCCGGGGCC
>VWZL01003016.1:749485-761349 GCA_013396915.1 Stercorarius parasiticus | reverse complement strand
TGTGTCTGTCCCCATGGGTGTGCCAGCTGTGTCCCTGTGCGTGTGTGTGATGGGCACAGAGCCCTGTGTGTGCCGCCGTGTGCGGGTGTGCCGGGCGCCTGGCTGCGGGGGTGTGCTGTGGGCGTGTGTCCCTCTGTGGGTGGCATCCTTGCGTCTGTGTGTCCAGGTCCGCATGTCCTTGCACACGTGCATTTGCGTGTGTGCCCATGCACAAGGGTGTGTGCATGTGCGGAGGGTGACCGTGTCCCCGTGTGTCTGTGTGCCCACGTGTGTGGGGGGGAGCTGTGCCACGCGTGTTCCCTGGTGCCATGTGTGCCCAGGCACTGGGGGTGGACGCACACTGGTGCATGTGTGCTGCCAGTACCCTGGGCCTGCTGCTGTGCTGCATGCCCCACGGGTGTTACGGTGCCCAGGTATCACTGCAAGGACCCTCCAGCACTGGTGGGGGCTCCCCGGGGAGGTTGTGCTGTCTCCGCCAGCGGAGGGTTTCCAGACCCAGTGGGGCACAGCCGTGAGCAAACTGCTCTGAGTCCACAGCCGACCCTGCTTGGAGACCCCCTGAGGTCCCCTCCGATGTCAGTGACCCTGTGGTCCGAGTGTGCGTCTTGGGTACCCGAGTGCTCGGTGCGGTGTGGTGCGGGGGGAAGCCGCAGTCCCTGCGTGCTGCTCTCCAGGGCACAAACCTCCCCTTGATGGCTGTGGGAAGTTACTGGGACCGGTGCTCTTCTGCTCTCCCTGCGCAGACCTCTCTGGTCCCTGAATCCCTCATCCAGGCAGAAAACAGCTTTTCTGCAGTCTCCAGCCCATTTTACTCCGCGGCTGCTGGGAAGATTGGCTCTTTAGGACCGGTCCCAACAGAAACAGGTAATTAGGTGGAAGGTGGGGAAATGGTCATAAATGCACAATAAACACACAGTTACGCACGGCTCTGTAATTTACCCGACTGCTGCTGGCTGTAACGGTATTTCTCATAGCACTCTCTTAGATTAGATTAACATTAGGGGAAATTTCTCTTGTGATTACTGAAATACGATCTAAAATTGCAACCTTCCTCGATAAAAGATGATAATAATAATCAGACCTCGCAGAGAAATTAAGTGGGTTTTGTTCCATTAGCAAACATTTAGGAAAACCTTATGGCAGCTTCCTTGTTAGCTCCAGTAAGGCAGAGACTTCTCGGTAGCTTGCTAAACTGGCCATAGAAGCCCTGAAAATGCATGTTTGTCCATTCGTTTTCAGACGCATGCACATGCACCAGATTATTTGTAGAAAAGCTGGATTTAAAAAAAAAAAAGGAAAAAAACCCCCAAAACAAATTTAGAACCAACACACTTCTGTAATGTGGGATTATATAAATGCTTGGCAATTTATAGTTAATTTATGAAATACCAAAAAGCGGTCTGTCTGCCCTGCTTTTGCCTTAGGACTCGCGGTTGGGTCACCGGGGAGAGGAGCTGCAGCCCCGGCACAGGCTGAGATGGCAGAAATTGCCTCGAGTAGGTGGAAACCGGCCCCTCAGGCAGGTGCTGAGGGGTCCCATCTCCCACCATGGGTTCTCCCTGCGGTGCCGGGCTGGCCGCGTCCCGGAGGGCAGGAGATCTGCCAGCGGCTTCATGGAAAGGTTTGGTGGGGCTGTTTCAAACCGGGGGGGTCGCTTGTTCCCAGCGTGAGCTGTGGCGTGGAGGGGGGTGGCCGTGGCTGGAGGCAGAGGGCTGCCGAGGCACCGTGAGACACACACAACCTTCTCCAGGCCCCAATTACCCGTCCTGGTCGCTCTCCTCTTAATTAGGAGTGTCGGCAATGAGTGAAGGGGAGCTGACACCCCCTGACCTGCAAGCAGCCTTCCATCATCCGTGAACTTTGCCGTTCCATGAGTTATGGTCCCTCGGTCAGAGCCCCGGCCGGCTCCTGGCCGCAGCACCAGGCTCTCCGGCTCGCTGCCCGAGTGGCTGCGGCACTGCCGGCGCTGGGCCTGGCTGGAGAGCGGGAACAACCTCTCCTTGCCCATGTTCAGACCTGAGGGTTTGCTTTCCTGCTCCGCCAGCCCGAACTCACTGGCTTCCCGGTGTCGGCGGGGTGGGAGATGCGCCGGCTCCCAGCAGGGAAGGTTGAGCGCGATGATGCCGGCTCTGGCTCCCCAGCGGCTGCCCGGCCGGAGAGGGGCTGCCGTGGCCGGACTGGCTGCGCTTGGCTCCAGTGGCAGGGCTGGACGTGGGCCACTGTGTGCCGGCTGGGGAGAGCCCTGCCGGGGCTGCGCTGCTGGGACCATGGCCTGGGGGTGGCTGCGGAGGGGGCTGAGCGCTGACGATACCCCCCTGCCCCCTTCTACAGGAATTGCTGCTGTGTTTGCCTTCTGCTTCCTTTTTTGCTGAATAATTCATAATGAGTGATTAATGGAGATGCCCTTCCCCTTCCTATTTGCACATGATCACAGGTTGCGTTTTTTTTCAGAGCTATTAGTTATTCACAATGATTTGCTGACTAATGTCTGCGCTGCTCCTCGGGCTGCGGTTTAACTCCCTGGTGATTGACCGGGGGATCCGGGGAACCGTTCCCGCTCCCTGCCCGGGTACCAGGGCTCAGGCACCGCACGCCCAGGGCCAGGTCGCCAGGCTCCGAGCGTGAGGTTCAGTTGCTGTGAAAATAAGATGGGATGTGCCTAAAATGGGAGATTTTGGTTAAATGGGCGACGGGTTATATAGGAGGTTTGGGCTAAATATCCCTGCTCCCCCCCTGGTTTACTAGGATAGTGGACAGGAAGGGGGCTTGGCTGATCCCAGGGACGTGTAGAGACACCTGGGAAGTGTCATCTGTGTCGTCTCAGCTTTAACCCCTCTGTCCTTCTGGACTGAGCACCTCTACGTCACCTCTGCTGCGGGAGCAGCAGCAGCATGGCTCGCTCTTCGGTCGCTGCCAGCCCAGGTGCAGGTCTCGCTGCTGCCTGAGACCTGCGGAAGGTGACCAGGGGAAAGCGAGGGAGACGGAGCAGGGGTGGGCCAGGGGGCCCTCGGCTCATTTGCTGTTTATAACCTGGTGCAGGGTGTCCGCAGGGGCCGATTCCTTCCCGCGTCCCTGTCAATCCGCAGGGAGAGGAGAAGCTCTGCCGGCACCGGGGAGGCAGCAGCGGAGCCCGGGGCAGGGCAATGCCTCTGCTGCCAAGGCCAGCCCCGCACCTTCCGCGGCCGCTGGCGAGCCCAGCGAGCACGGGGCTCTCCAGGAACCGCTGCCGCAGTTATCCTGGAGAGCCGGGACCTCTGAGGAGGGAACGGGAATGGTCCCTGCCTGCTGCAGGATATCCTCTGGATCTGCCCCATCCTGGCTATGCAGAGCCAATGTGTCCACCTACCTTCATCCTCCTCACTGGCATCCGTGCCATCCCTGAGGATGCCATGGCAACGGGGAGGAGAAGCTGCAGCGCCGGCGTGAGGGCTGTGAGTGCTCGGTTTGATCCTCGATGCTGCAGAGTGCCCTGGGCAGGCTTGGGGGCTGCGGGGGGGTGGGGTGGGGTGGCCAGACCCGGCCAGTTTGGGGCAAGACGAGGGTGGAGGCGGTTTTGCAGGTGCCTGGGGTGCCATCCTGTGTGTGCTCTGGGCTCCGCTCTGCCCGAGCAGCCCTGGGGCAGCAGCACGGGGGTTACCAGTACCCAGAACCCTTATCCCAGTGGAGGGGCTCCTTCTCCCCCACGGTGCCATCCTCCCAGGCAGGGCAGAGACAGGCGGAGGTGACACAGCGGCGACACCGAAGAGAATAGCAGAGATGTCAAGTGCTTCCTTGGGCCACTCCAGCAATATCTCAGCGCAGACGAGCTGTCGGGCAGCTCTCATCTGCTTATTACAGCTTTCCAAAGTTATAATTAGAGTCTGGCCCAGCCCGGAGGAGGAGTGAGCTGCTTTCAGCTGCTTACTGGGACCGTAATGGGCCTGTCTGGTTTGTGTGTGCTGCAGCTGTGACCCGCAGGGGCTGCAGTGATGCCGCAGGGGGCCGAGGCCGTGGGCGCAGGCTCGGGGACGGGGTGGCGCGGGGCCATGGCGGCTCTTTGTGCTTCGAAAGCCCTGGGAGGGGCTGCAGCTCAGCCCATGGCTTGTCTGAGCCTGGTCCATCTCCTGGGGAAGGGGCTTCTCCCGAAGGCTCCCCTGGGAGCAGCGGTGCCCCAGCAGCAGCCGGGGGGGGACACGCAGACGCGGTGGGACGCCAGCCCAGCCTCGCTGCTCCGGCTGCCTCGGCTAAATAGGGACCGTCTCCCCGGGGGCCGCGCAGCGCTGGTTCTATTTCGGGTGTTTTGCAGAACAGCTGGTGATCATCCCCCCCCTCCACCGCGGGGAGGGCTGCGTGTGGCTATTTCTGCCAGCTCGTCCACGCGCAGCCGCTTTTTATAACCACGCTTCCCCGGAGGGATGAGCACAGGTGACGGAGGGCTGCTATCGCCTGCGTTTCGGAGGGGACTGCCAGCGCTGCTGCTGCCCTGCACCCTGCCAGGGGCACGGCCCGTGTCCCCTGACCCATGGGGCGCGGGGGGGTCTGCGTGCCCGCCATGGGGCAGCCGGGGGTCCCAGCCCTTCAGCGTGCCCGTAACTCGCAGCAGTCTGTGTTTGTCCCTGTGGTGGGCTGGTGCTGCTCCCGGAGGGTGCTGCAGGGCTGTGGTGCTAATTAGGACGGATGGCAGGTTTGTGAAGTTCGGGGTCAGGCCCTCAGCCCTGCCCGCGCTCCCTGGGGGGCCAGCAGGTCCCTGCCGTGTCCCGGCCCAGCTGTGCTCCTCGGGGGGGGTCTCACGGGCGAGGGGACCGGCCATTCCCGTGGCATCCGACGTTTCCCTGCGGACCCAAGCGGGGCCAAAGCCCGGTGCAGGTTTGCATCTGCTTTAACTCTGACCCTGGTTTCTCCTGCTGGAAAAATGAAGCAAGCATGCACCAGCTCCCAGGGTGTGATGGAGATGAATTAGCTAATATCCGTGATGGCCTCTGCTGGTGACAGCCCTGTCCCTAACACCTTGTGTGGCCACACAGTGCTGCACCCGGGCCGTGTACAGCTGCCTCCGTGTCCCCTCCCGTCCCCGGCTTTGGCCAGAGGGTCGAGCTGGCTGCAGTGCCGGGGAAGAACAGCCCGGGCACAGGTACATGGCACGGGCACAGCCGCACCCCGGCCGGGCCGGGGGGGCAGCAGCTCACCCTCAACGCGGGGGCACCAGGAGCGATGGAGCAGGCATCTGTTTGCTCCCGTGTCCTGGGGCATCGCCCCTCGGCAGGGCTGGGGGAGCTGGCAAAGCTCTCCAGGGCTGGAGGGGGGGTCCAGGGGGACCCACACCCCGCTCCTCCTCCAGCACGGCTGCAACCAAGCCCTTCTCGCATCTGCAGGAATGGGTATGGCAGGGCTGGGCACAGCCCGGCAGAGGGGATGGGTCCTGCACCTGTGATCTCTCATCTCAGGCTCTGGGAACTCCTGGGCCCCAAACCCTTCCTGGCACGTCCCCAGTCAGACAGCCTCAACGTTTCCCTTCTTGCTTTTAAAAGGTCTAAGCCCCCCCCTGCCCAGGGGATAAAGAGCAGTGGGGCTGGATGGGGCGAGCAGGGCGAGGGGTGCAGGGACAGGCTCCTGGGGCGCTGAAGCGCTGCTCCCCCCCTCCCTCATCCCCCCCTCCCTCCCTCTGCTGGACCCCTCGGTCTTCCCAGGCCCGGCTGTCCTGCGGGGCTGCGTTATCTCCGGCCACGGAGGGGCTCTGCCCAAACCAGTGGCCTCCTGCCCTGTGTGTCGTCGGAGGTGGGAGGCAGCGGGTGATGCAGCGCTTCCGAAAGCGGCTGCATCACTGTGAGCGGGTCTCATGTCTCTATAGCAACCGCGGGGTAAAAATAGTGCAGCAGCTTTTCGGAGCCGTCGGCCCCGGTGGTGAGAGCTCCCGGGATGCGGTGCTCGGGGGAGCAGGGGTTCACCCGCCAGGCAGGGCTCGCCGTGCCGCTGGGCGCTTCTGGCTGTCCCAGGGATGCTCCAGGCGGCTGAGGGGAGCAGGACGTGGGGCTCAGGACACTGAGCATAGTGGCACAGAGCCCCTGCCTGTCCCCTTGGCCCCGCAGCGCCGGGGCTCGCCCAGTGCTGGCTCCTGGCCGAAGGCACGGTGATGGGCGTTTGCACACTCTTAGGTGACCGAGTGCCAAGGATTTGCTGTGCCCGGAGCACACGCGCACGGTCACCGCTATGTTCCTCAGCGTGGATTCGAGGCTGCCCTCCCTGCCGCCGCCCCATGTTGGATGGGCAGCTCTGCAGCCGCCTTGGCCACCACGGGCCCCTGGGTGGCTGTGCCTCACTGTCCCCCTCCCCGCGCCTTGGGCTTCCACAGGAGCCGTGCCCCGGCTCTCGGCCGTGCCCCTGGGGCAGGGCCTGTGCTCAGCCCCCTGGGCTCTGCACGGCGGCGCTGGCTGCCCACCCTGCGGAGGCTGGGGGCCGTCAAAACTCTGGCACCAGGTGAGCACAGGAGCAGCCCAAATCCCACGGGAGACCCTGGGGGGCAGTGATTTTTTGGGACAGTCTGAAGGTCTCCAGGGGGTTTTTGGGGCTCAATTCCGAGTGTCAGAGACAGGGACCTCCACCCACACCACAGACAGCTTGGGCTCAGCCCAGGTTTGGGGCAGGTTGGGGGGGCCATCTGTCACCCCCAGTGGTTTGCGGAGTAGGGGCACAGGAGACCTGGGGCTTTGCTGCGGTCCCAGGGTGCTGCTGTGGTGACCGAGGCAGGGCTGTCCCCAGGCAGGGGTGGGCTGTGCTGCTTCCCAGGACTCCCCACACTTTGGGCACCCTCCGGGGGTGTTCCCCAGGGACAGGGACGCATGGCAGGTGCAGGCTCTGCCCGTTCCGCACAGACCCACTCGCTCCAGTGCCACACGCTGCCACATGTGCCGGGGCTGCGGCTGCCCCGTCGGTGGCCCAGCTCCGCGACGCCCACTGGGACCAGGGCTGAGCAACTGGGTGCAGCATCCTCTGCAGGGCATCTTTCGGAGACGCGGGGACATCAAGGGGACATCAGGGGCACTGGTGGCCTCCTCCACCATTGGGGCCAGCAGCTTCATGGCATCGCTCCCTGCTGCGGAGATGGAAACCACAAGTGGAAATCCACTTGTTCCCCTTTGCCAGCGCCTCCGCGGGCCCGGCTCTGCCAGCTGCTCCCCAGCAGGATGGGTCTGGCATTGCTTCATTTTCCACTTGCAAACGAAGCCCCAGACGGCACCCGCACAGAGGGAGGAGGAGCCTGGGAGCGAGCCCCCGTACCACGCCAGCGCTTCGCCCTGCCCTGGGCACTTGGGTGCCTGCCTCCTCCTCATCCGCGTCTGAGGCGTCAACAGAGTTTAAAACCTTGTTGTAAGCGGGGATTGTTTGGAGATGGGTGAGATCTGGGTCACCCTCCATCTCTGCTCGACAGTGTGGTGCATTAATTAGATTTTGACTCTAATAAGTTGTGTTAAGATCTGAAAATAGAAATGCCACTGCTATGTGTCACTGAACAACGAGCGCTTCTCATTTTCTAATTACCGGTTGACATTTTTCACAATTAACTCAATGTGCTGGCCTTCAGATAACTGCAATTTCCATCCCTTGGATCCTGACCACTCGGCTCCAGGGAGCCGGGCTGCGGGACCAGGCGGGACGCAGGGTGATGGGCTCAGGGGATGCTGCTGTGCCGGGAGTCCTCCTCCCTCACTCGGAGCGGCCCCGGGAGCTGACCCGGTGGCAGAGGGGCTGGGGGCAACCCCTCTCCATCCCATCCTTGCCCCTGGGCTTTCCGGCCCCACTGTGTCCATCAGGCGAGCCCTGGGCTCCAGAGAAGGGTCACTCCAGAAAAACCTTCCTTTTCCCTCTCCTCTCATATGAGGACCACGGGTGGGGTGGGAATGTATTTTGAAAGTGGCTGGAAAAGCATTTGCAAACTGGCTCCTGTCCATGTGGAGCTGGGGAGCCGCGTTTCCTCTGGCCACGTTGCAGCCCCTCACCCAGCTCCCCTGGGCCACCACCAGCCCCGGGTGTCCCCGCTCCCCTCCGGCCTCCCTCTCTCGTCCCCACAGTCGGTGGTTGCCTTGGCAACGTATCCCTCTCCGTGCACTTTTTAATCCTTTTTCCTTCGGAATCTCTCCGTTCTCGCACCTCCACGCTGCGGTTTGCTTCATCTGGGCCGCACTCCCGAGGATCCCTTTGGGTCGAGAGCCATGGAATCGCACCCTGGGCCAGGCTGGGATGGCGGAGGCGGGCGGAGGGAGGCGGCACTGGGAGGTGAGGACCGTCGTCCTGCAGCTGGGTGAAGCAGCGCTGCTCCGTCTCACCCCGGTGGACGGTGTCCTGTGTCCTTCCCACGCCGCGGGCTGTCACAGCGATGCCACCCGCTCCCCGAAGCCGCAACCCCCCCAGGGTCTCCTGGGGCCGGGGCAGGCGGCAGGTCCCCGCAGCGGGTTTGGGAGCAGGTGGGCAAGGCTGGGGATGGAGCTTGGAAACGGGCTGGAGCCTGGGATGGAGAGCGGTTTCACACGGGGGCTTTCGAACCCACTGACTCCCAAGTTAACGGGCAGGCGTAGGAGGAGCTGAGTGGCAATTCAATTTGTAGCAATTATTTGCCAATTAAGCTGAGCGCAGGCAGTGTCTGGGACGGGAGAAAAAAGCCGCGCGGCCTGAGGACAGGGGTTGGAAAGGCGGAGGGGAAGCTGGGAGCACGAAGGCGAGCCGGGGAAGGGACGGGGTTCGTGGTGCCGGCACCCCATGTCTGAGACACGGCACGTCTGCGGCCATGCCCAGCGCTCGCCCCCCTGGCTCCATCTTTCACCCCCGCTCTGCCTGTCTCCGGCAGGGCCGCGAGCCCGCCAGTCACCCCCGTGGCCATGGGGGGGTCACGCCGGGGCTGGTGGGACACATGGGTGCCCAGGGGCGCAGGGCCTCTCCAGGGAGTGAGCTGGGCAGTGGGCAATAACCTCCACGGGGTTTTGTGGATCTTTCTGGGGATTTTACCTGTTTCTAACCCGGTGGGTCCCTGCCCCGAGCTGCTGGAATGGATTTGCCGCTGCAGCTCTGACCCGCAGCGTGTGCGCTGTCGCTGGGGCGCAGGAGTGGCCGTCGTCGAGGTGTTTCCTCACGTGTGCTTTGCGGTTCGATGGGGAGAGAGAGATACAGGCAGTAGTTCTCACCCAGTGCTCTTTTTTTTATTCTATTTCATATTATTAAACTACATTTTATAAATGTTCATGGCAATGAAATCGATGCAAAAATATTCTGTTCTCTCATTTCGCTGGTTTAATTTTAGAAGCTCGTTTTCCCTTGAGAAGTGATTACAATGCTCTTTGGGCCGCTTTTCCCGTCTCACCCGGTAAGGTTAGACGCGAAACGCAAACCAGCGCACGGAGGAGCAAAAGCGAACCCCCAGCGCGGGGCTGCCGACCGACAGGCGAAATCCCGCGGTGCACAGGACAGCGCGTCCCAACAGGAGCCCAGAGACGCCGCGGCTGAGCTGGGGGCCTGGGGGGGGCTGGATGGAGCCCGCGTCCCCCCCACCCCAGCTCTCCCTGGGGAGCACCCGTGGGACCTGACCGGCAGCCGCTGCCTCGGGGGGGTCTGCGCGCACCCACCCGCACCCTGAGGGTCAGTGCCCCCCTGCACCACGAACGGGTGCTCCTCGAGACTCACGGGTGACACCAAGGCAGGGGGTCTCTTCCCTGGGCCCCCTGCTCGCTCCCTGCCCCGCCGTGGGAGGCACGCGCGGTGCCGCTCGCCCTCCCGGCCCCGTCTGCCACCCTGAGCCTTGGCAAAGAGGAGCCGACGGGTGAATTTTAGCAGCGTGTGCGTGAGGCATGGCGCAGTGCTGTGAGTGCTGGGGCGGCTGTGCCAGGGAGAGACCCTGCCGACGGGCTCCGGCATCGGCTGCCGCTGGCGCTGCTCTGCCCTGCGGCGCTGGGGCTCGGCGCTCCTCACCCAGGAACCTCATTTTGCCAGAGCAAAGGGTTAAGAAGGTAAACCAGCTTGTTTTAACTCGCTGTTACAATAACCGCAAAATACAGGAGGATTTTCTCCCCCTGCCCGATTTCCTATTTCTCGGGGTGGCGGCTGGCAGCACGGGGGGTGCCCTGCCCGAGGACCACGCGGAGCACGTGTGTCCAATGCACTGAGCTCCTGCTTTCTGCGCTGCGGGGACCAGGCCGTGAGCCGGCAGCCGCGTTTCATCAGTGTCCTCTGCCGAATTCCCATTCCAGACATTTTTTGTGCTCCAGGTGGGTTGGGTAAATACTGGCCCTGCCGCTCTGGCACTCCTGCCTCATGCATGTGGTGCTGAGACCCGTCACGGCAAACAGACTTTCATCTAAAAATCATCTTGGTTTAAGCTTGTTTATATAGAAAGTAATTTTGTTTTGAGCACAGACCAGCTCTGCCTGATGAAACGTTCATTTTCACGATTCCCTAGCCAAGGGCAGCGCGTGGGTGGGGGGGATGGAGGGTCACGGGCAGGGCAGTGGTGCAGGATGGTGAGCAGCCAGCGGTCCTGTGCCATCACTGCCTGCATCGCGGCCTCTCCATCACCCACTGCCAACGGAGAGCAGCTGCGCCTGTGCCGGGGCTGCGGGGGTCTCACACAGCAAAGTTAAGGATTTTGGAGGGTTTTGGGGTCTCCTGTGCCATACGCCATGCAAGTGTCACTACTAAGGATTTCTTCTTCCTATTCCCCTTTCCTGTAGCTCACTCCTTGCCTCTTGAAAGCAGATCGCACCAATGCTGCTCATGTGTCACCGGACAACGTGTGCTGCCGAGTTGGGGACAGACAGCTCCAGGGGGCTCTGAACATCGCGTGCGGCAGGAGCCCCCCCGCCGGCAGGGCAGCTGCGGTGAGACAGGGCGAGACGCTGGACGCGCCGTGCAGAGCATCAGCCCTCAATGGCACAGGGCTCTCCCTGGCTGACGGGTGCCAGGGGTGCCGCTCTACCGAAGGGACCGGGCTGACGGCGCGTCGCTCCGACCCGAGTGTCTGAACCCCACCCGAGGGCGAGCGGCTGGGTGGGCACCAGGCAGACAGCCAAGGTCAACCTGTCCCCTGCGGTAAGTCCGTCAGCGCAAAGACGTGCTAGTTTTGGAGACAAAGCCCAGGATTTGGGCAGCTGGCTTCTGACCCTGCCACAGCTGAGGCCATCTGGGATGAAATTTTCTCATGTTGCCTCAAAATGACTCTCCATGGAAGCAGAAGACAGCCACGTCCCGGCCAGGTGGGTGGGGACCTGGGGGAGCACCCAGCGAGGGGGACAGGACAGACGGACTCGTCCTTGGCCTTGGCTTTCCAGGCCTCCGACCTTTTTCCCTCACCGCTATGTGTGTGTAGTTACAGCGGCAGTCGCTTTGGCCTGTGCTGTGGTGGAACAGAGGCCAAGCCTCAGTGGTTAAACACAGCGCTTGATTAACTTAGAGATTTTTTTTTTTCTTGAAATCATGTAAATGAAAGAATTATTGGGGCAGCTGTAATGAAACGTCTCGCAGCCAGGGACGCGAGCGGCTCCTGAGTGTGGACGCCCGGGGAAGGGATGGCTCTGCTGCAGCACCTTATCTCTGCACTTCACAGGGTAAACTTCAAATGGAAAGCAGCAGGGATTCTGCGAGAAGGCAAGAAAATAACAATTTAGCCGCTTAGCTGGGGCGATACGGCAGGGAGAGCTTTGTGAAGATTGCGGGGCGAATTATCTACAGAAAATGCATGGCGTGAGAGGCACAACTTTCCCCTGCCTGAGAATCACCCATAGGCTGGTCCTAGGGACAAACGTACCCTGGGTCGGGAACATAACTTCGTGGTTTGAGGTGTCTGTGAAGCGTCCAACACACATCGCATCCTCTGCCACCGCTGTGACACGATGGACACGGCATCC
>VWZL01003016.1:725181-748818 GCA_013396915.1 Stercorarius parasiticus | reverse complement strand
TGACACGATGCACATCACATCCTCTGCCACCGCTGTGACACGACGGACATCGCATCCTCTGCCACCACCGTGACACGATGCACATTGCATCCTCGGCCACGGCTCTGACACGATGCACATCGCATCCTCTGCCACCGCCATGCCTTGCCACAGCCTCTGGCAGGTGAGGAGAGGTGCTCTGTGGAGGAGGGAGATGATTTGAGTTTGCATTACACAGAACGCTTGTCGGAAGAGAAGTGATCCCTATTTAACGACAGAGCAGTGTAATAACCTGCAATTACCTCTGCGCGGTGCCTGTGGGGGCGGCTCTTTCCCTGGCAGAGGGAGAGGGTGAGCGCTTCTGCGCTGCAGATGCTGCCAGCGTGGATGCGGCTGCTCCCAGCGTGGATGCGGCTGCTCCCAGCGCGTGTCCTCCCTCCTCGGCGTGGTGCTCCCAGGGCCCGGCGCAGGGCACCATGCTTGGCGTGCACCGAGCGTGGCCAAGCGCCAATGGCCACCAGGACGGGCGGTGAGAGCCGTGGGTGGGCAGGGCCGGGGCGGGGGGCAGCAGCGCTGGCAGGGCAGGGCGGCTCTGGCACACGCATGGCGCGGGTCGCCCGTGAGCAGCCACAGCCCTGGGTGACTGCAGTCCGGCCTCTGTGCCCGGCCCCACAGGCACTGGTCACCCGGGGGTGGCATCTCCCCACGGGCCAGGTGAAGACAGCCGCAGGCGCTCGTGTCATGGGGGGGGGCTCAGCGGCTGCTGCTTTTGCTTTTCATGCCCACAGTGTCCCCCTGAGCCCCTCACCCACCTGCCCTGGCTGTGGCCATGGGGCTGGTGCCTGCATGGCTGTCACTTGTCTTCTGCCTTCGAGGACGGCCCCATCCCAGCCCTCCCCAAGGCAGTGGGGTTTTCCAAGGGGGGGTCCTGGGGCTCTTGGAGGTCAAAGGGACATTTTGTGTTGGGTGGGTGGAGGTGGGCTGGGTGCTGGGCCCAAGGAGTGCCAGGGGGCCCTGGTGCGAACCTCCACGAGGCTCTGCCTCCTCCCGAGCATCCCACGGGGCTGCCGGCTCTGCGTGCTCCGGCTGGGAGTGGAGCGTGGTGCAAACACCGGCCCCGCAGCCGGCGCCCGCAGGCACCGCGCCGCAGCCTCAGCAGTGCCAGGGCAGCGTCTCCCCCAGCTCCCACCACCGCCCGTGGACGTGCCCCTGCGTGGGAACGTGTGAGCCATTATCCCGGCTCCCCATCCCGCCTCCCCTGCCTGCCCAGCGCTGGGGCGGGAGAGGGAGTTTTGCCGTCGGGCTTTGCTCTGGAAAACTTGTGGTTTGTGAGCAGAGGGGCACGACAGGGGCATCTGCGTACCTCCAGCGCCGGCTCTGCTCCAGCCATGCAGGGGAAGGAGGGCCCTTCTGCCCGTCTCAGCACAGGAGCGGCCCCACGGCGCGGGGAAGGCACGGGGCAGTGCGGGGCAGTGCGGAGCAGCCGGCGGCGGAGCTCTGCCATGGCGTCTGCCATCACCCCGTGCCGCAGCACCACGCCGCATTTCTGCTCTCTGCCCGGTGGCTCTGTCGGGAAAAGCCTCTTGGCCACCTTGGTCGCTGCCGTGGCAGCCTGATCCCTGCGTGCTCGGGGCTCGGACGGGCTGTGGTCTGCAGCCACATCGCTGATGCGGGCAGGGCGCTGGGGGTCTGTGCTGCCCACGGCAGGCTCGGTGCAGGCAGCACGGCAGCGCCCGCTCTGCCAGGGCTGTGGCTGCAGGGGAGGGGTCTCGCTTTCGCAGCCGGGAATGCCACGGGTGGGAGGCGATGCTTTCCCGTGGGAGCTCTCCCGGAGCTGCAGCCTGGCTCCGCTAAACCTGGGGTCACCGATTGCGGAGAAAATAGAGGCTGTGGCCTGTGGGGGCTCGGCGGGGAGGGGGCATGTGAGGGATGGTGAAACACACAGCCGCCGTGGCCGAGGGGCCATGGCACGCGTGTCCCGCAGCCAGCCCTCGCGCTGTGCCGGACCCCGGGCACAGGGGCTTTACCACGGCTGTGAAGGTCTGCGGCAATTTTAATATCGCTGCTGAGTGAAATTTCCTGATTCGGCCTTCATGTCCGCCGGGACACTTATGAAATATCCGGATTCTGTTTTCTTCTGAAGAAGTGGTATTTCCTATTTATGGATTTAATATAAGGGCTACGTGCTCTGGGAGGGAAGCGGCTGCACAGCGGCGGTGCCGGTGCTGGCTCAGCCATCGCGCTCCCTCTGCTCCGACACCCCCTGGCCGCAACTCCCCATCGCCGGGGCTGGGCTGGGGCCGGCGCAGGGAATTCGGCTGCCTCAGTAGTTTTCCAGCCCGCACTAAGCCTGCTTTTCATGGCTAATCACACCACCTGCCACGGGTGAAATCCCAGTGCACACTGACAATTCGCTGGCGGCTGTTTGGAGAGGGATCAGATGAGGTCCCGTCCCGCCGCTGAACCCCTCATGCAGAAGCGGCTGTGGGAATGCAGCCGCTCGCCCCCGGCCACTTCGTGGCTCCCGGCAGCTTTCGGCTCTCACCGCGCCGCTGCTGCCTCCCCAGGAAAACCCCAGCGCCGCCGGCCGCGCCGTCGAGGCCGAGGGATGCTGCAGCACCCGGGTTTGATCCCCTGGGCCGGCTCATGGGGGGAAGCTAAGGAGGAACCTCCTCTGCCCCCACTTCGTTTTCGGGGCTCAGTGCCACCTTCCCAGCTCCATGGGCGAGGGGAGCAGCCCTGCCCGGTGGAGGGGCCGCAGGGGCCGTTTGCAGAGCAGCGCGGTGCCCCTCCTGCTCCCCGGCGGCTGGCCGGGCTGAGGGGACATCCTGGGACCCCTGAGTGCTCCGTGCCCGCTGGTGCCAACCTGCTTGGGATGTCTGCTCCCGCCACCCCCACAAAATCCTCCCCTGCTCTGCAGAGCCATGCTGGGGGGGGGCCATCCTGACACTCTGTGCCTGGGCTCTGAGTCAGCGGGGGGGTTGCACTCCGAGGTTTTCATCTCGTGACTCCGGTTGGCAAAGCCGAAAGCAAGGGGTGAGGGAGCCTGTCCCGAATGCTGGTACTTCCCTCTCTGCTCCGAGGGGACACTCGAATTTCGCGGGGAGAGCCGGCTGCCGCAGGAGCACAAGCCGTCAGCGATGGCCCGTCCCCCCGTTGGCGGCGGGGGCCGCAGTTGTGCTGCCTGCGATGGGGGGAGAGCACCCAGGGTGCAGCCTGGGGCTCCCCAAACAGCCGCAGCGGGTGCAGAGAGTTCTCAGCCCCCCTGGCCACAGGAGAATGAGCCTGGGGGGCCAACACCTCCCCACTGGTGCTGCGCCTCCGACTCACTGTCCGGGGCTGGGCCAGGTCTAAGGGGTCAGGATCGGGCCCAGGCTGTGGCAGGGGGAAGGTGTGGGCAGGAGGGTGCCCTGCCCCTGGAAACAGAGGGGATTTGGGGCACCCACTCCTGGGCAGCTCCAGGAACCCCCCCCAGCCCCTGTCGATCCGAGGGGAATGCAGGGAGTTGTGGGCAGGGGCTGCCCGTGCTGGCCTTGCCCCTTCCCCGCATCTTGGTGGCAGGGGGAATGGCGATGTCTCCGGGAGCCCCGTGGGAACGCGGGGGTCTGTGCTGTGGGGGTCGGGGGCCGGTGCATTTCAGCCAGGCCGGGCTGTCCCCCCCCCTGCACGACCCCCCCCCGGTGCTGGCTCCTGCCTCTCCGCTGCCCCTGTGCCATGGGGCAAGCCCCCGGGAATGCCGGCGTGGCACCAACATCGCTCACAGCCCTTCCCCACGCCCCGCTCCTGCACAGCGTTCCAGGGCAGAGAGGGAAGATCTGATGGACCGGGATAGCTGGAAAACTGGAAAAAAAGAGGCTGGAAATGTGAAGCGAACCCTCAGTACTTTAGAGAAGCCGTTTGTGTCACAGGGGCGGCCCCTGGGGGACCCCCAGCGTCGCCGGCTCGGTGGGGACACGGGCAAATACCCCCTTACCTCCTGCTTTGCTTTGCTTCCCTAAATCCTGGCTTTGCTCCTCCGGCTCACGGGGGTATTTGCTTTTCTGGCAACGCCATTCCTTTCATCAGCTGCAGTTCGAGCCGTATTGCGAGCACTCACCTTTAAAATAAAGTAAACATTTGGAACAAATAACTTTTCATGTAAACAATTCCAGACATATATATAGCATAAGAGTTCTACACTTACGCAACACTTAATTCTTACTTTTGTAATTACTCTTTATACTGATTCCAAAGAATTTCAAGCCAACTCCACCGAAACACAAGCAAACGGGAATGCGCTAAAATAGCATCTCAGGACCCCTTGTACAACCAGCGTTTCAAAACCTTTGTAAAAAACCCACATTTTCCTCTTGGAGACCTGTTGTAGACGCTGAAAGAGAAAAAGCCAGGAATGACAGAACCCGCCAGCTCTCAGTAAAAAAAAAAATACATTTCTTTAACCCTTGAGTTTGCTCTGCAGCCGGTTTTACTCGGAGCCACCATCTGCAGCGGAGCCAGCAGCACGCCTGCCGCATCCCAGCCCGCGCGGGGACAGCCGGGGGACAGCCGGGGGACAGCGCGCCCAGTCGCTCATGTCACTCGCATACCCTTATCAGTTCTCCGTCCAACAGTTACAGTGACGAAGCTGGGCTGGAAAAGTGATAAGGAGATGAGAGTGGCCTCAGGAGACGTCTCCCCCTTAAAACTTCGGAATATAAAACGCCAAAAGCAAGCCAGACCGGTAATGGGTGAAATAAAGTTTAGGACATCACCGGTTGCCTCTTCCCTCGGGTCGGCGTCGTCTGTCGGCGCGGGAAGGCGCTGGGTTCGTGCTGGCGCTGGCGGGCGCTGGGCGCTGGGGGTGCGCCTGGCCCTGCCTGCGCCGCAGCCCCCGTCCTGCCTGCGCTGCCCGCAGCGAGTGCCCCGCGCCCCGTGGGCTCCCGCTGCTCCAGCCCCCCGGACACTCCCCATTCACAAATTTCATAACCTCAGTCCCCTCCCTGCGGGGTGGGACCGTCCCTCTCGGCCCCGCGCCCGCCGGGGCTCAGCCCTGCACCCTGGCCGGGCCGGGCGCGGGTGGGGACCTGCCCGCCGACGGATTAACTGTATAAATCGCGGGGTTTCAGCCGGGTGGATTCATCTGACGCTGCAGAAAGGCGCCGACAACCACCGTCCTCCCCAGCCCGCCGCCGTGACAGTGCAGGGGGGCACCGGGGCTGGGGGTGCCCCACTTGCAACAGGCAAGAGACCCCCATTGCGGGCGGCTGGGAAAGGCCCACTACCCCTGTCCCTGCCCGCTGCACCGGCTGCCCGTGGTGACACCCCATCCCGTGCCCCAGGGTAGTTCCCCGTGTCACCGTGTCCCCACGCTGTCCTCCTCCAGTTCTTCTCCCGTGAGCTATTCCTCCCCCTCGGCACACCGGAGGGCGATGGTTCAAGGAAAGCGGCTGCACTGGGTCCATCCCCTGGGCACACACCCGCTCTGCGCCGGCGGGGAGGCAGGGGGAGACCAGCGCCGGGCGCTGCCTGATGGGACTGAGCCTGCTGGGGGGAGCTGGGGGGCTGCCACCTGACGCCTTCGCCCCGGAGCACCCCAACCCTCCCGGCTTCAGCTCCAGCGCAGCCACGGCTGGAGCCCAGGAATCCGGATCTCCGCTCCCAGCCCGGGCGTGTGTGAGCTTGTCACAGCTGTCGAGTCACTCTGCGCAGGCATCGGCAAGTGCCGGGGAGACGTCCCGCACCGGGCATTTGAGGAGATGCTCGGGGTAGACCGGAGATCCTCTCCTGGCACGAGTCCGTGGCAAACGGACCCCCAGGACCCCCCTGGAGCCGCTGGTGGGGCGATGCCAAGCGGATGCTCCTGGCTCAACCGCCCCATGGTCAGGGTCCTCCCGAGGTGGGAGCAACGTCCCCCAGGGTGGGGACCCCTCTGCATGGCCGGGTCTGGCCTGGTAGCCCCCAGTGCTCAGCAGTGACAGCAAGCCGGGGAATTTGGTTGAGCAGGCGGCAGCAGCCACAGCCCTCAGCCCCCGGCACCGGGCTGAGTCGTGGGGACTTGCCACAGGTATTGTGGGGCTGACACGAGGGGCTGGCCATAACGGTCCCCACCACTGTCCCCTGGAGCCACCCTCGCCCCCTCCGGCACGCGGCTGGCGGTGGGTGGCAGAGTCCTGTCCGGGGCTGTGGGGCTGGCACGTCCCCTGATCCCACTGCCCGCACAGCCCACGTCAACCGGGCTGGAACGCAGCGATGACGGAGGATTGCGGGGAAGGGTGGACTCAGTAAAGCAGCCATCGATAGCCGTGCCCTGTGTCCCCGCTTCGGGTCACTGTGTCCCCCCCCGTCCCTGACCTCTCCCTTCCCCCTCACCCACTGCTTTCCCGGGGGCTTTGTCACCTTTCCCAGGCCATGTGCCAGCGCGGAGCGAGCACAGGGTGACCTTTCAGGTGGAAATAACCTTTTTTTTCCAAGACTAAAACTTTTGCCTAGTTCTGCTGCTGGAGAAGAGCGACCTGTGGAAGCTTCAGCACCGGCTCCCAGCACGGCCCCCAGAGCCTGTGCTCCCCCCGACCGTCAGCTCAGGGCACCCGTGGCTGCCACTCATTCTTTTCTCGGCCCAGGTTTATTTGCTACCGTAAAGGCGAGAGACGGCGACAGTGCTGGCCAGCCTGACGAGCGCGGTGTGCTGCCCCTCGCTGCCCCTCAGTCTCTCGGCACCCTTGGGGTGACGGCTGGGCCCGTCACCTCGGGGAGCGGTGGCCGTCCCAAGGGAAGGGTGTGGGAGCTGCAGCTCGGCGCGCTCAGGAATGGAGTCTGCCGCAGCGCCCGGGGCCGTGTTAAGCCCTTTTGCATCAGCTGCTTGCCGCGGGCGCTGGGCGTGCGGCGCGGGCACGCTCGGGAACCCGCACACGTCCTGCTGACTCAGGAGCCTGCCCCGGCATCCCAGCCTCCCCCCGCATGGAAAACACAGCTGGGGAACATTTCCCCTGACTGGGGCTAACAAAAGCCTGCCGGGGACAGGTAACGCGCGCAGGGAGACCCGTGCTGCCAGCCGGGAGCGCGCCGGGAGCGCGCAGCTCCCCGATCCGTGGGCAGGTGGCAGCTAGAGGTTCCGTGGCCTCCCCGGCTCCGAGCTGTGCAGAACCGGGGGTTCGGGCTGCCGGACGAAGCCACGGTCGGTGTCTGACTGCGCTGGAAGGTACAAACTGTCCCATTTAAAACATCTGTGAGGAGAGGAGACAGATGTTTCCCTGCCTCGTGCCCTGTCTCATGGCAGCACCACACACTGCCAGGGACGGGGGGAGAAGCCCTCTCCGCCCGCACTCCCCAACTGCTCCAGTCAGGCACACGTCCAAGTGACAGCTGTGTCCCGCTGCCGTCCGAGTCCCCCGACACTGTCACGGCCCAGCACGTGTAGCCGGCCGTTGGGGCGCAGGGCAGGACCTGTTAGGCTGGACCAGGCTAAACTGGATCAACAAAACCTCCAGAGGCGTCCGTGCGTGGGTGGGAGGGTCTGTGCCCGTGAGCGCAAACCTCTGGGGTGACTCTTCATCCCCAGGTGTCCCCGGGGTATTTCCCGGACTAATGGGGGCTTGTGAGAAGCTGTCCCACCGCCAGCCCTCCCCTGCAGCCAGCCGCGGGCGGTGCGCTCCCTGTGCCCCCCAGGGCTGGGACCTGGCCCTCGCCCCTCGCCCTGGCTTTGGGCTGTGCCCCCCTCCACAGCCACCCATGTTTCACCAGTGACAGTGACAATGATGTCCCCACTGCTTTGGATGGTGGGAGAGGTCGGGGGGGGGGGGCCAACAAACTTGTTGCAATACCAAGGGGCCATAAGAGCATCTCACCAGTGCAAGCGCCCTGCGCCCTGCGCCCTGCGCGCACCCGCTGCCCAAGGCAGAGCACGACCCGCAGCTTTTCCCCCCGCCCGTGACAGGGCTTGGGCGGTTTTGGAAGAGCCGTGTGTTTCGGGGTTAGCAGGAGGCTTCAGCCCCGAGCACGAGCAGCTCGAGTCCTGCAGCATCGCTGGCTGCACTCATGGCTCTCCCTGTGTCCCCACTGCACCGGTGGCTCTCCTGGTGCTCCCACCTGCACCGGCGCTGCCGTCCCTTGACCGGGTGCCACCGCCGGTGGGAAAGCAGGGCCGTCTGAGCCAGATAAAGCCCGCAGGACCGGCTGCGGCTGGCCAGAGCCAAGCCTTTTATCTTTGTGAGCGGCCAGTGGGCAAGTACAAAAAGCAAGAGCGGCCCCAGGTCCCGTGTTGGTTTTGGTGATTATGTAGCTGAGTAGCTCCAAGGGATGTGAACATTTGTTTCAGAGTAAACAAGGCTCGCTCCCAACATGAGCTCCTTTGCAGAAGCTGCTGGTTCACGATGCCATCGTGATGGCAGTGGGGCTGGTGCCCCAAAAGGAGGGGCAGATACGGGGCTGCGGTCTGAGCAGCACCAGGAGGGAGGTGGCACCAAGGGACCTGCTGTCCCCCAGGCACGCTGGGGTGAGCACGGCTTTGGGTGGGACGGCAAGGGGGGGCCTCTGGCAGTGTTTGCTGGGGCGTCACGTGAATTCAGCCGGCCCAGTGCTGACACACCAGCTCCTGCAGCCAAGCAAAAGGCTGGTCTGCTTGTGGCCTGTGGTATCCCACCGGGTCCTGCTCCGCAGGGCTGGGGTGTCCCATCGGATCCTGGCTCTGCTGGTCTGGGGTGTCCCTTTGGGTCCCAGCTCTGCTGGGCTGGGGTGTCCCATCGGATCCTGGCTCTGCTGGTCTGGGGTGTCCCTTTGGGTCCCAGCTCTGCTGGGCTGGGGTGTCCCGTCCAGGTTGCATTTGGTGCTGGCCGACGCCTGCTGCTGGCGGGGCAAACCCCCTTTGGGGGGGGGCAGGAGAGCTCAGGACGTGCTCACCAGGAGTGGGGCGCAGGCTGCCGTGGGGCTGAGGTGTGGGAGCCGTGGGGTCTGGGGCTCCTGGCAAGGCCCCGGGGGGGGCAAGGTGAGCTCCCTCCGCTGGTGCTGCCGTCTGCGTGTTTATTGGTGCTCACTGGCCTCCCCCACATACTTCTGTTATTAAAGAAGCTTTTGGAGGGAGAGGAAAGTGAGCTTTCTCCTGCTGCCCTCTGGAGAGGGCAGAGAAAATCCCCCTGGGGCGGGAGGAAATTGCAAATACCTCCTAATGCCTCCCCTTCCCAGCGCTCCCTTCTCCGGAGCCGCTGGGCCCTCTGGCTACGCGGGGTCCGGGAGGCCCCGGCACCTCCCTCCTGCTCCGGAGACTGTGGCAGCCCCTCGTGCCCAGCGGGTACCGCAGGGTGACGTGCCAGGGCTGCCAGCAGGCTAAACTTCCCGAGGCTCCCGTTTAGAGCTGTCTTCCAACTGGTTTTCACTGATCCTGACCCGGCATGGACATCCCGCTTTTCCCTGGATCAGAGGCACCCACTGGTGCACGGCGGGGTCCCGGTCTCCCGGTCCCGGAGCAGCAGAGGGAGGCACGGCCGGGCACCCGGGGTCCCCCTGTGGGGCTGGACACGGGTCCCTCGTCCCCGTGCTCCCCAGCAGCAGTGCCACGGCCCTGCCGGACGCCGGGAGCGGTGCAGGAGGAAGGGCTCCCCGGCAGCTTCCGCGTCCCAGCACGAGCAGGGCCCCGCCGGGAGGGGTGCGTGGGGGCAGCTCGCTGGGGGCAGCAGGGCACGGTGGGGCTGAGCCAGGGCTCCGCACCCTTCGGCCCCTCTCCCACCCGTGGCACAGGGCCCGGGGCACCGCGGGGCTGCGGGGAGGCTGCAGCTGTGCTCAGAGGGTGGGCAGCTCCCCGCCAGCACGTCCTCCGGCTCGCCCGACATCCGCGCCACCCTTCCCGCAGAGCGGGGTCCGGCACCAGCCAGGGTGACGGGAGCCACGGAACCCCGCGAGGCGGTTGGGGCTGGCGGCCGCTCGCCCCGGTGCGCTTGCCGGGGTGCGGGGTGCCCACGGTGGCGGTGGGGGCTGCATTTTCTCCCCGCAGCCGCTGGATGTCACCTGCAATATGGACTGTGTGCGGCTCCTCGCAGGGCTCCTGCCCGGCCCGCACTGCGGGAGCGATGGAAGCTGCCCGCGGCTCTGCCCCGGCGCAGGGCACTGGCCTGGCACCACCACGGCACGGAGAAGGGCTTTTGTGTGCGAGCCGAGGGGCCGAAGCCGGCAAATCCGCCCGTGCTGCATCCGCACCTCCATGTCCAGGGCTGGGACACTCAGAGCCACCGTCCCCTGGCACCCCGGGGGGTGGCACCTAGGGTCTCGGTGTGACACCCCTGGTGTGTCCTGGCACCAGCGCGGTCCTGGGGACAGACAGCCTGGGCAAGACATTCAAACGTGATTGCAGAGCCTGTGCCCAGCTTGCTGCCAGCACGGTGTGTGCTGGTTATTCACCGGGAAAATCGCTGCAGCATTCAAACACGCCGGCGCAGGCCCTGCCAGTCCCTCGCCCGCAGCGCGCGGCACTCGGCGCAGCCCCCCGCCGGGCTGGCACACACGGCATGGCCACGGCGAGGGCGAAGAGCAGAGCTGCTCCGGCTGCTCCGGGCAGGGCTGGAGGAGCTGCAGGGGACAGGGCTTTCCTTGTGCCACCGCGGCGGGGAGGCTGAGGGTGATACGTGGGACCTTCCCACCTCATGTCCTGGCGTCGGGAGGGTTGAGCCTTGACCAGAGCGGGACCATGGCTCCCACGGGATGTGCCAGGCTGGTTTTGCTGTGACACTTATCTCCGCTCAGCTCTTTGCCTGGAGCTGCCCCAGCCCCATTCCGCCCCACGGGCAGCCCGTGGCCAGGAGTCTGGGTGCTCGGCCCAGCTCGCCCCGGGTGAGAGATCCCGATTAAATATTAACGCATGACCAAAGCCTAATGAGAGCGTTTGTGGCGGATGCAGCTCTCATTAGCATGCTTTATCAATTTACATGACGTTGCATAAACTGAGCCTTTTCTGGCCCGGCTGCCCATGCGCTCCCCGCGGGCAGGGCGCGTGGCTGCGGGCAGCGAGTGGGGTCTGGGGGAACCCAGCAGGGACGGCTGCAGGACACCCCGCGGAGCCGCGCTGGGGATGGGGGTGCTCCCCGGGCGCCTCGCTGCGGGCTCAACTGTTTTGGCATCAGCTGGTTCCCAGCAGCCAAGGCCACCCATGCTGCTGGCCCGGGGGGTCCGGGGACCACCAGCATCCCCATCCCCATCCCCATCCCCAGGCAGGGCACCCTCCGCCTGCTTGGCGGTCTGTAGATGGCAGCCTTGTCCTGCTCCCGGCCCTGCCTGAGCCCCCAATTCTGCCTGGCAGTGCCGGGGGTCTGGGGTGTCCCCTGGGGTGTCCCAGGCAGCGCTGGGCAGCAGCAGGCAGGGACCCGCCGCCTGCCCAGACGGGGCAGCCCTGGGATGCTCTACGTGGCTGCTCTGGGCGCCGACACCCCGCGAGTGGCATGTGGGTGCCAGATGCGTGTCCAGCAGCCGCACAGCCTGTCCCTAGCTCGGGGCGCGGGGCAGAGGCGCAGCTTTCCCTCGGCCCCGGGAGCAGCACCCCCTCCAGCACGGCTGCTCTCCCGCACGCCGAGGTCTCCTCGCTGCTCCCTCAGGCCTGACGTGCACAAGCAGCGCAGCCCACGCCGGGTGTCTGCGCTCACATCCCCCCAGACACCCCCAAAGAGCTGTGCTTGCGTCTCCAGCGCTCTCCTGCTCGGAGTCGTGCTCCCCCCCGGTGCTGGTGCGGCACGTGCAGACCCGTGGGACACTGCACCCGTGCAAGGCTGGTGCCTCCCCTACAGCGGGTGAGGGCTGGGCTGCCAAGGGAAACCCTTCTCTGGGAATAAACATCCTGGGAAGAGCCCGGCACAGCTGTGCTGGCGAGCGCGTTTACCCCAGCCGGCACCGCCAGCGCCCCTGCAGCACACGGGGTGCCCACACCTGGAAACCCTGATGCCATCTGTCCCCTCCGCACAGCCAGAACCCGTCGGGCTGAGCCACCACCCCGCGACCTTGCGGCGGGTCTGCCGGGGTCTGCGAGGTGCTGCTGCCACCCGCCCTGCTGTGGGGGTGTCACCCTCCGCACCCGCCCCTCAGCTGAGGTTTCGGGGGTGGAAGGAGCCTGTGAGCAGGTACCTGCTCTTCAGGGCAGGCCCTGCGGGAGCGCGGGGGTCCCTCTGCCTTCCCCCACCTTCCAGCGAGCAGAGTCACAGCGAGCCAGGCTGGGCTAGCAGGGGGGCGAGGGAGCCACTCTCAGGTCTTGAGCCCCTACCCCAGCGCTGCGGCCGGCCCCGGGGTCTTGTGCTGATGGAGCTGCAAAGCGCTGAGCGCAGGGACAGGGGGCAGCTCTGCGGGTGCCCATTTCAGTGTGCAAATACCCACCTTGCTCACCGGCCCGCACGGGGCTTGTGCACGCACCCCCTGCCCGCGGTGCTGCCAGAGCCCCGACCGCCCGGCCGAGACCCCCTGAAGGGCAGCCCGACCCGGGGGTCCCACGGAGCCGCTCGGGGTGTGGGGGCTGAGCCCCCTCCTCTGCCTGCTCTCCCCCCACAATGTGCAGTGAGTTGCAATAACCATTGTGCAGGGAGGGGAAAAAAGACCGAAAAGGAAAAAACCCGGGCAAGGAAAAGCTAAGGATTCGCTCAGCTCTTACCCGTCCCCAAAGCCTGGCTCCGCCACGCCGCCCCCAGGCTGCTCTTTCCCCTCCGCCGCTGTTGATGCTTCCATGCTCGGCTTCCCAAGGCTGCTCCCAGCTTGTTATTCCTGCTCTGCTCCTGCTGACACGTTTCCATTTGGGATTCCCAACCCCTCTCCGCCAGCCCAGGGAGGTTGCGGTCCCCTGGTCTCTGCCCCGGCCGGCTCCGAAGCCCCCGGTGCTCGCGGGGGGGCTGCTCGGGAGTGCTATTTTCATGGGGGGTTGGTAAGAACCACAAAATTACTACATCTGTAATGACATGACTGCGAGTACAATACACTTCCATTTGGCATTTTTTTCCCCTAGAGAGCAAATTATTCATTATTAAGTTTCATTTTCACATCCACATTGTTCTGCTGTTGTGGGATACATCCTTTTAATATTTGAGATTAGTAATTGAAAGAGCTGCATGCAAAACTGTTCTCAGCGTGGCTTCTGCACCGGGGTGCTCGTGTGAAGCTCCCGAACCCAGGGGCTGGGTGGCAGAGCGTGTTTTACTGCACTGTGAAAGGGCCCGATCCTGCAGGGGCTGATCTCCCCCCGCCTGGCAGCCGTGCAAGAGCAGGGCTCAAAGTTGGTCCTGATTTCGGATTAGTGCTTTATTTCCCCAAGTGCCACTGACTGGTGGCAGCGGGGCCGGCTGCGGTCCCACTGCGGAGCATCTGCCTGACGCTGCGCTGGTGCTTTTTGGGGGAGGCCACTGCTGCAGCCGGCGCTCTAACCCCCTGCCCACGGCCATCTGCCCCCAAATTCTTCCTCTGCCCCCCTCCTGCACCCCATCTCTTCCCCACCGGTCAGGGCTCGTCCTCCTTGTTGGGTGCCAGGTGATGGTGCCGTGCCCTGGTGCCACGCGTACCTCACTGCCTGGCACACGGAAAGCCACCCCGGCTGCGTGTCACGTCAGTCCCCAGGCTGGGCTGCTGCCCGACCCAGGGAGGAGATGGCAGGTCCCGGCTCACGACCTGGGAAGGCTTCCCTGTTCTCCCTGACATTGCCACCAGCCGCCTCCGCTGCCTGTCGCTCCCCGCGCCTCCCTGGGGGCACCCGGCAGGTTCCTCGGGGGCTGCGGCTCTGCCAGCCCCATCTGCCAGGACCTGCTCCTGCCAGCGTGAACCACAACCGCCCCTTTCTTGCAGGGTCCTGCTGTCCCCGTGAGCCGCAGGTGACACAGCAGCTCCACTGCAGGCGGCGTGCACGGCTGGCTGGTCCCTGCAAACCCCAGCATGGCCAAGCGGCTTTGCTCCAGGGGTCGCCGACCGCAGCTGTGCCACTGCCTGCCCAGGGACATAGAATGGTTTGGGTTGGAAGGGACCGTAAAGCCCCCCCAGTGGCACCCCCTGCCCTGGGCAAGGACACCTCCCACCAGCCCAGGTTGCTCCAAGCCCCGTCCAACCTGGCCTTGAACCCCTCCAGGGATGGGCCTCCCCAGCCAGATGCCAACCAGCCTCACGGGGCAGAGATAATGCCCCCCAACAGCGGGGACACACGCCGTTACTTCTCCCTGGCTTTCATGAGCGCCTGAGCTGCTCAGGCCAGTTCTGTCTCCCAGCACCGTGTCCCCCGTTCCTCGCCCCTCGAGCAGGCAGCAACGCGTTTGCACCCCAAGTGCAGCTCCAGCCGATCCCCACAAAGCCCGCTCCGCTGGCGTGCACCTGCGTGGGCATCTGCTCGGGAATTAGCCCCCTAAAAGCGATGCAACATAAATAAGCAGGAACAAAGCTGCGCTCCTGAAAGGTTTCCAACACGACCGAGGAAAATGCTGATTAAACACAGCTGGGGATTTTCTGCAGCGCAGCGCGGGCCTGCGGTTTCGGTCAGCTGGGTGCCGGGCAGCCCCGGCCGGCGATGCTGCGGCGAGGGGACAGCGGTGGTGGCACCGCCGCGGTGCAGGGCACCACACGGGGAGCCCCCCTCAAGGCTCTCTGCAGAGCAGGTTTAAAACCCGGTGCATGGTGCAAGGGAGCAGTGCATGCAGCCTGTGCCGCAGCCGTATTCCCACCTCGGGAACGTGCGTGTGGGAGAGAGAAAATTGCCGGCCGCGGCTGCCAGGAGCGGGCTGAGCTGCGCGGCGAGATGCAGGTGGAGCCAGAGCCAAGTGCTGCAGCGGAAAGTGCCGGGGATTTGGGAAAACACGTTTTTTCCATCACCTCCTACTCAGCTGGTTTAGGAGCAGAGCGCGGAGCTGCTGCTTTCTCCCCCTGACGCTGGCGAGCAGGGCCCAGGCTGCCCTCCGCAGTGGGGAAGGTGGCCGAGGGGGATGCTTCGCTGCGGGATCAGCCAGAGAGCGGTGGCTGCAGGGGGGGCAGCTCCTGCAAAGTCCAGAAAACATGAAATAATTGGCCCCCGGCTCTTGAGCCCCCCACCAGCTCAGCCCTGTTGTTGTTTTTTGCAGGCAGGCAGCACCGTCATGGTTTGCAGCCTCCTCCCTGATGGGGAGCGTCAGGGCATCCTTTTTGTCTCTTAGTTTTCCAGAAGAATGAAAATTGAATAAAAGATCAAAGTTCAGTGAACAAGAGAGCAGAGTATTTCTGGAAAGCCCGCGAGCAGCGATTGCTTACAGCCCGGCGCACACCGTGGGCGACGGCGCTGCCCGGGTGCAGGGCGACAGACAGCGGGGGGGAGGCGTGGGGCTGCCCCACGCAGCGGCGGGTGACCCAGCCCCACCGGGGACAGCGCTGATGGGGGCAGGCCTGCATCACGGGGGGGTCACCCTGCCCTCAGGTGGCCTGTCAGAAAGCAAGATACAATAACGGGTCTGGGCATTGCTGTGCCGCAGGGAGGATTTTTTCACAGATGTAAGGACCCGATCCCAAAACCCCCCGCCGTGAGAGCCCACCCCGTCCGGGGCGTCCAGAGGAGGGACCCATGGCAGACGGAGACGTGTCCCCAGCTCAGGAGCTGCTCCCGGGCTGTTGCAGCAGCGGTGATGGGGTCGGGGGCGCAGGCGTCCCCGCAGGCGCTACCGCAAAGGTGCCCAGACCCCCTGCAGCCGCCCAAGCGGTTCCGCAGGGACGGCACTCGCTGCAGGGCGGCTTGAAACCAGCTGCTCCCGAGGGATGGACCGCTCCTGGCTGTTCCCCCACCGCAACGCTTCTCCAGAGACCGTCGGCCCTGGCTGTGCCGCGAGGGCTGGGCACGGCCACCTCCCGACAGACGGCGCGGGGCAGAGGGCGAGGGCAGGGGGCCAGGAACGGCTGTTTTCCAAAGAGCCAAAGCAGCTTCTCCAGGATGTTAGGCAAGAATTTGCTATTTTAAACCGGGATATAGCAGGCTGTTCATTTTTGTCTCTTCACGAGAGCTCATCCTACTTATAAAAAGCAGAGCAAATGTGCAACAAGCTTTGCAGGTCGCTCTCTGCGGAGAGGCAGACGAGCAAGCGCTCCCTGCACTTTTCTTACTACAAACTGGCTTAAAGCGGGGTCTACTATTTTATAGGGTAAACGAACATCTTCGCAGTGGATCAGAATTATGAAAACCCGACGCAGTCAGATGATCCCTCTGGTGACTTAGCATTTCAGAGATACTCTTCTAACGTGGCTCACATGTCGTTTCGACTTCATTTCCTGGTCACAAGTACCCTTGCCACCCTCTGCCCTGCGGGGTAAACACGGCCGGTCCCTCCAACCATGGCCCTTCGCTTCCACGCGGTGCCCGAGCGACGCTGCTCCGCTGGGCTGTGGGTGCCCTCGGTGCGTGGTACCCCCGGGGGGCTCTGCCTGCCCCCCGCTGCCGGAGGACGGGGTAAAGCCACCTGGGACGGGATGCGCAGAGTGAGCACCAGCAGCGTGTCGGGCAAAGGGAGGGGGTTAAGCAGCTCTTCCAGTAAACCCCAGCGGGCAGAGCAGGGCTGCCCTGCCACGGCCGCAGGACGCTGATGGCTCGTGCACCGGGAGGGCTCCAGCCATGCAGGACGCGCTGCCTGCAGGGCACGCGGCAATGCAGAGCCACCGGGCGCAGACTTGGGCTTCGGCAGGCGATGCCATGCAGGATGGGGTGACCGTGGGGCCAACCCTCCCCGGGGTGACCCCCACGACAACCCCCTTTCACCCCTGGGCCCCAGAGGCACCCGCTGCCGCGGGGGCTCAGCCCACGGGCACTGCTCCTCGGCAGCCACGGTGGGGACGGGCTCCTCCTCTTTCCTCGTTCCCATTTATTTTTGGCTCCCAAGTTGTCATAAATGATTTGAGCTCAACAGTTTTTAAAATTTGAACTCCAAACATCTATTTAAAGCCTTGACAGGATGCAAGAGCGTATTAAAAGCTTATTTTTAGACCCTTTCTTAGCACGAGAGGCTCGTTGGGCGGCGGTTCGGTCCCCCCTGCTCCCCGCTGGCTGCCTGAGCCGAACCTGGAGGTCCCACCGGGAGCCGTGGGGCGCGGGGCCGCGGGGGTGCGGTGTCCCGGGCGGGGGGCACAGCGGCCCCCCCGGTTCCTCAGCACCGATGGCTGCAGTCCCGCAGAGCGGGAGGAGCCGAGCGGGCGCAGTGTGCGGAGCTACCGGCTTCTTTGGGGTCGGCGGTTGCAAAGCCGAATAGATTTGTTTCAAGGAGGTTTTGAATCTGCCGGTGTTCAAAGCTCTGGTGATTAACATAGAAATTAATTAGCATGTTGCAGATTAGAAAAAAATTCTGTTAGTTAGAGGCCGATGTTGCTGAGTATCCCAGTGCTGCGGGACGGAAGGAGCTTTCCGAGCCCCGCGCTGCTGCTCCCCACAGGCTGTCCCGATGAAGCCCCATGGGGGTGTATCCCCCCCCCCCACAGCCCAGGGGGGCTGTTGGCCTCACCTGGTTTATTCTCCATGGTGGATGTCTATACTTCTGGTCTGGGATATTTTTTCGGCCTGCACTTAATTAGTCACAATTCAGAGGTTTTCATAAGTCGCATACTGCACACGCTTAAGTGATAATGAGGTATTTCCAGGCTGAATCACCAACTAATGATTTACAACGATGATTTTGTTATTAAATCTGCAACCCCTGGCTCCGGAGAGCAGCGCTGGGGAGCAGCCTGTTTGCTAATACGCGGAGACAGTGGAATGCAAGCAGAAAATATTATGAACTCGTCATCCGAGCGCTGACATATTGATGTGGCACCTGCACCTGCCTGCAGGGTTTTCCAAAAAGCGCTCGGGAGCGAGCCTGACAGATTGGTTGTTTTCACATTCAGGCTGCTTGTTTAACGCACCGCAGCCAAGCTCGTGCACGGCCCCTTTCAGCAGGAACACAAGGAAAAAACACCGACCGGGAGAGCGGGATGGGTGCAACGGGTGCTCGCTGCCTGCCCAGCCCGACCCCCCCGGACCCCCGTCCCGACCCATGAGGAAAAGGGGGTTCGCAGGGGCTGGGGGGTGGTGCTCTTCTCCGCACCGCCCTCGGGCACCGCAGTGGGATTCCCAAGCACGGTGGTACCCAAGTGCATCCCGCCCGGGGACGGGGACAAGCCTGTCCCGCTGCCCCACACTGGGGTGGCTGCGGTGTGTGCCCGCATGTGCTGCATGTGCCCGCATGTGCTGCATGTGCCATGTGTACGGCGTGTGCTGCGTGTGCTGCATGTGCCGCGTGTGCTGTGCGCCATGTATGCTGCGTGTGCCACATGCGCTGCGTGTGCCATGTGTGCTGCGTGCGCGACGTGCCGCATGTACTGCGCGTGCTGCGTGTGCTGCGTGTGCTGCGTGTGCTGCGTGTGCTGCGTGTACTGCGTGTGCCACATGTGCAACGTGTGCCGGGCTGCCCGTCCCAGCCGAGGGGACGGGGACAAAACCCCCCAGTTGGGTTTTGGTCTGCAGCGGGGCAGCCGGGGCACCCCGGCGGCGATGGGGTGAGGAGTGGGGGCTCAGCTGGGACAGTGGGGCAGGGAGGGGGTTCCCGCTGCCCCCAGGGTCTGCATGGCCGGGCGTTCTGCTGCCCGGCCCGTGGCATGGGGAGGTGAGCGGTGCTTCCTGCTGCCTTATGGATGCGCTGCCCACGGGAGGTGGGAGCAGCATCCCAGAAGCTGGGGGTTATTTCCCGCTGGCGACGGCACAGAAGCGATGCCACTTGTCTTCTCATCTTTTTCCTGTCGTTGCTGCTCCTTTCACGGGCTGAAGCAGAGATCTGCTCCCAGGACGGAGAGCCGGGAGGCAGAATGAATTCGTAGGCTTCAGCAAAGCTGATGCCTCGGTGAAATGAGCTGAGCTCCCCCCTTGAAAAGGTGAGCGAGGTGGGATTTTTAAAAGATTCAGTAGGTTATACTCACATGCAGCAGCCCAGCGGTTTCTGTTTGTGGAAACATCTCCGCGGGGGACCGGGGAAGTGATGCATTTAGAGGGTTTCTAGCAAGAAATTGCAAAAACGCTTCCCCAGGGGCCAGCGTAAACCGTGCTGTTAGTGGTTGTGTTTATTCATGAGCAAAACGGGCCACGAAAGGATTGCTCTTTGCAGACGCTCTGGGAGCAGAGCAGCGGGTTGCGCATCCACTCATCGCCCTGCGCTGCCCTTACCGCTGCCGCTCCGCTCCCGGGGGCACGGCCCTCCCACACAGCCGGGGGGCACCAAGAGGTTTCCTTGGAGTGAGGTTTAGGGGGGCGGGGGCTTCAACCAGCCGGGTATTGTGGTTGTAGCAAGAACCCACGTGCGGGCAGGGAAGTCTGCAGATGGACAGACGCAGCAGTTGTTAATTAAAGCCCTCTGTTCAGGGTCTTTAACTAGAGGTAAAGCTGTTCTAAGCTCAGCTGCTCTAAAGCGGAGTCAGCTGTTCTAGATGGTGCAAGGGAAAGGTTTTTGTGCATCAACAGTGCTCTCTGGGCGAAAGGGGGAGGATGCCACAGATCCCTGTCACTGTCCCCGCTCTGCGGCTGCAAAGCGTGCTCTGCGGGTGAGCACACGAGCAGGGGGTGGCAGTGCAAGCGAGCCGCCCTCCCCGGCTCTGCCCGGGCGCGTGGGCGCCAAGACGCTGCCTGCTCCTGCCTGCTCCTGCCTGCACGGGCTGATGCCGTGACCAGCCCTGCATGCAGCCACCCCGGCCGGGACCCCCGGCCCCAGGAGAGCTCTGGAGGACCAGGTCCCGCGGGCAGAAACGCCCGTTTAAAGGCGGTCGTGCAGCTGCCATTCCCCAAGCACCCAACAGCGTCCCTGTTCCTGCGCAGGGCACGGCTCAGCCTCCTGTGCCGGGATGGGAATGGCACCAGGGAATGGGGGGAGATGGCTCCGGCGGGGCGTCAGGGGAATTTCTCACCCTACATGTGTTCTGGCCCCTGCATGGTATTTTGGGTTGATTCCTAAAGCAGAGACCCGCGGCGCCGGCTGGCAGAAGGAGCTGGACCCTTTTCCTTGCGCTGGCCATGCCCACCTGCGGGTGCCAAGAGCCCCGGGGGGACGGGGGGCAGCTCCAACTCCAGCGGAGCTGTGAGCAGGGGGGAGCCCAGGGGCCCAGCCTTGGAGAAATGCCTGGAGCCGAGGGGAAGAGCTGCCACGTCGCTGGGTCTGGGACCCATGGGCAGGACCCGGCCAGCTGGGCAGACCCCCCAGCGGCTGCTGCTCAGCCCTAACGACCCCCAGCCCTCACACCGGCCGGGCTGGGCCAGGCAGCGGCTGCTCTGGGGGGGTTGGCTGTGTCCGATCTTTGGGGCAGAAACAAGGGGCCACGAGGCTTTTGGTGTGTGGCTGGGGCTGCGGATCGTGCGTTCCCTGAGGACGTGTTGCCTCTAGCATCTGAGCAGTTGGTGATTTGGCTTGGGCTCTCCGCGTTATTTTTCCTGCGGAGAAGTGTCCATTGGGGTCACCGCTGCTCCATCTGCCCAGGACCCCCAGCCGGCTCTGGACATTGGTGCTCACCAGGTGGACCTGCCCCTGCTGTTAATGAAGCTCGCGGCCTGGCGCTGAACAGGTACTGATAATTCTGGGGGGGTTCTGGGGTTTTGCTCCCTCACTGCCCAGCGCCCCTTCAGCGCTCGCCCTGCGGATCTGTTGCCCTGGCACAGGCAGTTCTTGGTCTGCAGCTCTGCAGCGTAGTTTTAGCAAGAAGAGGTTTGTAGATGAGCCCCGTTGCTCGCCCCTAAGCTCTAGCGAACTCCTCCAGCTGAGCAGCGCTGGCGGGGGCAGGCCGAAGGGGGTCAGGGCCGCTCTTCCCACGTGGCTCCCCACAAACCCTGCTCCCGGGTCTCACGTCTGAAGCTGCGACTCTTGGTGAACACCAGAGAGGCCGTTCCTCTCCGAGATCCCCAGCTCCGGCTCTGGTCCCCGTGTGGCAGCGCTGGGAGCTGGAGGCGCCCGCTGGGACGGTGCCTGGCCAGCGGTCCCCAGCCCTGGTTGCCATGGCAGCCGGATGCAGCTGCAGGTGAGCCTGGATGAGCGGAGCCCGTCAGAGAGGTGTCATCTGAATGGATCCCCGGCAGTGCCGTACAGAGACGGGGAGTGTGAAAGGGCATTTGTGCTGCCCGAAAAATAGCTGATGGCAATTAGCAAAATTTTAATTGGATTAAAATACAAGCTGCTGCTTGTGATAGCAGCATCTGCCATCCCAAAGGCCAGGGCGGGGGCACCTCTCCCTGCCCAAGGGGGCCAGCCGTGGGCCGTGTCCGAGCTGAACGGATGAGCAAGGGCGAGGGGAGGCAGGAGCCAGGCTCAGCGCCGCGGCGAGTGGGGCTCGGCTGGCCCCTACTGAAGGGATGCGAACAGGGACTGCGCCGAGATGTGCCTGCTTGTCCCGACCCTTGCGGCAGGGCAGGAATCGAGCATCCGTGGGTCCGGCTGCTCTCTGCTCACTTTGGTTATGGGTTAATTGCCACTTTACTGGGAAGTGCAGTTTTCCCAGTGACCGATGGAGACATGCTGGACGCGTGCAGCCCTGGCTCGGGGCTCTCGGAAACACTTGTGTGCCACGGCAAAAAGTGGCTTTCTGCAGTGGCTGCTGGGGACAGCTCGGTCCAAGCTCCTGCTCCCCGGCTGCGCTCACGCTCCTGCGCCTTTCCTCACTGCGACTGTTCCTGCTGGCACTGGGCACCAGCCACCAGCACAGGGACAGCCCGGGGACACAGGCGCGGGGCAGCCCGTCCCTGCCGCGCGGAGTGCCCACCTTGGTTGGATGCTGCGCAGCGGTGCGGTTTGGTCCCCTTCGTGACCCTGGGGGATGGAGAAGCCCAGCATGGGGGCAGAAGCAGCTGCGTGGCGCTAGCAGAGGGGCTGCAGGCCAGCAGAGCGTCTTCTTCCTGCGGATCCCGATAAGACCAAGAGGGGACGGGAGGGAGCCGGCACTGGACACTGGGGCTTGCACCTGGAAAGAAAGGAGGCACAAATTAGTCTCATTTTAAAATGTAGCCTGGTGTGTTTTGCAAACTGGGGTGGCAAAGGGTGGTGGCAGGTTGTTCCTGGGAACACTTCGCAGCCAGGCGTAGCCTCGCCTGGAGGGTGGCTGCAGCGGGAGGGGACAGCGGGCTGGGGATATGGCCCGAGCTGGGGGCAGGGTGCGGGGATGCGTAAGCAGTGGCTGGCGGCCGGAGAGGAGAGGGCAGGTGAAAGCTGGGGAGAGCTTGGGAGTCCACCACGAGCCATGTTTCCTAGTGTGACTCTGCAAGTAGTGTCACGATGAGCAGGGCTGCTGCTTCCACCCGATCTAGCCGTGTCTGCGAAGAGCATAAACACTTGAACAGAGACTCTTGTGCGATGCCTAATGCATCCGAGAGCTTGTACAGAGATGTCCCTTGGGGGGTGAGCGGCGTAGCAGCGTGGAGGAATGCATTGTGACCTACTGCTAGTCAGCCTGTTCAAAAACGCTGCGTTAGCTTTGGCCTCACTGGCTTTCTCATTTTCAGAATACCCAGTAATAAAGGCTGTCTCGTATCTGCCGAGGCGTCTGTTCTCGTCCGCAGGTACTGTGGCGGCCAGCCAAATAACAAGGCGTACCTGCAACGCAGGTAATATCCAGGTAATATCTGAGCTATATTCCCCCTGCCTTCCTCCTTCCCAAGACCAATTTTCCCCCCAGATAATGGTGCTGAGCACTCTGAGCTTCAAAGCAGGAGCTGCGGCTCCCGACCCCCCCATCCATTGCCCATATGCCTGTGGTGGCTGTCACCGTCTGGTCTCTGCCGTCGCGTGGTTTCTCCTGTGCCAGCTGCAGGGACTGGGAGACCAGCTCCAGCTTCTGGGGGAAGAGTGCTGGCGTGTTGCAGATGGAGCGGGTTACGGCCGCTGGCTGCAGGCAGTGGCAGCGGTTCCTGGCACCTGGAGATGCTGCAGGTGGCCACTGTGACATCTGCATCTCCTTGGCAAAACGTATTGGTGGTCGCTGGCTACCTCCCTGCAGGTAGCCAGCCGTGGGACTCTGAGTGAGCTGCGGTGGCTTTTGGGGATGATGCTCCCCCAACTTGGGATGCATTAACCCTTCCACAGCAGCCTGGGCTGGGCTGCACTGGCACCGCGTGCTGCAGCAGGGCGTGCGGAGAGCACACCCGGAATGCGGAATGAGATCGGATTTGACAGCCCATCTTCCTGGGAACATCTCTGTAATCTGCAGTAAAATGAGATCAGCCAGCTGGAATTGCCACTTGGCTACTGCCAAATCAAAGCGCATTTCTCATGCTGGGCGAGTCCTCCCCGCTTCACCCCGCGAACGCGTCGAGGGGTGCTGGTACCCCACGGGCGAGCGGGACATCGTGCCTTCCCTCCCTGCGGCGGAGGGCAACGGGCCGGTGATGTGCGCTGGCTGATGCTCCAAAGCCGCCGTGCGGTGGCGTGACTGCGGTGTGCGGGGTGCAGGCTGGCTCCGCTCTGCAAAAACGGGTGGGCTTGTGCCCGGGAGGGGAGGGTTGAGCCGATACTGCACAAAGGACTCTCCCGGTCTCCCGGGTCTGTCGCTGCCCCACGGTCACTCTGTGGAGCCGAGCTCGAGGGGTCCCAGGGGAGCCCTGCCTGCCCCGCTCCCTGCAGGGCTTCCTGGGCAGCTGGCAGGGCCCCGGCGGTGATGGATCTGCCGGGGTTGTTGGGGTCAGGGGTCCCCATCTCCGGCCCCCAGCACATCTCCAGCGGCTCGTCACGGGGTGTCGGGGCA
>VWZL01003016.1:703907-717102 GCA_013396915.1 Stercorarius parasiticus | reverse complement strand
GATGCAGCAGAGGGATGCAGTGGAAGGATGCAGCGGAGGGATGCAGCAGAGGGATGCAGTGGAAGGATGCAGCGGAGGGATGCAGGGGGAGGGATGCAGAGGGCACCCTGTGTCCCTGCCTCCAGCACGCTGCCCTGCTGGGGCTCTGCTCTCCAGCCACTGCCCGCTTTCTCCTCCTGAGACCCGAAGAGCTGGACCCTGCCAGAACAGCCCGAGGGCCCGCCCCGTCCCCCCGCTGCCTGCCTCGGGATGCATCCCCGTGCTGGGATGTGTCTGAAGAGCAGGAGAGATGCTGGGAGCAGCCTGTAACCCAACCATCAGCCCCCCGCACGCCTCCTCCATCCCCCCTCTGCTTCATCCTTTCTCTTCCTTCGCTTCCCACCCCCTATCCTGGTAATAATGCAAAAGACGAAACCAGCAGCAACCCATCCCAAAACGCTGCCTGGAAACAGAGAGACCCCAAAACAGGGGGGCTCCCGCAGACCCCCAGCACCGCTCCCCCGCGCTCTGTACGAGGCCGTGTGGTGCTGTGGGGGTAACGCTGCCCTCGCCTCCTCTCCGAGGCCTGGGAGCAGCCGGCACATCCCGGGACACCTCGTGGGAGGTGCTGCTCCCACCGGCAATGGTTCCTGACGTATTTTGGGAGTGGTGCTGGAGGTGTCCCCTGGCTCAGGCCGTTATCCCCACCGTGCCCGGGGGAGCTTGCCGGCAGGTTTTATCGCTGTGGCCAAAACCATCTGCGGGCTCCAGGCAGCCCCTTGCAGCAGGGACGGGGCTGGGGGAGCACGTGGAGGGCCAGATCCTGCACCCCCCGGCTGGCGGGACCGGACATCCTGCCCGGAGCTGCTGCGGGCTCCTGCCTGCTGGGAGCACCTGGGTCAATACGTATCAGCGGGGGGACGCCCGTTCTTGGCCGGGGCTATTGAGAACTGGGGAGGAAGCAGCTGCCCACCCCCTGCCCTGCCCTGGGCAGAGTGTCACGGTAATGAGTTCATGCAGGTGACGAGCCAAGGTGGTGCCCAAGGAGCAGGAGCGGGGCTGAGCTGCTCCCATGGGAGCTCCCACTCCCTAGGGAAGGCCCCGATCCCCAGGGATGAGCGCGCTCTGCAGGCACCCCCCACAGGGAAGGAGCAGACAGGGTTCAGAAGTGGGAATACCAGGAAAAAAAACAGTTTTGGGGAGTACAGCAGCTCCTTGGGAAGCTGCAGGGTGGGAGCTGGAGGCTAATTAGCCCTCATTAGCAATCAGCTACCAGGTGCATTGATCGGTACAAAAGGAAGGTGAAGGCAGCTGGTATGGGTGTTTCTGGGTCATTTTCAGAAAGAAAAGGGGAAAATGCTGCTCGGTTTGTACTTGTGGGGGTTTTTGTGGGCCCTGTATCGTGTGTGGGGCAGTGCAGGGGTCGCCCAGGCCACGGGCTGGTGATTCCCGTGGGAATCTCTCTCTGTAGCTCCAGCTTCGGAAGATGAACAGGCGAAACAGTGGCTTCCCTCTGCGGCAGCCTCTGCTCCCGTCTCCCGCTGCAGCCTCCCCAGGGCCGGGCGGAGGATGCTGCTGCTGGGGGAGGCTGGTGCATTAGGGCAGGCTGAGAACGCGCGACCTGCTGCAGCCAGCGACGGCCGCAGGCGGCGGCTGCTGCTGCCCGGAGCAGCTGGGTCCAAGCTTTTTTTTTTTAATGAGCAATTTAGAGGGAAACAAATCACTGCTGAGGTTCCCGGGTTATGTAAAGGCTGGTGGGGTGAGCCGGGTTGCACAATGGCCGGGCTTGTTTGAACAGATGTTTAGATTTGGAGGAGCACAAAGGCGGGCACCTGGAACCAAGGCCGCCTCGGCAGCCGGCTGTTTGGGAAAGCAGCCCTGAACCGGGACCCGGAGGCTGCGGGGAACGGCGAAGTCGGTACCGCTCTGGATAAATAACGCGGTTGGCAAAAGCTAATCCAGCCCTGCCTGCGCAAGGACGGGCGGTGTAGGAAAGGCTGGGGGAGGATCCGGCCTTTGGGCTGTCATTGGAAAGCAGGTCTCTGCCTCGGAAAGGGTGCCTGCCAGCGGGAAGGGGCTTGGGACAGACCCACGGACATCTCCTGAAGTCAGAATCCCCCCGAGCCAGGGTTCAGCCTGGGCAGACCGGCAAAGGGCCAGCAGCAGTGCGGTGTCCCCGTCCCCACGTCCTGTCCTGGGGACAGGCATCAGGGCCAGAGCAGGCTCTGCGGCTCCGGCAGAAAGCGTCTCTCCCCGGGACTGGGAACCAGCCCCTGGCTTAGGCAGGCAGAGCACTTTGCCAGAATGGATCTGGCACCTCCTGCCGTGGGAGATGAGCCCTGGGCTCCCGCAGGGCTGCCTGGGGGACAGAGGGATGCCTTGGGCTCTGTTGGGTTTGAGACAGGCTCTACTTGTCTCCCAGAGCTGCATCTCGCTGCCGGTGGTGCTAACTAGGTCACACAGGACCAGCCGTACCCATCCTTGCGGCAGGGCTCAGCGAGCCGTCGGCACAGTGCCGGTGCCAAGGGCAGGGGACCCGTGACTCGTGTGAGCCGGATCGTCCGTGGGGACAGCGGCAGAGAGGGGCCGGGAGGGTGGGGGGCAGCTGCCCGTGCTGGGGGCGATGGTCCACGTGGGCCGCTCACCTCGCACATGGCAAAGCCACCGAGGATGTCTGCAGACACCCAAAGACCCTTGGCAAAGCCTTTGGTCACAGGGGGCTGGGACGGTGACAAACAGCCCCGAGCCCACGGCTGGATCCGAGATGTCGCAGCGGTGACTGCGACAGCGCTGCCAAGCAGAGGGTTCTGTGCTTTTCGCTGGCTGGGGGTGCGGTATCGCACCGCGTTAAATGGCATCTGGTGTGATGATGGGCAAGAGCATCGCCCAGGGTGGGAGCTGCCTCCGGAGGGCTCCAGGCTTCCCCGGGCACTGGTCAGAGCTCCGGGTTAGATCCAGCTCCAGGCTCAGGTCGGGTTTCAATGAACCTCCTGCGGTTGAGCTTTGAGCACCCCCAAGGTGGGATGGAGCTTCCCCAGCACCCTGGAATCCCATCCCTGGCTCCGGACCACCCCGCGGCAGCCCCTCTCCCTGCCCTCTGGCCGGGACTGCTCTCGGGGCGCCCGCTGTCCCTCATCCTCCGCTGGGTGCCTCTGCCAGGAGCCTTTGCTCTGCCCGCCTGTGCCAAGGCAGCAAGCCGCTCCCCTCCATCCCTCTCTCCTTAGGACTGAGCAATATTTTTTGCTAAAAAGAGGAATTCGACTATTTTAAATGCCAGCTTGCTGTATGATTCAACGTCTGCGCGGGCAGACACGAGGTAATAAGGATACCGGTCTTCAGGCCTTATCCTCAGGAGAAAACCTCTTCCTTGCGCGCTGGGTGTCCCGCAGCGAGCGCGGCGCGGTGACCCTGCAAACGCCTGGGACGCGGGGCTGGTGAGGGGCAGGGACGGGGCAGCTCGGCGTGCCGGGGACGGGACGGGGTGGCTTTGGACCCTGCTGGAACAAGACCCGATGGAGCAGAGGGGACCTCAGCCCTGCGGCGGGGTCACCTCTCCAAACTCCCTTGGCCAACAGCCCGCCTGCCTGCAAAGCCTCCGGTGTCCCTGCAGCTCCTAAAGCCTTCCGTGCCTTCAGAACCGGATCTCTCCTGCTGTATTTTTGTCCTGTTGCTGCCTGTCCTCGCCCTGTGTCTTCTCCACGGCTTGTCCCCCGGGGAGGTGAAGTGGGTGCCCCAGCCCTGGCCCCTGACCCCCTCGCTCTCTGTCCTGGGGAAAAACCATTCCTCCAGCTGCTGCCAGAGCTCCCGCGCGGATAATGCCACGGGGAGCAGTAGGATTTAGTAGAAAATTCCCTCTTTCAGATGTAATTGATTTGGGTTCCCCGACGGTCCTGGTTTCCAGGCACCAGCGGCTGCTGGAAACGCTCTCCTGGCGAGAGAAAATCTATGGGAAAGCAGGCAGCCTGATGAAGCATTCATGGGGATTTTTATCATCGGTTTTTCGCCTGCTGCAAAAAAGCGATCTTTATTTTTAGTGAGCTATGGCTACAGCGGTAACGTCAGGGAAAAAGCTCTATTTCTCTTCGAGCCTGCACGCGGGCCAATCCGGGGCTGCGCTGCATGTCGGGGAGGGCTGATTCGGGAGGGCTGCAAGTGAGCGGGGTGCGTGCGGGGCCCAGCGCACCCTCACCCCACCGGCAGCAGGGATGTGCCGCGGCGTCCCTGCGGGACCCGGCTGTGCAGGGACAGACCCCCCCTGGGACAGCACCGCGGCACCGGGCTCTTCGGGCGGTTTCTCACAGCGCCGGGTTACCGAAGCGCGTCGGCGTGAGGCAGGCGTTTCGGTGTCTGACACTGGGAATTATGTCACTAAAAGCGCTTTTCAAGCATATATGATTGAGTTAACTTTTTGGCAATGTTCAGAAGTTGGTATGAGGCCACCAGGTACCGTCCCCGAGGTGTTTCTGGGTGCTTGGGGCGGGGGGGCCATGTGCCTGGGACCGGCGTGGGGGATATCGATGTGTGCTTATGGTGGAGAAAAAAGTGGCCACCGGGGTTAAAAGAGCTGGGTGAGTGAAATGTGCGAATTCTTTGAGTAACTGATCGGAGAAAAATGTTAGAATTAATTAGACACCTTCTCTTCGTTAAGGGAGATGAGAGCTGTGCGAGTGCTGAGAGGTGCCAGGCTGGCACAGGACCCAGCATCCCCGTGGTGCCACCACCCCGCTTGGCTGCAGACGGGGCTTCGGCAAGTGATGGGCATCGCGCCGGCGCGGGGCAGTGAGCTCAGGGACCGTCAGTCCAGAAAAGAAACCCCTCTGTCTGAGGCCCAGACCGCTCCCTGCCTCTCCCGTCCCTGCCTCTCCCCGGGGAGCGGGAGGGGACGCGTCTCAGCATCAGCTCCCGACCCGGGCGCAAACACCCCCTTCATCGTCAGAGACAGAAGCTGGACAAGGCTGTTCGGGCTGAGAGAAGTAATGACCGACATCGCTCTCCAGTGGTTCGTTAATCCGTTTGTCTTCATGGGCGAGGAGACGCCCTCGCTGGCGCTGGCAGGGGCCCGGCGGGTGCGGAGGCCGAGGAGGGCAGCGGCGGTGCGGGCAGCCGGAGGCACGGAGACGCTGGTGGGGGCTGTGGTGGGGTGTGCAAGGCACCAGTGACAGACCCGCTCCCTGTGACCTGCTCAGCCGTGTCCGCGGAGCTCAGGGAAGAGCCGCACGCGGCCCCCTGTCCCTGCACAAAAGGTGCTCTGGGTTTTTTTTTTGTTTTTTAGGGATGTGAAAACGCAGGTGATTCGTTTTTCCGCGAGGCACCGGTGTGACGCGTTTCACGGGGGTTTTGGTCGCCGAAGCAGCGCAGTCCCGCGTGCTCGCTGCGCTGACGGCTGGCTCACGTCATCGCTCCCCCCTCCAGCGGGACAGGCTGACCTGCTGGGAAACAGCTCTGTGCCGGGGGGGGGGGTCTGGATTATCCCTCTGTCCGGCCGTTCCCTTGGGTCACTGCAGCGGGAACAGAGGAGGGGAGCGGGGCTGGGAGACCCCCCTGCACCCCCTGCCATGCCGGAGGGCAGCCCCATGGAAGGCGATGGATGGGCCCCCCCCAGGGAGCTGCGGCAGCGCCGGCGGTGGGGTGCGCCCGGCACCGGTGCGTGGCACGGCGATGGCAGCAAAAGCCAGGTCTGGCCAGGCTGCCTGCGTGCCACCAGCCTGGCCCGAGGTCGGTGATGGCTGGTACCAGACTCCACTAATGAGGAATTAAGAGGGTGATCGAGGTGAACAGAGCTGGACGTGGAAGGGCTGGGTGGTCGTGTCGGGGATGAGAGCCCGGGCTGGTGCAGCCCCAGCGCTGCTGCTGGGGGCTCTGGTACGGCAGTCGGCAACTTGGGAGCCTGCGATGCTGCCACCACCAATGGGGACATTGAATGGCTTACAGTGGGGGCGGGTGGGCCCTGAAATGTGACTGGAACTGAGAAACCCGCTGGGACGGGGCGGTGGGGCCTCTGGGGACGGGGCTTTGGACTTGCATTGCCAAACGCGTTTTGCCAATGACCTGAAAGGAGATGATAGAAAATCGTTACTACAAATGTTTGCAGGTGACGTGAACCTGGTTTAAGGAGTGGAAAAGTAGGCTCGAGGAAACCATTCACACTTGGGTTGTGCAAATATCAGCTCTTGCACCTGCCGGCAGAGAGAGGAGCCGCTTTCCCGGGCTGGTCCCGTCCGGCGGCACGGAGAGGAGCCGGGGCTGCGGGGGACGGCAGCAGGGACGGGAGCCCCGGGCACTGCCGTGTCCTCAGAGCTGAAGCAGCCTGTGCGTGCGTCATGAAGCCCGTATCGCTCACACCACTGTGTGAGCCCCGTTGGACCAGCGTCTCTTTCTGGGGTCTGCGTGTGGAGCAGGATAACGGCAGACTTGGAGACAGTTCAGAGAAGGGGTTTGAGTCTGATTTACAGGACTGAAGGCGAAGGCTTGGGTCTAGTGACTTTCACAGTGACAACTGCAGGTTGAGCTGATCAGAGAAAGCATTGGCAGCGGTGGCACCTCTTCGCTGGAGCAAGGACAGGAGAGGGCCGGTGCCTGGAAACGGGAATGAAGCAAACCAGCTCCTGCGTGTTTCCCGGTTAATTCCGGATTCAATTAGGGCAGCTGAACAAGCCCGTAATTGATTCTCTGCTGCCAGTGACGCTTGACTCGGCCCTGAGCGCCACAGCCAGCTGCTCCTGCCAGGCCGGGGCGGGAGAGCCTTCGGCTGCTCCCTTCCCAGGGTCGCAGCGCTCCGTCCCGCTCGCTAATCCCCCCATCGGCCTCTGTCCTGCAGAGGAAGCACAAGCGTGAATCACATCTGATTAATTTGCTTTATCCAGACGAATCTCCCTGCATTAGCAAATGTTTTGTTTTATTTGTTTCTATAACCAACACGAAAACATCCTGCGGAGCCCGGCATCTGCATCCCTGGCGGTGCCAGCCCCCGGCAGCCTGCCTGGAGCGCGCCGCAGCGAGCGGGGCCGGGCCGAGCCCAGCGTCGGCCGAGCCCCCGTGGGATACTCTCACATCTGGCTTAAAGTGATCTTAAAACACATTTATGAGCCAGCCCAGCTCGGGTGCTGCCTTCCCTGGTGTTTTCCTGCTACGTTTCCCCTGTGGGCACCGCTCGCTGGAAAGCCTGCCCGGGCTGCGCAGAGATGTGCTCTGTCAGCAGCAGATGCTTAATCTGATCAAAAATAAATCTGCCACTCTTCTGCGACTGATGGGAATCGGTTACAGCAAATCCCGTGGTAATGTGGCACTGAGCAGCCTGTGCCAAACTTCGGCGCTTTCTCCCCGTTGAGCTGCAGGGAAGGTTTTGGGTCCCTTTGCTGCAGGTCTCGGGGGCAGCTCGCTGTCTCAATGCGCGTCCTAATGCCCATTTACTGACAGAGCTGCAAACGCCACCAGCGAGGACAAGGAGACCCGGGGCCTCTCCTCGGGTGACCCCCTGTAGGACCTGGGACAAACCGCTTTGCCTCCTGCGCACCTTCTGTGCGAGGTGAGGGCGGTGATGTACCCGTGCCTGCAAACGCAGGACGAATGAGGAGGGTCCCCCACATCCACAAGGGAAGCTGTCCCGTCCGGCAGCCAAAAATACCCCAACAGAGCTGCTGCAGGACTGTAACAGCAAGCAAAGCTGCTGAGACCGGGGTGGGTGGCCAGGAGTTGTGGCTGGGGCGTGAGGAAGGTGGTGCAGCCCGGTGGGGGGGTGCGCAGCGGTGCAAAGGCGCCGGGGACGCGGGTNGAGGGGGTCTCTCCCCTACATCTGGTGGGTAACGAGCTAATTAAGCCCCTGAATGATGGAGATGCGTTTGGGGCAGTTTCTGTTGCGGGAAAGGGGAGCGGTGAAGGGACTGGGCTCAGGGGCAAAGCGCAGCAAACCTCCCCCCCTGCGGCGATGCCTCTGGAGGTGTGACCCTGGGGGTCCTGCCTGCTGGGACATGGGGTCCCCTCCCTCCCTGCAAGCTGGGCTGGGGTGAGACTGGCTTATTCCTGCGTTGGGAATCCTGAAAACACTCAAATTCCTCTTTCCGGCACGGTGGCGAATCCCCGCACCCCTGCTCGCAGGAGCGGCCCCGCCGGCGCAGCAGCCCCTGGCGCTGGTGCGGGTGCCGGGGCAGAGACGGGCGCTGCGGTGGGTGCCAGGGCCAGCGGCTGCTGCGGCGTCTCCCGTCCCTGCGTGCGCTCCTGGGAGAGGAGGAGCGGACGCAGCGTGTCGCTGATGCATTGCAGAGACAGGTACGGCTGGCGGCGGCGCGCTGCCTTGGGCGAGGGCCAGCGCGGGCCAGCGGGGCTCGTCTCACCCCTGGCCCTGGGCTCTCCGTGGCCCGCGGGGCCGGCTGTCCTGGCCGGGCGAGGGGAGCGGGCCGTGGGCTGGGGTGCCTGTGGGCGCCTTTCACCGCCCCGTCTGCGGCTGCTGCACCGTGTGCCCAGGGAAGCGCTGTGGGGAGCAGAGACGGTGCCGTGGGCTTGGGATGAACGGGAGCACCCTGGGGTCTGCTGCCCCCAGCACCGGGCTTGGCCCCGCCGGCCAAAGGGGATCCCGGCTGGGCAGGGGGGGTCACCCCATATGGGAAAGCCAAATTACCCCGTCCCTGCGGCATGAGGGAGCGGGACCTCCTGCAGTGTGCCACGCTCCCCACTTGCTGCGAGTGATGAGGGAGATGCTGCCTGAAGCTGGGGTGCTTCCCTGGCTGTCCTGAACCTCTGTCTCTGGAGCTGCAGCTCCCGCAGGGATGGGAGCGATCCCTGTCCCCTGGGATCTCCCCCTGCCGCTGGCTGCTGCGGGGAGGGGGAGCTGCTGCTCCCCCCAGGCCTGGCAGGAATCCGGCCCCGGCTGCTGGACCTCTCTATCCCGGGGCCGTCTGTGCCCCTGCACCAGCGTCCTGCTGTCGGGGCCGGTCTGTCCTTGCAGCCTACCTGGGCGGCGGGGAGCTCGCCCGGGTTCCCTCCCCGAGCGCGGCCACGGCGCTGCGGCAGAGCCCTGCCCTCTCGCAGCACTGATCACCCAGCGGTGTAATGACCCCGGCCGGCTGCCGGTGCGCGGTGCCGGCGGCAGTGGGGCGCGCTGCCTGGCAAGCAGCAGGCGCGGGCAGACAACCAGCACCATCGGGCTGGGGCTCCTGTTTGCGGAGCCCTGGCCGCAGGGATGCGGGAGGACCACGTCACGGCTGCGGCATCCCCACCGTGCCCTTGGTGTGGATAATCCCACCCGCCCACGTAAGCAGCTAATGCGGAGCTGATCAGTGGGTGTTTGCCACGCGGCAAGTGGGGAACTAACTGGTTTAGCGAATGACACCCATGTCCTGCCCACAGCCGCCTGCGTCGTCTGGCGTATTTATAGCGTTGTCTGCTACCAGGGCTCCTTTCACCCACTCAAACCAAGTCCCGTGGCTCCGGCGTCTCCTTAAACCATCGCCTCTTAGCAGATAGAGGAGTGCTTTGTCGTTTTCCCAATCTGCTGCTAGAGGGAGAGGGAGAAACAGTTCCTCCATGACAATAAGTAATTAATTGCTTCCAGAGATTCGGTTATTAAATTTTTAATTAGAGATGGGCTAAAGTGTACGACAACGTTAGCCAGAAGCTCCCCCTGGCAGGGCTGTTCCCGGGAGCAGCAGCAGCAGCAGCGTCCTGGCCTTGCTTCCCTGGGCTAATCCCGGTGGCCCTGGGGATTACAGACCCGGGCACGGCGTGTCCAGCCCCGGGATGGATTGTCCAAGGTGATCTAGCCGTGCTGCCCCGCACCTCCTGCACCGGCACACACGCACGCACGCCGAGCTTGGAGCGACCCGGCTCAGCGGCTGCCGTCCTCGGAGCTTCTCCCTGGTACCCGGCTGCCAAAATCTCCTGCGGCATCAACGCCACTTGTCTGTCCCGGGCTTGGATGGGGCTGAAAACCCCTGTCGGTGTGTGAGCGAGAGCAGTTCCCCTGCGCTGAGCTGCAGAGCTGCCCTCAACGTTGGTCACACCAGAGGTTTTACAGCAGCCTTGAAACGCCGCCTGTGCCGGGTCAGGCTGCGAAAACGGGGTTAGGTCGGAGCCCGGAGCTGAGTCCTGGTGCTGCCGCGCCATCTGCACCCGCGGCTGCGGGCTCAGCTGCCAAACCCAGGCTCCGAGCCCCGGCTCTCCCCTCCGGCACGTCCCAAGGAAGGATGCTCGGGCTCTGCTTTTGCCCCTCATCCCTCTCCCCCGTGGGGAGCAGCCCAAGCCCCCCGGGTCAGGACTGCCCAGGGTGCGGGCAGATCCCCGGCACAGCTTTGCCATTTTCTTTCCTCCCAGCTCCGAGAGCAGAGCTCGGGTTCTGCAAGCGTCCATGGGGACGTCAGAAATAGACTTTGCCAGGTCTGCTTTTAGCGTTGCTGAACAAAGGTCTGGCGTGCTCCTGAGAGATGGGTGGAAGGATTGGAGCCCTCTCAGCCTTTCGTGAAAGCAGTGAATCGGCAAAAAGGCCCTTTTATATACCTGTATATTTATATCGTATTTTGGGGATGCGTGTGAGCCTGCTGGGATTGGGAGGGTGCTGTTTGTCAGAGATGTGCCAAATCCCTGCCCCCCCCGGGGCACCTTCACCTGTTCTGAGTGCTGGTCAGACCAGGCCCTGGGCTTTCCACACGCGCACCCACACGCGTGCATGCACACGTACGCGCACACCCCCCCCGTGCATGCACACGTACGTGCACACCCCCCCCGTGCATGCACACGTACGCGCACACCCCCCCGTGCATGTCCATGTACCCACACCCCCCCGTGCATGCACACATAGGCACACACACCCCCCTCCTCATGCATGTACAGGTACGCGCACACACACACCCCCCTCATGCATGTACACGCGCACCCCCACACCCCCCCATGCACACGCAGCTCTCGGGGGCTGCCCCACGCGCTGCCCCGCAGACGAAGCCTGGCTCGTTTATTCAGCTGCTTCCCTGTTCCTGCCGGTGTCACATTCAACACCTCATCAAGTCTTTAATTGTTTGTTTACTCGTTCTTCACTAGAAAGACGCAATATTAGTTTAATTAGAGAACAGAAAGTAGGAGGCTCCTCCTTCGGAGGCGCAGGTTTGGGAAAAGGTTTCACGCTGGGTTTATTCCCCGTGCTCCCGCCCGAGCTCAGCGCACGGGAGATGCTGGGGACCGGGATGCCCGGCTGTGAGTTAGGGCAGCGGGGAGTGTGGCTCTGCTTTACACTTCAGCTTGGGGAAAGTAGTTTTGTGTCCCTGTGGCAGCAGCTCGGAGCAGCGCGAGCCTTTCCCTTCTCCCAGTGGGGTGTTGACTCTGAAGCCTAATAAGGGAAAACGTGCAGAGCTGTTCCGTCTGCAAATGTCACTGTGCCATGTGCTCAGAGGGGTGAAGGGGCAGCGTTAGCCTCGGTCTGCAGGATGGAAGAGCTGCCACACGTGCACCCCCGGGGAGACAGGGAATCCCGCCGGGAACAGCCTCCCACGCTGCCCGAAGCAGCGGCAGCTGGGCAGGCACCTTGAAGGTGTGCTTCCCCTGTGGGGTGCTTCCCTAGGGATGGGGTCTGCTCCCCCAGGGATGTGGGGTGCTTTCCTGGGGATGCCCAGGGCACTGGTGCAGGCTGGGGGTACTGGGCACCCGTGGCCCATCCCAGCTCCTGCTCTGGCCGACGAGCAGCGACCGGCAGCGCTGCCAGCTGCAGCGTGGCAACTGCCAGTCAGACGCAGGGTAATGAAGTCAGGCTCAGGGTGAGCGGGGATGTTTGTACCTGAAAATACTATGCGCCTGTAGGGACGGGAAATGTTTTTAAAAGTCTGCAGCTGTGATTTTCAGGGGAGGTTTCAGTGCTGTTGTGCCTGTCACGCAGCAAATATTGTATGTAACAGCAGGGACCCCCGGCCTGTGAAGCACAGGATCACACAAATATATAAAATACATCTTAGCTGTAATACATTCAGAGAGGCTTGTAAAACACTCCAGTTTGTCTCAGAAATGCCTAAAAATAACTTTCGGTTACCAAACCACTGCTGTATCTGCAGTAAGCGAGCCTTCCCGCGGCAGCTCGGGAAGCCCAGCGTGGTGCTGCTCTTGGCACAAACGGCCAGCGGCGGCAGAGCCCCGTCCCCACGGCAGCTCCCGGTGCCCCCGGCTGCCTGGCACACGGGGCTGGCAGCGGCGGGCGTGTGGCAGCCCCGGCCCCCGCGAGGGATGTGGCACCCACAGCGGCGGCTGCGCGCTCCCCCGGGAGCTCTCCATGGAGACATTAATCACGCTCCGTGATCGCACGCGCTGAACGCGGGGCCCGGCTGCGAGCCGTGCACATCCTCCTCGGGGGCCAGTGGCTCGGGGTGCCGCAGTGGCTCGGGGTGCCGCAGCGGGGTGCTCAGTGCCCCTCTCCCCCCTGCCTGACGCTGCCGTGGACAGGGACAATTTCTGTCTGTGCCTGGGTACCTGGTGCTCTTGCTGGGCTGGGCAGGCGCCGTGTCATTGTCCCAGCGGAGCGAGGTGGCACTGGGGATGGCTGAGGCCGGCTGGGACACACAGAGACGGAGGGGACCCACGGCACCGCGGAGCGGCGGGATGCACACCGGGATGCACACCGGGCTGGTGTCCCCAGGGGACAGGACAGGAGCTGCCCATGGGGCCAGGGCTGCCGGGAGATGCGCTGCCGGCCTCGAAGCATCAGGCGGGGGGGGGGTCATCCCAGCGCCATGGTGGCCCCAGCGAGCACGGTGGGCATTGTGTCACCTGGTCACGCTTCAGCTGGGATCACACTGGGCTGCTCGTGGTTACCCAGAGGAGACTGCAGCTTCCCGGAGCGGCAAAATGATGTGTGGAGAAAGCAAATCCAGGAGCTCTTGGGCTGGGGGCCCAACCGCTACACCCCCCGGCACAGCCCCTGCTCTCCCAGTCTGTCCCAGCAGCAGCGCGGCCGCAATCCCTGCTCCCGGAGCTCCTGCCGGGGCAGTTGGGCAGCCTCCCCCCGCAGAATGTCGTCCTGTCGTTTCCAGGCTCTGCCGTTATCCCGCTGGTGGCTTCATCTGCTGGAGGGGCTGCGGGGGTTTGGTGGCCTCAGAGCCCCCCCTGCAAATGCAGGGCTCCGATATCTAAAATGCTGCTGTGCCTCACGCTGCTCCGCACCCCTTCCAGGATGGGAAGGACCCCAGCGAGCCACGACTCGATGAAATGTGGGAAGGCAACTCTTTTGCCACCCCCCCCCCCCCCCCAT
>VWZL01003016.1:667288-688990 GCA_013396915.1 Stercorarius parasiticus | reverse complement strand
TTTTTTTTTTTTTTTTTTTTTTTTGAAATGCGTGGACCATTTCTGATGAAGAGGTGTCTTGGCTGGAGCTGTTTGGCTCTTCCCGTCACCTTGACTCGCTCACTTGGGCCTTTGCCGTGGCAGCTGCCCTCTTACATTGTCCTCTTGGGTTTTTGTAAGCTTTTAATTAAAGCCTCCCTAGACTTTTCCGAGGCTCGGGTACTTTTAGCCAGGCTTTCTGCAATGAGCTGAGCACGTCAGTAACTCACCCGTCATGCCAGCAGCACCGAAACCTGGGCGGATTTACATACAATCTGACTTTTTTGAACGTAAATCACGATTTGTGAACCTAAACCTGAACCGCTCATAAATTTGGAGATTACGCTACCGATTTTTGTGTTTTAAACCTGATGCCAGTCCTTCCCCTTTACTCGCACATTCTCATCCAACAGATTAACAAAATCTGTCACAGAAGGGGGGGAGAGGGGAAGGAAAGCTCCCCCCCAGCCCAGCCCCGGCAGCTCCGCGGCCCCGGAGGCGTTTTCTCAGCGGCACATACACAGTTTGCAGATTTCTTGCAAATACGAAGGTGCAGAGTCATTACAGCAATGGCGATATTCACATGTAAAATCTGGCCGAGTATGAGCGTCGGATACACCCCGGGTCAGGGCTTTGGTATAACGCTGGTTTGTTTCTTCATTAATTCCTGTACAGAGTGATGCCAAGGCTGCATTTCCAAGCCGTGAGCAGGGGGCTGCTCACGATGCATGGTACCACGCAGGCATCGCTGGATAGTATGCCAGAAAGGGGAAAAATTCATATTTTTTTTTTTTTCACAGATGTTTCTGCCCGAGGCTTAGGGTGGGATTCACACGGGGTGACGCCTCCCGCTGCAGAGGGTCCCCTGCCTGCTGTTTGCTCCGCTCGTGGTCGCCCAGATCGGCTGACGCTCGGCTCTGCTGCCCGTGCGTGAGCGTCCTTACGGCCCGTCCTGAGGCAGAGGAGAGAAATTGCAGCCTCTGGGATTTTTTCCTTCTTGTCAGCAAGCAAATGAGCTGCCGGAGCACCCATCTCCTCCTCCGAGTCCCGGGTCCTGTCTTCCCAGAGCACGCGCTATGTAGGTCAGGGAAGTTAAAAGCTGCCATTGCTGGCTGTGGATTTTTAGACTCATCCATCCAGAGCAGGAGAATTCTCCTCCCTTGCCCTTTATGTCAGCTGCAATAACCGTCAGCTCCGTGAGCAGGCGGCCGCATACCTGCCTGCCGCAGGCGGGTGGGGGGCAGGCGGGTCCCGGCGCTGCAGAGGGGACGGCGGGGGGCACCTCCCGCGGAAGGGCCCCTGTCACGGCACCACAAAACCGCCTTGTGCAGGAAGGGCTGATGGTCACCACTTCTGCGCAGGCGGCGGCGCTGGGGGTGTTTCTGTCTCGGTCCCCTCGCCCCCCCCGCCGTCCCCTCCCGCGGAGCTGGGCACCCGTGGTGACCAGCGTGGGTCTGCGGGAAACGCGCCCGCCGCGGCGGTCACCGCGTCCCGAGCGGGCAGGCAAGTTCTTCAGGCTGGGAAGTGCCCCACTCCAAATTTTTTAAAAAAATTTGGAATACAGTTGGTTTTGCGTTTTGGAAATAATGCGTCATTTGAAAGTTTACCTGAATTTATTTATTGTTTACTTAATGGAAGGCAAGAAGCAGAGTGAAAGCCTGCAGGAGCTCAGCTGGACCAGCAGCAGGGACGTTGCTCGTGGCCACCCTGGCGCTGCCTTGCCCTTCCCCGGCTTTACTCCAATAAACGGGAGAATTTGCTGTTTTGTCGCCGGTGCTCCGGTGTCGGTGCCTGCTGGGGGGTCCCACGGCACCGGGTCTTTGCTCCCTCTGGCCCCTGAGCTGGCAGCGGGCGCCGGTGGGGTCTGCGTGGGCAGGGTGGGCTGGCAGGGGCCAGGCGGGCGCCGGGAACTGCAGCCCCCGTGCGTGGGGAGCGGGAGGGCTGGGCACGGGGGGATGCTGGGGCCTGAGCCCAATGGGGAGCCCGGCTCCCCGCGCACGTGGAGCCCTGCGGGAACTCACTGGCATCCCTGCGGAGGCCCCACGTGGCACATCGTCATGGCCGTGGGACGTGAGGATCTGTGTCCCGGCAAGACCCCGTTGTGGGAACCCCCAAAGCACAACGGCCGACGCGCTCTCTCTAGTCATCTCTCTGGCTTTCAGCGAGGGTGTGGAGGATGGAGGAGCCCGAGCGCCCCAGCCACGGTGGGTGGGAATGGGTGTCAGACGGACATGGACACGGGCAAAGCACATCTTGGGGCGTGCAGGAACCCCCATCTTGGGGTCACCGGGAACCCATGTCCTGCGGTGCAGAGGGACCCGTGTCCCACGGCGTCAGGGACCCGCGTCGGGGGGTGTGCAGGCGGGAGGTTTTGCTTCTCCGGCACTGGGCATGGCAGGAGGGCAGAGCCGTCGCTGCGCTGACAGTGCCAGCCCAGGGACATCAGACACGTGGGAGGACATTTCTGGGGAGATAGTCCCTGCACATTAATCACTCGGGTAGTCTCCTTCATTAATTCAAAGTCATTTGTTGAGGTTCTGGAAGCAGAAATAGCTCCCGAGCAGCATTTTGCTATTGTACTCTCCTCTCAGTAAAAATAGCCAAGCTGGTGCCGGGGATTTTTGCAGAAAAAGCGACAGAGGGAGCGGAGTTTGGGGAGGGGGCTCGGGGGGGCCGGGGCTGTGGTGGGTGCCGGGCCAGGTCTCTCCCCCCAGGGCCACCCTTGAGCAGAGCCCCAGGCACACGGTGCCGGGGCACCCAGCGGCCAGCGCTGGGCACGGTCTCCTGAGCTGCTGGGGGGGCCCGGGGGGAGCGGGGCATTGCCCGGCCCTCTCCTGCCTGCACCCCCTGAGCTGCGGACGCCCGACACCTCTCGCCACAGTGCTCGGCGTCCCGGTGCGGGACTTTGCCAAACTCCCTGCTGGAGCCAAAGTTCTGCCCCAGCTGCTGGGACTGCACCATGTCCTCCCCCAGTGAAGAGCTGGAGCAGCCTGTCGAGCCCTCAAGGTGGGAGAGAGGAGAGGCCCTGGGGGTCCCTGGCACCACAGGCGGTGTCTCATCCAGCCCGGGGGGCTCTGCACCCCCAGGGGTGTCAGTAACTGCCCCCCCAGTGTCCAGCGCCTGCCCTGCCCCGCAGCAGGCAGGGCCCGGGGAGCGCCGGGCAGTGGTCGCAGGGCTGCGGCTGGCCCCGCCGTGGGCTTCTAAAGTGTCGCTTTGTGACCTGAAACGCTCCCGTGTCACTCTTCCAGGAGAACTGCTGTGTCCGCCTGGCGTTTCCAGGCGTAAAACCCCCACAGCGCTGGGGTCCGGGGGACCGTGCATCCCGCAGCACCGGGGGCCGTACATCCCGCAGCAGGTGCTCAGGAGGCACCACGGAAATGGGGAAGGCTGGAAAATGCCCCGTAATGAGGGACATAAGGAATGGCATCTTGCTTAGTTTGCCAGGAAGCGGAGCGAGAGGTGGTTTGAGTGAGGGGTGTCAGTGCCTCCATGGCTGTGAGTTAAGGAGGTCTTCAACCTTGTTAAGGAGGTCTTCAAACGAGCAAAGGCGAGGGTGAGAAGCAGCAGATGGAAGCTGTGGGTGATTCGTGCCCTGCAGTGGACAGGGGTGGCCCAGCAGCACTAACTGCCCCGGGGATGCCGGAGGCGGGGGCTGGTCCTGCTGCCCAGTGCCGGTGAGCCGCTGGTCCTGTCCGTGGGCCTGTCCCGCTGCCGCCGAGCATCGCCCCCCCGCACAGTGAGTGCCGCTGGAAACGCTGCCGGGTTTGATGTGTCACTGTGATACCAGAGAAGGATCATAATTTAGGCAGAGATAAAAGGTGGTGGGAGTTTTATTATTCAAATATGAAATAACTTCCTCCTTGCAAGCGCGCTGCACTTCCTGGGTATTGTGTGGGGATAAATCGGAGTGACACGGGAGCTGCGGCGCGTGTGCTCGCAGGAACCGGCTTTTAATTGCACGTGGAGCAGCCGTCGGGAGCGAACCGTCCTGGCCGCAGCCCTGCAGCGGCCCCGAGCTGCCCCCGGGAAGCCTTCGGCCCCACATCCTCCGGCTCCGCTGCCGGCAGCCTTGAAACTGCCATTTGCAAAACCTTCAGGAGCTTCTGGGTTTAAATCAGATGAGCCAGAAGCCGTCTGACAAAACGCTTTTGGTGCTGGTGTGTCGGGAGGTGCCTCAATGGCCCTGGTGGGCGCAGCAGGGGGAGAAGCGGGGGTGGGGGGGTGCCTGTCCCACGTCCCTGCCCCGCTCCCTGCCCTTACGTTAAAATCCCACAAGTCCTGAAGCTGTGCGAGGTGCAGCTTTCCCTGAGGGCCCTCAGGGAAAATGATGCCCGGTCCTGCTCGCCCATGGGAGCACACACGGGTGCTGCGCCATCCCCCGCATCCCCCAGGGACCCGCAGCGCCCGGGAAGGGCAGCCCAGGGCTCACCATCCCGCCCCCTCCCGCTGGGCAGGGACCGGTTTGGGGGAGCCCCAGAGGCACCTCCTGGTGTTTCTGGTCCCGTGGGGACTCGGCCGAGCTCTGGCTGTCGGCGTCGGTGGAGCGTGGGGCGGTGAACGTGCGTGCTGCAGTGTTGGGGCCGTTTGTCCCCACGGCACCGGGAGCTCGCGGGGGCACTGGGGCTGGGAAGGGTCTTTCCCACTCCTGGCGTCCCTGCGGGCAGGACAGCGGGGCTGGGGAGCGGGGGCTCGGCAGTGCCCTGGCACGGCTGGTGATATTCCCGAGTCGGTGTTGAAGGGGGAGGGTTTCCAGACTCGCCAATCTGACAGGCTCTTTTCAATGCTGTTTGCAAGGGAAGGGGTGTAAGAGGTGAGCGTAAAGCAGAGAGGCGTAACTACCCGCACAGTTTCGGAGACCAAAAATTCCTGGTGAATTTTCTGTCAGAGATGTCTTGTTGCCAATAAAAGCCTTTGGGGGTGGGAGGGAGAAGAAAAAGGGATGAGAAGCGAAAGGCTGTGGAGCTGCTGCAGCTCCAGGCGTGTCCCGCAGACAGGGACGAGCTGCTGGCCCGGAGCTCTCGCCAGCCTGGATGCGGCGGGATGGGGAAGGGGCAGGAGACGGGCAATGGTGTGTTTTACCATGGAGAAGGCTCCGTAAGGAGAGAACTCGTCCACAGGATCTGCAATAAAAAGTTATTGCACCTAAAGGATCCTGGAGAGAAGTAAAGGAGACGCATCTTCACAGGGTCGCAGGAGCAACCAGTTGCCCCCCCCAGTTTCTGCAGGAGGGCTCTGGCGTGGCCCCAGGGCAGCGCGGCGTCCCCAGGCCCCCCCTTCTCCTCTGCAGGACCCCCATGGGCTGAGGGAGCTCAGAGGGTGCTTCTCAGGCTGTTGCCCAGCGGGACACAAGCCCTGGGTGGGCATGGTGCTGGGTGGGGGAGCTGGGTGTCCGTCTGTCCGTCCGTCCGTGCTGCCTACACCCACATCACCCCGGAGCAGTGACCGGCTGCGCCTCGGCTCCCCTGCGTCCCGGTGTCACTGAAAGTCTCCTGCATCCACCCAGAGGTCCTTCTCCTGAGCACCCCTGGGCCTGGCTAGGGATGGGCAGGGGATGAGAATGAAGATGCCCGGGGAGGGTGTAGGACAGGGGGAGCTGCAAGGGGCAGGGGTGGGAGATGTAGCCCTATTTTGGGGAGGCGGCGTGAGCAGCACCCCTGGTGTTCAGCACGGGGGTGGTGATGGTGCTGGACCCCCCGGCTGTACCGGGTGGGTGCCAGCCCCCTGCCCTGCTGCAGCACCCCGTTGCCCGTCGTGCCTGCAGCCCGCGCCGAGGCATATTGCCGCGCGAGCTCCTGCCTGCCTTGCGGTGCCCGTCAGTGTTTTCATGGCACGTCGGGGTCGGTGCTCGCAGCTGGGTGCTGCCTCCCATCCCGGGGAGCCGGGGTGCATGCCAGGGAGCAAGCGGCTGCTGCAGGTTGGGTTTGGGTTGTTTCTTTTGCCAAGATACCTGCTAATTCACATCCCTCGTTAAAGCTAACAGAGGGGCAGATAATGCCAGGATGAGCCTTTTCTAGTGGGTTTCATTTGAGCCCAGTTATTCCGGGCAGTATCCAGCATTGCAGCGTGGTACCTGTTTCCTAGGAGACTGCGGGGAAGCACAGGAGCAGCACAAACCCCAGCCGGCGCGGGCTGCCGCCACGCACAATTAGCACAAATACTGTAAATGTCAAGGGAGGCTAAATATAGTCCTGCGCCGAGTCCTGTTCCAGCGCTGCCCATCGGAGCCGTGCGCGCACACGGGACCAGGGCTCTGCTCAGCGTCTAGCCCCCGGCAGCAGCGGGGCTTCGTCTTGGTGCCCGAGGGTGCTCGCTGCCTGCGCGGGCAGGGGTGCAGGCAGGGATGCCAGCAGGGATACCGGCAGGGGTGCAGGCAGGGATGCCNGCAGAGATACAGGCAGGGATGCCAGCAGGGATACAGGCAGGGATGCTGGCAGGGATGCCAGCAGGGATACAGGCAGGGATACAGGCCGGGATGCCAGCAGGGATACAGGCCGGGGTGCAGGCAGCCTGGTGCTGGGTCCGACTGAACTCCCTTGCTCATCTGCCCCTGTCCCCAGGTGAGGGCTGTCCCAGGGCAATGGCCGCAAGTTCAGGCCCGCAGCCTCCTGCTCCTCGGTGGGTTTAGGTTTATCTGAATCCCGGTGTTTGTCCGGCGGGGTTTCCCCTCGCAGCATTTCCCAGCCCCGTCCTCGCCCGTGGCACAGCTGCGCTGCCTGGCCAGCAAGGAGCAGCTTTTCCCCGAACGCTGAGGGCAGCACGGCTCCGCCCGGCTCCTGCTGTTTCAAAACCCGTTTTTTTTTAAATGAAGTGACCTGTGGGGGATCATAAAGCACTTTTCTAACGGTCTTGAGCGAGCAAGCGGTAACCTCACCCTGTGTTTGCTCCCGCAGCATTACTTTACCGTTAATTTCAACCATGAGAACCAGAAGACCCTGGAGCTGAGGACTGAGGATGCCAAGGACTGCGACGAGTGGGTGGCAGCCATAGCTCACGCCAGGTACTGCCCTCCGCCCTCGCAGGCCTGGGGACGGGGGTGTCGGAGGGAAAGCCGTGCCCGGGGGCGGCTGCGGGCAGGGAGATGTTGGGCCAGGCACTGCCGAGCAGAGCACCTTTGGTCCCCAGCCCCGTGTCGGGGACCCTCAAATGCAGAGCCGGAGGCTGCATTTGGATGTGCCCCCCCTGTCCCCGCGCCTGCCTGTCCCTGTCCCATCCCCATCAGGCCGCCCCGGTGGGCTGGCGCTGCCTGTCCCGGCCTGGTGCCGGAGGGACGCCCGATTCATCGTCAGGTTCAAAGATGATCAGGAAGGGTTTTGTCTGGAGTAGCAATGGGTCAGAGGAGTTTTTCCCAAGCCCGTGTTTCTTCGCTGCGGCCCACGCGGTCAGGAGCCGGCACGGCGTCGCGGCACGTCCGGCGAAGGGGGTGCCAGGCTGGCAGCCGGACGGGGGGCAGATGAGTGTTACATGCAGGAGAGTAGAGAAATATCATCTGCTGCAGCACCTTAATGAGAGCAGATGTTCCTACGAGCTTGTGCCACAAGTGTCCTCCTCCTCGTTAAACTTTTGGGACGTGGTAGGTGAGAGACATTTGGCCTTGGGTGTTGGGGTTTTTTTTGTCTCCTACCATTTCCTTCAAATTTGCGATGTCTTCTGTTTGCACCCTCACGGGGAACCCGAGTCCGCTCCGAATCGGTCAGTTCTGAGGGGCAGCATCCCAAACTGTGAGAGCCGTCTCCCAGTTCCTCGCCCTCTGGGTACCCCAAGCTGGAGGGGCAAGGGCAGTGTGTAGGCAGCTGGCCAGGAGAAACCCCCCCCCCAGCAAACCGCAGCGTGCAGACACCTAATTTTGGTTGCACGTCCCATGGCGGGGCCGTGGCGGCGGGGCCGGGGGAGGAGAGGTGCTCACGGCCGCGTCTGCCTGCAGCTACCGGAACCTGGCGACGGAGCACGAGGCGCTGATGCAGAAGTACCTCCATCTCCTGCAGATTGTGGAAACGGAGAAGACTGTTGCCAAGCAACTCCGCCAGCAGATCGAGGACGGGGAGGTCGAGATCGAGCGCCTGAAGGCCGAGGTGAAGCGCCTGGCGTCGCCCCGCAGATGTGCTGCCGCTCCTCGGGGCGACCTGCGGGCTGCGGGCGGGCGGGTGGTGTCACCGCGCTGGCAGGGACCGGGGGACGGCACAGCAGGCGTATTTCTGCTTGTTTTAACGACATGAGGCTGGCCCCTTCTCTTGCAGAGAGGGGCGAGGGCATCGCCCTCGTTGGAGGTTTTTCTTGCGGGAGCCGTGAGCCCTGGCGTGGTGCGTGTGCGGGGCTCGCTGTGGTCCCCGGCCCCGGGATGCTGCAGGGAAGGGTTTGCTCCAGCAGCGAGCGCTGGGGAACCGGTCCCTTGGGTCCAGGAGCAGGTATTGGGGGAGGGATGGAGACAACTTGTCTTACCATTTCGCCTTCCTTATTTTCATCCTGGGCACCTTGATCAGACCCCCTCTGTGTGCCGTGTGCCCGGTGGTGACGTCTGCCAGGTGCTGCGAAGCCAGAGCAGTAACTGAGAAAGCACAGAGGTGGCTGCGGCCTCGGGGGGGGACCTGTGCCAGCTGCGAGCTGCACAACGCGAGTGCGTCAGGGAACTCGTGTGCACGGTGCGATAAACGCAAGGGACGCTTTGCTGTGGAGGGAGCGTCTCTCCAGCGAGAGCAGCCCATAGAGCCATTGCCCGCGGCTTGTCCCAGGAGCTCCCGCAGCCCTTTGCTGTTGGGCGCGGTGCGGCGCTGGGCTGTGGGCAGGGTGACGTGGGGCGGGTTACGGCAGACAAAGCAACAAAATGCAGAAGTGACTCGGCAGACGGTGCCGGGGGAAGCTGGCATCTCGAAGGCACCCGGGAGGCCGATGCTGGCAGCCGTGGGGCTGCCCCGTGCTGCCTGGCCCTGGCAGGGCAGGGCTGCAGCCGGATGGGGGTACCCTCTCGCCGACGGGGTTTCGGCTGCTGGTGGGTGCTGGTGCCTGTGGGCGTGGGGCACCCCAGAGCCCGTGCTGCTGCCAGCACCATCCTCGTGTCTGGCAGGGAGGAGGGTCAGGCAGCGGCTCCGGGGTGGAGGCAGCCGGGAGCGGGTCCTGCTGGGCTGAGACGTCCACCCTGAGTCAGTCAAAATCACCATGGAGGAGGCAGCTGGAGAGGCGGCGAGGGCAGCAGTGGGCTGGCACGTCCTTGTGGTGGTCTTTTCCTTAAATTTTGAGTTTTTGAGTTAAAAAGTGCAGGTGAATAGCAATCCCTGCCCATGAGTCCGGGCACACTGAAGGCTGCCTTTAGTCTTGGGGGACTGGGGAGCCGCAAGCCTTTCCCGGGAGTGGTTTCGGCACTGCTGAACTCGTGCTCTCCAACACAAATCAGCCCCAGAACCACCCCAGCCACAGCCCGCGGCACCCGCTTGGTGCGGGGGTTCTCCTGGGGCTCCCCGGGTCCAGCCTTGAGCCAGGGCGAGCTCCGCTCTGTGGGGAGCACGACCGGTGTAAGGGGCAGGGGGACAGGCTGGGGGGCGATGAGCATCCCCAGGAGCTTTCACCGGGGGGGGTGGGAGGTGTGTTGTGAACCCTGAGATCAGCGGAGGGCCGAGCCCAGAGGCGGCCGGCAGCGCCGCAGCCCGTCCCGTCCCCTGCGCCCAGGTACTTGGGGTTTTTACCTTGGGTTGGGTTTTGGGTTTTTTGCTCTTCCACCTGCTTTGAAGCAGACATCAAATAATCAGCTTCTACTTTAATGTGCAAATTTTGCTCATTCCCATTTAAAAAAAAGAAAACGAAATAAAACCGTGGCACCAGCAGACCCGCTCCATGGGTCCCGGCCGAGACGCGGCTGGAGCCGGCACGGGGAATGGCCTCGGTGCTCTCAAGCGCTTCGGTGCAGAGGGGATCAGCTGCTTACGGTGTGACAACATGCAGCTCCGTTACAGTTCGGATTTTGTGGAAGTCGTCTCCTTCCCAGGCTGTGACCGTGCATCAGAAGCAGCTCCTGCCCCTGCCCTCCTCCCCCCGCAGCCATCTCCTCTCCCCTTTCCCTTTCCCTTTCCCTTTCCCTTTCCCTTTCCCTTTCCCTTTCCCTTCCCCCAGACGCCAAACTCTCAGCAGGCGTGTGGTGGGGAGTGCAGTTCCTGCGGCTGGCAGCTCCAGCCCCGCTGGGGAGCAGAGTCTGCAACTGAGAAAGATCTCAACGCCTCTCTCTCCAAGGCTTTTTGGAAAGTACTCTCCGAAGGTTGTTTTCTTATTTTTCTTGTTTTCTATAAAATCAAAATTCAAATCACATTTTTCCCAATTTTCATTTTCTGTTTTCCTACCCTTTCCTGCAGCTTTCTAAATGGTGGCGGTGGTGGGGGCAGGGACACGGCAACGAGCAGGGGAGTGAGAAAAAGTACAGGCGAGAAACAGTAAAAATTCAAATGCTGGAAGCCAACGAGATTCCATCCAATTTGTGTTGGAAAGCTGTGACTGGATGGGAGTTCGTCCCTGTCTGCAAGTTTTAGGGTGCAAACGACTTGAGATTTTTCTGCCGTTTTCTCTCCAACTCGTTTTTTAACGGCTCGCTCATGAGTGTTCCTTAGGACGGGGGGATGCGCTTGGCGTTGGCACCCAGCAGGGTTGCCAGGTCCCCGTCTCTGCGGCGTGTTCGGGGGGTGCTGGGGGGCTGGCAGCGCCCTGACGGCTCTGCTGCGTTTCTTCCTCGGCTTCAGCTACCTGTGTCCGCGCAGATGGAATCAGCGCAGGGTGTCCCGCTGTCCGTAGTTCAGCCGGAGGCACCCGCTGTTCCCCGGCACCGCGCAGGAGTGGGTTTGTCCTCGGCTGCCAGGACGTGCCGGGATGTGCCGGGGCGGCCGCTCACCCCCTCCCTGTGCCCGCAGATCGCCTCCCTGCTCAAGGACCACGAGCGCATCCAGGCCGGCCAGACCAGCGCGCCCAGCGATGACGACAGCGACATCAAGAAAATCAAGAAGGTGGGTGGTGGTGGCTGAGTGGTGCAGGGGTGGCGGCAGCGGGGCCGGCAGCAGCGGGGGACGGCAGCGGGTCCTGCTCTTGCCTGACCCCCAGAAAAGCCTCCGCCGGCCCCGGGCACCCGCTGCCCTGTGCAGGGGAGGTGGGGATGAAGCCTGTGGGCTTGGGGCAGCAGCCGCAGGCACGGACGGAGCTCTGGGCATGGACAGGGATGTGCTGCGGGTGCTCATTCACATGAGGAAGGTTTGGAAACTTTTCTAGGTGTCATAATACACCTCTGTGTGTTTGGGTGCCCAGAGAGGTGCTGGCTCCGGGGGGCCTCTGGTGCCCGGTTCCCCGGGCGGTCGTGGGGTGCTGGGTAGGGCTGAGCCCCCGGCGGGCTGGGAGCCCCCATACCCACATGCTCCCGCTGGCAGGGAAGGGCCCGGCGTCGTGGCTGTGCCGGCGGAGGTCAGGAGCTAACACGGGGTCCTTGCTTCTCCTGCGGGTCTTCATGCACCTCTGTCAAAGGGAAAAGGGGCCATTGTCTGCAATAAGAAGGTGCATTTAAATGAGTTCCTGTTTGTTTCCCAGCCGGGAGGATTCAGAGCACCGGTACACATCGCGCAGACCCCAGCACAGAGCCAGGGAAACCTCACTGCAGAGCTGCGGCTCCTGCACCGTGCTGACCAAAGGGTGGCCGTAGGGTGACCATAGGGTGCCCGCCCGGCTCCTCAGCCCGGAGCCTGACGCGGACACTGCTCCCCTGCAGGTGCAGAGCTTCCTGCGGGGCTGGCTGTGCCGGAGGAAGTGGAAGACGATCATCCAGGACTACATCAGGTCCCCCCACGCTGACAGCATGCGCAAGAGGAACCAGGTCGTCTTCAGCATGCTGGAGGCAGAGGCCGAGTACGTCCAGCAGCTCCACATCCTCGTCAACAACTTCCTGCGTCCGCTGCGGATGGCGGCCAGCTCCAAGAAGCCTCCCATCACGCACGACGACGTCAGCAGCATATTCCTCAACAGGTGAGTGCCATCCTGGGGGTCCTCTCTGATGGAGCTGGCAGCCTCCGGGCAGGCACTGGTGTCCGCAGCCCACTGCCCTGCCCCGGGAATGGGTGTTGGGGTGCTCGGTGCTGGGGGCTCCCCGGGAGCCTGCAGCCCGGCCCCCAAAGCCACGGGTGGAAGCTCACCATCCCCACGGGACGCCTGCACAAGTGGCTTGCTGAGTGCTTGGCACTGACACGAGGAGGTGCCATGGGGGCTGATGCTCCGGGGCTGGCGGGAGCCCGTGTGTATGAGGTCCTGGCTCTGGCGGTGGGGAGGACGCTGTCCTCTGGTGTCAACAGCAGCCCGTGGGTAGCGACGGATGAGCGACACGGGGAGGATGCGGCTCTCGGGGGAGGTGATGTGGAGGGGGAAGGCGTAGCCTCTCCTGCAGCTGCGACACAGGGTCACAGCCGCTGCAAAGTGAGCCGAGAGCGGCCGTGCCTGAGCACTGGCAGGGTCGGGGGGTGGCACTCACTGACCCCAGCCAGGCTGCGGTGGTGCCAAGTGTGTCAGCGGTACGTGCCAGGTTTAATGGCAGCTGCAACGGCTCCGTCCCGCGCACGGTGCTGACACCAGCGGTGTCTCACCAGCCAGCCCTGGGGGTGCGAGCCCTGGGGGTGCCAGCCCTGGGGTGCCGGCCAGCCATCCCTTGCGGTCCCAGGTCAAGTGGCGGGTGCTGGGGAGCTGATGGCACTTTCGCCCTGGCCAGTGACACTCCGCGGGGCCGGGCTGGGACAGGGGGCGGCTCATTCCCCCATGGGAAGGGGGGTCTGGGCTCCCCTGCATTTCAGGGTCGACTTCCGATGGGAGCTTCAGGCTGCTCGGTTCCTCCCTCTCCTCCGTCCTCGTCCACCGTTCCCTGCGCGCCTCCGGGGACCCTCTCTGCACCCCACCTCCTGCAGCCACCTCCCCAGCCAGCCCGAGGGCTCCCCGGCTCCCCCTCTGGGCTGGTGATTTCGCCTAATTACTCATTATTTGCCACTTGCTCATCTGTCTTTTCACCCCTTGGTGTATCTTTCAGCGAAACGATCATGTTTTTGCACCAAATCTTTTACCAAGGCCTGAAGGCGAGGATATCCAGCTGGCCCACGCTGGTGCTGGGTGAGTGCCTCTTGCCTCCTCGCCGCGTTTCCTTCCTGCTCGCTGCAGGAGCCCAGCCCACCCTCTTCCTCCTAATGCAACTCCCCAGGCGTTTCGCTAACCGGGGGCTGCGGGGAAATGCATTGCACGGCACGGTGGCACTTCTCCATGTCAGTCGCGGCGGCGAGGACCAGAGCAAAAAACCCCAGAGAACCCCAATTCCTGCGTTCCTGGTTCTGCCGGGCGGTGGGAGGGGTGGGCTGGGCCGCGCACTGGAGAGCTGGCGCTGAAGGGCTTCGCTGTGCCTGACGAGACCCTCAGCTGGCACCACAGGGTGGCTTTAGAACCCCCACCGGGCAGCCCTGGGGCTTGCACGAGAGCAGGAGCCTTGGGGGTGCCCCGGTGGGATGCGGGGGTGAGGAGGGTCGGGAGCCGGGGGGCTGGACCAGCACGCCCACCTCCCCGCCACCTCTCTGCTCGCAGCCGACTTGTTCGACATCCTGCTGCCCATGCTGAACATCTACCAGGAGTTCGTGAGGAACCACCAGTACAGCCTGCAGATCCTGGCGCACTGCAAGCAGAACCGGGACTTCGACAAGCTGCTGAAGCACTACGAGGCCAAGCCCGACTGCGAGGAGAGGACCCTGGAGACCTTCCTGACCTACCCCATGTTCCAGGTGACCGCTGGCGCCGGGACTGGCCCTGGAGATGCCACCACAGTGCTGGCAGCGAGGGGTGGGCTGGGCAAACCCCAGCCCCGCAGGAGGCATCGGGTGGTGGGGAGGCAAAGCCTGGGTGACGACGGGCTGGGTCTGGGCCCCACATGGTCCCACGCTGCTCCTGGGACCTGCTTAGGCCATTGCTGGGCTCGTCAGTGAGGACCCTCTGGGTGAAGCTGCCGGCTTCCCGGTTACCCCGTGCTGCTGGCACAGGGATGGGCCACGGCAGAGCCCTGGGGAAACCCCATGCTGTTCCCCCTCTTCATTAAGTTTTAGCACGAAGAGCTTTGAAGCTTTCATAACCTCCCAGATCAGAGGGTCTGAGGCACAGTGTCCCCAGCCACGATGTCCCCGGGAGCAGCGCAGGGTGGGCACCGCATCCTCTGTGCCCCCTCCATCCCGCCTGCCCCCTGCGCTGCCCCGTGGCTGATGCCCTGCTCCGGTCTGTTGTGCCGCAGATCCCCAGGTACATCCTGACGCTGCACGAGCTGCTGGCTCACACTCCCCACGAGCACGTGGAAAGGAACAGCCTGGATTACGCCAAGTCCAAGCTGGAAGAGCTCTCCAGGTCAGACCCACCCCTGCCCGTCCCGGTGGCTGGGGCTGCGGGACCGGGGGCAGNCCCACAGGGAGTGGAGAGGGTGCAGCGCGGATGGGACCGGGCTGGCCGGGGTGAAGCCGGTGGAGGTGGTGCCAGAGGGGCTGTGCTGTCCCGCTGGGGGTGGGACGCAGGAGAAGCTCAGTCCTCGGTTCGCTGTTGGCCATCCTTGACAAGGATGAAGCCCCCCGTGAGCCGCCGGCACGGGGGGGTCTGCCAGCTCATGCTGTGGGTGCCGTGGCGGGGAGCTCGCCCAGGTGTCCCCGGCTGCCCACACATCCCCCCGGCTGCTCGGGCATGAGCAGCAGGCAAAGCCCTGCCCCAAAGGTGCCCCGCGCTGCTTTAGCTGGGTCCCCCCTCCCACTGCCCTCATCCTCTGCCTTTCGAAGGCTGAGACGCCCCGGTGCCATCTCCTGCCCTCCTGTGCCACCCCCCACCCCGGTGGGAGGGGAGCCCGGCTGCTTCTGGCCAGGGGCTGCGTTTTCCAGGGCTCCTTAATGGTGAAATCCGGGTTTTGGAGGGCTGGGAGGCTCTGAAGGTCTGGCTCCATCCTCTCTCTGGCACGGCTGGTGCTGGTGGGGCGGCCCCATGGGAAGGGGCCAAGTGCCTCCGAGGTCTCCGCAATGAGCAGCCGGGAATCAGCCGCAATTCCCCATTTCTGATCCTCTCCTTCCACAGACTGAAGTGTACCGCGTGTCCCGTGACAGCATTTTGCGATGGTGTCAAACCCATCAGCGCTCCTTGGTCCCAAGGCCATCCATATAAAGAGTTTTCGTTGTTTTTCCTGCTCTTCAAGGAGCAGGGACGTTGGAGGGGGCTGATGATGGGGGGGCGTTCTGTCTGCCCTAAATCTGAATTTTGTGATTTCTGAGCAAGAAGGACACGCATTTCAATATTTAGAAATCTGGAGGTATGGTGCACGCTGATGTGTCGGTTACCTCCTGAGCGCCCGGGTCTGTACAGACCCCGACGACGGCTGTAATTCTCTTGGTATTCCTTCCGTTCTGGTCTCACCTCCCGCGTGGCCAAAGGAGAAGTGCCAATCTCAGCCGAGCTCCAGTTTCTCTCTTCTCCCTCCTTCAGGATAATGCATGATGAAGTGAGTGAGACCGAAAATATTCGAAAAAATCTGGCGATAGAGAGGATGATTATCGAAGGGTGTGAAATTCTGCTGGACACCAGCCAGACTTTCGTGAGACAAGGTACCGTGTCCCTCCCGCCGCGGGTTACGCCCAGCCCTGCAGCCCTGGGCCCCGCACCCCTCGGCAGCCGTGGCGAGCTGTGACATTCGACAACAGAACCCATTTCTGCGTTCTCTCTGCTGCAAAGCGCCGCACCGTCACACAGTCCCGGCGCTGCCTTTCGCTGCCCCACGGAGCAGAATGTGCTTTTAGCTGTTATTGATTTCCTGCAGCCAGGGAAGCAGCGGGACGCGTCCTCACCTCCTGGGCACGTTGGGTCCCGGCGGGGCACCCATGCGCTGTGGGTGCAAGGGTGGGCTGGGGGCCGTGGCCAGTGCCCACCTGCTCTCTGGGGCCCCGATAACCCGCAGAGCCGGTGGCTCACGGGGCCGGTCCCAGTCCCAGCCCTGCCACGCTTGGGGACACGCTCACCACTGCCCCGCTCCCGGGGACCGTGCCCTGCAAAGCTGCCCCCGACGCCGGTGCCAGGGACGGGTCTCTCCCCTCCGTAGGGTCCCTCATCCAGGTGCCCATGTCGGAGAAAGGGAAGATCACGCGGGGGCGGCTGGGCTCCCTCTCGCTGAGGAAGGAGGGCGAGCGGCAGTGCTTCCTCTTCTCCAAGCACCTCATCATCTGCACCCGTGGCTCCGGAGGGAAGCTGCATCTCACCAAGGTGCGGAGGGCAGGGGGGGCTCGGCGGCCCCCGGCGAAGGGTCCGGTGGCTGCTGGGCTTGGAGCTGGTGCCGTTTCCCGGGGCGCGAGAGCACGGGGTCCTGCACGGGGAGGGGCAGAGGCTGGCACCGCCGCAGCCCGAGCTGGCTGGGCTCTCCGGGGACCACCTCGCCCTCCCCTGGCAGCAGCCTGCCGGGGGGGCCGGGCTGGGAGCAGGCGGTCGGTGGGATTTAATCCGCGTGGTCCAGACACCTTGTCAGTGATGTGCAGAGCTCTGAGTCACGGGCAAAGAGGAGAAATTGCAAGTTCTCGATAAAAGAAGTTATCCTGATTTGCGGCAGAAACCTTGACAATCTATTCAGTGAGAAACTTAAATGATAGCCTAGGTTTGTACCTAACGCTCGCAGTCTCCTCCTGGCCGCTCCCAAGGCTCACGCTCTTGTTGGTGGAAGTTTTGCAGTTAATTGAGCAAGAATCTTACAGAAATTGCTCATTACTGGCATTAAATTATCAGTTCGAAAAATTACAGTCCATGGCAAAGAGTTGATAATTACAACAACAGACTTTTGGAAAATTTAATTTAAAGCTCATATTAAATAATTTATAAACAAATTAGTTGATGGGTTATACAAGGAGAACCGCGGCGTCCCAGCAGTCAGTAACTGCTTTTTTCCCAGTGAAAGCAGACGCTGCGCTGGCCACGGGCCGCACGCAGCCGTGCCAAACCCCTCGCCTGCATCGCCCCGTCCTCGTCCCTGGGGCGGTGGGCTGCGATGTGGGGCGGGGGACCGGGGCAGCCCCCAGCCTCCCGGAGGGGGGTCCTGCCGCTGAGCCCCGACTCCTGCCCCTGCAGAACGGCGTGATCTCCCTCATCGACTGCACGCTGGTGGAGGAGCAGGAGAGCACTGACGAGGACGGTAGGTGCCCCATGCCGGCAGAGTCCCCTCGGGGCACGGCCAGGCCCCTGCTCAGCCCCCGGCCGCGGGTGCGGGGTTGGGGGTGGCTCGTGCATCTCCCGGCGGCTGCGGCGTACACGGGGGCATCTCAGAAAGCGAAGTCGCGGCTGCTCCAGGAGCCCCTGCGCTGAGGTTACCGCACGGCAGCCCAGCTCCCGCTGGGGGGTTCCGGGGCTGGCAGCGTGGTCCCCCCATTGCGGGGAGGGCAGAGCCCGCAGCCAGGGCTCCAGGGAGGTGCCGGGGTCCCGCTGGCGGCTGCGCTTAACGCCAGACCCTTGGCAGGAGGTTGCTGCCAGCCCCGGCGATGCTCTCCCCGGCTGGAGGCAGCTGCCGTGTGTCATGGCTGGGGACTGATGGCAGCATGGCCAGCGCTGCCCGCGTCCCCTGCCACGGGTGCGGGGTCCTCCTGACATTCCCGCCATCCCTCCGTGCGGCGTAAAACAACCACAGCAAAGTTGGAGCGAATTCAGATGCTGGATAGATTCGAGAAAGTTGTGATCCACTGGCTGGATTTAATTAAGTAAATCTTTTAGTGCGAACCAGGCAGCTGCGTGTGTGTGCCAGTCTGAGCTTCCTGCGGCAGGCAGCGAGCGTCACGGCTGGGTGCTAGCAACGGGAAAAAGGCGAAGATGCTGGGTGTCCTCGGCCGTGCCTGCTTAACTGCAGGCTTGTGAAAAACCGCGGGCTCCTTTCTCTTGTGCTCCTGAGGAGTTCCCAGCCCATGGTGGGCAGCCGGGCTCTCCCCCGGCACGTGGCCATGCCACCCTCCTGCTGTGCAGACTTTGCTTTGCAAACCCAGAGCCTTTGCCCAGCAAACCTGGCCCGTCCTCGCCGCAGACAACCCGCAAAATGCAACAAGGCCCTTAAAACCTTGATAAAACCTCTGCCGGGGGAGAAGGGGTGGGGAAATCTTTTCACAATCACTGTGTGTGGGTTTTTTTTCTATTGCAAAGCAAAAGCATCGGGGCAAGACATCGACCATCTTGACTTCAAAATCGTGGTGGAGCCAAAAGATTCCTCGTCTTTTACGGTTATCCTCGTGGCCTCGTCCCGGCAGGAGAAGGCTGCGTGGACCAGCGACATCAGCCAGGTAGGGCGGACCCGGCAGGGAGGAGATGTTGGGGCGCAGAGTCCCAGGGCCGAGCAGCCCCCGTGGGACTCCCCCAGGCAGGCTGCGGCGATGGCTTTGGGCACCCAGAACAAACCCTTGGCGTTTGCTGCGCGGCTGCAGCTCTGCTGCCTGCCCGTGGGCTGGGGCTGCGGTGCCCCGCTTGGTCTGGCACCATCGGGGCGCTCGGGACCTGCCACGGGCTGAGGTCGTACTGCATCGGGCTGGTACGAACAGCACGGGAGGACCACCAGCCCTGGGCACCCAGGGAGAGCGGGTCCACGCGGAGGGTGTCTTGGGGCTGGGGTGCACCGAGAGCCCGGCCATCGCCAAAAGCTTTTCTCAAAGAGGAGGAGGTGGGGTAGGAAGGTGACACGGGCACAGCAGGGTTGTCCCGTCAGTGCTCTCCCTGCACATGCAGATGTGTGGTTTGGATATCTCCTCTGGCTCAGACACGTGCTAGCAAATTGCACCTGCTCTTCGTTTGCTTTATGCAAATGGCTTTGAAGATCTGTGTCCCCAGGTGGGAGGAAGAGAGAAAGTTATCGGTTAAACAGGGTTTGCCTCCTGGCCGCCTCTGTGGTACCACGTCCTTGTGTCCCCTTGCCAGAGGTGGGGGTTCCTGGCCGCAGCCAGCCAGCGGCACCCGCTCCCGCTCCCCGCCGGGGCCAGTCCTGCCCGCGCCGGGGTCTGCAGCCCCGCTCCTGCCCGGCAAAGCTGGGAAGGGACCGGTGCCGCTCTGCTGCTCGCTGCAGCCCTCCAGCAGCGCGGGCTGGGGGGGGAGTTTAATTATGGCGGTACAGGATGAGGGGGGGGTTCTGTCAACTCTGGCAATGCCTTTGTGTCTGCCAGCGCACCCTGAGCCCGGGCCGGGCCCATAGCGGGAGAGCCGGGAGCAGCTCCAGGTGATGCTTCCCCCACACAGGGGTGCAGGACCGTGGTCGTGAAGCTCCTGTTTTCAGGCAGAAGCTCTTGCCCTTCCCCGCTGCGCGCTCCCGGCCGCGGTCTCCTGTCACGCGTGGTGGATGCAGCCGGCAAGGACTGTGTCTTGCCTGGCCGAGGCCAAGCTCAGGCTCTCTTATGGCGCGTCCGAGCCGGGCGGGCAGCACGGCCGCCCTCACCGCCACCGCCTTCTCCCATCTCCCCCCCGGGTCTCTTCCAGTGCGTGGACAACATCCGCTGCAACGGCCTCATGATGAACGCCTTCGAGGAGAACTCCAAGGTCACCGTCCCCCAGATGATCAAGTGAGTGCTGCCGCGGCCGGGCGCTGCGGAGGGCACGGGGCTCTGCCCGGCCCCGCGGCACAGCTCCCACCGGTGCCAAACCCTGCCCAAAGCCCCGGCAGACCAGCGGGGAACTGTTCTGTGCCCAAATAGTGATTAGGAGCACTGATTAGCTGGGAGAGGGTGTTTGTCTGGGACTGTGCTGGGAGAGGTGGGAAGGTCAAAGGGGAGAGCTCAGAAAAAAAATAGTAAAAGGAGGGGTGTGAAACCCCCGGAGGAGAGGGGTGCAGGGGGCTGCGGGCTCTGCGGGTGCTGGGGCTGCCCCAGCCCGAGGAGGGACATGTGTGGCACGAGGGGGACAGGCACAGCTGGTGGGACGGGGCAGCACGGGGGTGTCCCCACCACACCGGCCCCCGACACTGCTGTGGGAAGGGTCTTTGTTCACGGGTGTCCCTCAGGGACAGTCGTTCCCTGTTTTTTGCACAAACCTCTGCCTGTTGAGCGCTGTGCAGTGTTTCCGCCCGAGCTGGGGTGCAGATTTCCTAGCTTTCCCCTGGAGGTGTTCCTGCCTGCCTTTGACATGGGGACACCCCGTTCCAACGAGGCTCCTTCGCTGCCGAGGACCCGAACCGCTTTCCCTGGTCCCCGCACGTCTCAGGGGAAGCTGCTCGCGTGAAGCAGCTCTTGGTTTCGTTCCAGGCTGGAACCACAGGTGTCTTGTTTCTCTGCAGGTCTGATGCCAGCTTGTATTGTGATGATGTTGACATTAGGTTCAGTAAAACGATGAATTCCTGCAAGGTCCTGCAGATCCGCTATGCAAGCGTGGAACGGCTCCTGGAGAGGCTGACGGACCTGCGGTTCCTGAGCATTGACTTTCTGAACACGTTCCTGCACTCGTACCGCGTCTTCACCACCGCCCTGGTCGTCCTCGACAAGCTCATCACCATCTACAAGAAGCCGATCAGCGCCATCCCCGCACGGTGAGGCTGCGCGCAGCATCGCTGCGGTGCCGGTGCCCGTGACCTGTCCTGCCCCTCAGGGACTGCGGGGTTCATGGCGGGGACTGCGGCGTCCCTCCTCCGTCCCCTCTTCCTCCCGAGTCACTCCTCTGCTCCCCAGACCTGCCCGGCCCCGGTGCCACCCCAGGGCTGTTCCACGTGGTCCCCATGAGTTGTGACACCCGCGAATCGGGGCAGCAGATAAACCGGAGCGCTGCGAGTGTCCCTGCTGCTGGGAGGGCTGAGCGGTGGGAGCGGGGCGGTGGGGGCTCTCGCTGGCGTGCCCCGGACACCTGACACTGCTGGAGCTGCCGCTGGGGATCTCCACGAGCTCTCAGGCAGAGCAGGGGCAAGTTCAGCCTTTCCCTGTCTCTCCGCCAAGGTCCCTGGAGCTCCTGTTTGCAAACAGCCAGAACAACAAGCTGCTGTACGGCGAGCCCCCCAAGTCCCCCAGGGCCAACCGCAAGTTCTCCTCGCCTCCCCCCCTCTCCATCACCAAGTCCTCGTCCCCCAGCCGGCGGAGGAAGCTCTCCCTCAACATCCCCATCATCACGGGAGGGAAGGCGCTGGACCTGGCTGCTCTGAGCTGCTCCTCCAACGGCTATGCAAGCATGTACTCCTCCATGGCTCCCTTCAGTAAGACCACCCTGGACATAAACAAACTGTACGTGTCCAGTAACTACCCCAACAAAATCCCTGATGAAGGAGAAGCAGCCTCAGAAAAGCAGGAGGAGCCGCTGCCGAGCAAGCAAAGTAAGTCGCCGTGGGTTTGCAGCCGGGTGGGCAGGGAGGGGGCCGGTTTTGGTGGGTGCTCTGCAGGGGGGTACAGGGACGTGGCGGGGGACTGGGCACACCGTGCCTGGGGGCTTTGTGGCAGCCCAGCCCCGGGCTGGGGCAGGGACTCGGCTGTGTGCTGGCGAGGGGTGGGCACAGGGAGCCCCTGCGCCATGAGCACATACGCAGCGACCCCCAAGTGCAGTGGTGGGGGTGGCGGTGGCAGTGGTGGCGGTGGTGCTCCTGGTGATGCAGTGGCTGCTGTGGTGTGGCCTCCAGGAGGCTCAGCAATAGGGCACTGGGGGAAGAGAGACGAAGCCGGGAGAGCGGGGCACCGCAAAGGCCGCAGGTCATTGTCCCCTTGAGCATCC
>VWZL01003016.1:624337-645966 GCA_013396915.1 Stercorarius parasiticus | reverse complement strand
GGAGCAGCTGCGGCTCCACTCGGCCCGCGGAGCCCTCAGCGCCCTCCGCAACCCGCCCCCGCCGCGGCACCGCCCGGCGTGAGTACCGCGGGGCCTCGGCGGGAGGGGGGGCCGCGGGCGGCAGGGCTTCACCCGGGCGGGAGGCGCTAACGAGGGGCTCGTCTCTTTCCAGGGGCTTTACTTTCAAGAAGACTTCTCCGGCCGGCGGCCCGCCCAGGGAGCCCCGGGGCCTCGCCGCCTCCGCCTTGAGGGAGAAAGATGTTAACACCTCCCTGTCCGCGCTCGCCTCGGCCCTCCCTGCCGCCAAGGACAAGAAAACACAAATCCAGGATTTTCTTCCAGTGGTGTCTGGTGGATGCGGCGCCCAGCCCGGCCCGGCGCTCACCAGGCCTCGGGAGGCGTCAAGAGGCCCCGCGGCCTCTGGGCAGAGGAGCGTGAGCGAGGGGCTGCGCGGGGCCTCGGCACCTCGTCCTGCGGCCGCCCCCATCGTCGCCATAGGAGATGACTGGGATGACATTGACGACTTTGATTTGTCGGGAATCGAAAAGAAGTACTGCAGGCCGCCGATCCTGTCCCCCAAGGGGCAGCGGGCCACCTGCAAGGCTTCCCAGAGGCCAGACCCCCGCCTGGATGAGCCGCCCGGCTCTTCCCCCGGCACCGTGTGCCAGGACACGGGGCTTCACAGCCGCGGCTCCCCGGAGCGCGGGGAGACCTCTCCAGCGGCCGAGCAACAACCCTCCTCGCAGCAATCGGTGATCTGCCTTGAGGATTCAGCTCCCTACAGCGGTAACAAGGCTGTGGGTGAAAGTCTTTGGGAGAATTTATCTGCTGACGTGATTTTGGATGATGACAGGGAAGAGGCTCACCCAGGTAACAATTTATTTCAAAGTACCAGTGAGATAGAGGAAAATATGTTCGTGTTTGCACGCAGAGGGCTTGACTTTTCAGAAATCAGAGGGAGCTATATGCTCGTGTCTGACAAGCAGTTGTGGGTATGTGGATTTCGCTTGGGTAACCAGCAAAATTTGTAAATGGTGGAGCATTGTCTCTGTGGCAGAAGTAGCAGCTGGTCGCATGGTAGTATTGGGAGCTGCAAGACTTCCCATAAGACATTCCAGAAATGAAGAGCAATAGTCTATAGGGAAGTTATAGAAAGGAAAGCACTTTTAAAATTCATACAAAAGAGGCATAAAATCATCTTATGCTTAAATGTAATGATGAGAAATATTAAACCAGAAAAAGAGATATTTCAATTTAAAACAAAACAACAACAAAAAAAAAACAACACCAAAAAGCTTCAACCCTTAATTATAACCAAAAAGTTCGTGATTATCAGTCAGAGTGCTTCCTTGGCAGCTCTGTGTTCCTTTGAAAGTTTTGATCTTCATTAGTGAAATGAATATGTTTATGCAACTGAATGATATTGAACGGTGTCCTGTGATGCTGCCATTACACTAAATGGTGAAAGGATTTGTGAACTGTATTTTTCTTAAGAATATTTTGTTACCTTTTTCCCTCTTTCTGTGAAATTAATTTTAATATATTAATGATATTGGCCTTTCTTAGTAGGATTTGTCTTACAGGCAGTATACATGTAAATATACCTTCTAATTCCAGAATAGGGACTATACTAGTTGATGAGCCCACACTCTCTTCAAGCTANGCCGCTGCCGCCATGTTGCGGGGCTGTCCGGGTGCCCTCCCCTCCCCCGGGCGGGGCGGAAGCCCACCCTTGCCACGGAAGCGGAAGCTGTGGTAGCCACTTCCGCCGCGTCCATCCAATGGGGGGGCGGGCGCTGGTTTGGCGCCGAATGCGAAGGGGGCGCGCGGCGGGGTGAGCGCGGCCCCGCGGCGCCCAGGGCGCCCCCTGCCGGCGGGGTGGCCCCGCCCCCTCCCCTCATGGCGGCCGTGCCTCAGAACAACCTGCGGGAGCAGCTGCGGCTCCACTCGGCCCGCGGAGCCCTCAGCGCCCTCCGCAACCCGCCCCCGCCGCGGCACCGCCCGGCGTGAGTACCGCGGGGCCTCGGCGGGAGGGGGGGCCGCGGGCGGCAGGNCTGCGCGGGGCCTCGGCACCTCGTCCTGCGGCCGCCCCCATCGTCGCCATAGGAGATGACTGGGATGACATTGACGACTTTGATTTGTCGGGAATCGAAAAGAAGTACTGCAGGCCGCCGATCCTGTCCCCCAAGGGGCAGCGGGCCACCTGCAAGGCTTCCCAGAGGCCAGACCCCCGCCTGGATGAGCCGCCCGGCTCTTCCCCCGGCACCGTGTGCCAGGACACGGGGCTTCACAGCCGCGGCTCCCCGGAGCGCGGGGAGACCTCTCCAGCGGCCGAGCAACAACCCTCCTCGCAGCAATCGGTGATCTGCCTTGAGGATTCAGCTCCCTACAGCGGTAACAAGGCTGTGGGTGAAAGTCTTTGGGAGAATTTATCTGCTGACGTGATTTTGGATGATGACAGGGAAGAGGCTCACCCAGGTAACAATTTATTTCAAAGTACCAGTGAGATAGAGGAAAATATGTTCGTGTTTGCACGCAGAGGGCTTGACTTTTCAGAAATCAGAGGGAGCTATATGCTCGTGTCTGACAAGCAGTTGTGGGTATGTGGATTTCGCTTGGGTAACCAGCAAAATTTGTAAATGGTGGAGCATTGTCTCTGTGGCAGAAGTAGCAGCTGGTCGCATGGTAGTATTGGGAGCTGCAAGACTTCCCATAAGACATTCCAGAAATGAAGAGCAATAGTCTATAGGGAAGTTATAGAAAGGAAAGCACTTTTAAAATTCATACAAAAGAGGCATAAAATCATCTTATGCTTAAATGTAATGATGAGAAATATTAAACCAGAAAAAGAGATATTTCAATTTAAAACAAAACAACAACAAAAAAAAAACAACACCAAAAAGCTTCAACCCTTAATTATAACCAAAAAGTTCGTGATTATCAGTCAGAGTGCTTCCTTGGCAGCTCTGTGTTCCTTTGAAAGTTTTGATCTTCATTAGTGAAATGAATATGTTTATGCAACTGAATGATATTGAACGGTGTCCTGTGATGCTGCCATTACACTAAATGGTGAAAGGATTTGTGAACTGTATTTTTCTTAAGAATATTTTGTTACCTTTTTCCCTCTTTCTGTGAAATTAATTTTAATATATTAATGATATTGGCCTTTCTTAGTAGGATTTGTCTTACAGGCAGTATACATGTAAATATACCTTCTAATTCCAGAATAGGGACTATACTAGTTGATGAGCCCACACTCTCTTCAAGCTAGTCTTTAATATAACAATAGTTTTCTATAAAATATCTTGTAGGAAAATATACCTCTTAAGGTTTTTCTCTTCTGACAGGGAGAGGTAACTATAGGCAACCTATGTAACATCTCCATGTAAAAGAGGATTTGTGGGGGTTTTGTCTGTTTGTTTTTAATGGCGGAGAAAAAGGGAGCAGTAATAATTTTATTATTTATGTTGTCCTTTAAAAGTCAGGAACTATATTAAACGAGTGTTTTGAAATCTGGCTATTAATTTTTTCCCTCGGTTCAGTTGCATTTTTGTTTATACCCGAATGAGTTTACAGTGTTACCCAACAATATTAATACACTTCTCTTTCAGCTGCTGGCGCTAAAAGCGGAGCGAGCCAGAAGCCAGGCGGTGATGAGCAAAACAGCCCCCCAGAACTGGACGAGGTCAACGTCGAGCCGTTCGCAGGCACTGAGCTTGAAGAGGATGATTACTTAGATGTCGTTCCACCCTCCCCTGAAGAAGAGCTGCCTTCCTTCTTGCCTTCTGTAAAAAGCATCAGGTAAAACAAAGTTCATTGATAAAACTCTGTCTTTAGGATGATTTTTAAAAGTACCAAAAAAGAAATGATACTAGCGATCGTCAAAAAGTTACAGATTGAGTTGACTGTGTCTGTCTGTTGCTTGGCAGGTTAGCAGTTGACAGCTGCTCTTAGTGTTTTGTGAAATACTTTTTGGTTTATGGCCAACGTTTACGGTGGCTTTTACTTCAGAAAAAGCAGAGTTATTTTTCCTTTCATAATGGGAAGAAAAAATATTATTGAAACAAGTCTCTACACCTTGGCACATAGGATGAGTGACAAACTGCTCAGCTACCTGGATTTTAACCGGGTTTTCAGAAATTTGGTTGTCTTTTACACACACCTTAAATGTTGTCATTCTAAAAGATAAACTTCTTTTGTGGAAATGCCGTGATTTACAGATACCTGTATTTTAATGACTTTTTATTTTAATATTAGTAATATTTTCAAAGAATCTCCTACCGGTGGAAGATCCGCAGCTAGCAGCGTTGAGTCCACGCCTGGGACGGTTGCCACAACGCAGCCTGTTGCTGAAAGTGATCCTGGTGTGGAGGATGCAGGTGCACAGAACACTTAGAAATGTTATGCCTCAGATTTTGGGGATGGTTTGCAACGAATTGTTCTCCTGTGTATCCCATGTAATACTAGAGCATTCGCTAACAGTGACCGATGGGGACAGGGAAGCAGGGGACTGTCTCATACAGGATTTTCAGGTGTTGTGTACATGTTGTGTAGACTCAGGGGTGTTGTCTGATCCCGATTCCAGGTTTCTCAGTACCAGTCTGGGGTACCGCACAGACCTCCTTTTCAGAACATAAAAGCACAGATCGACCAAATTGATCCCGAAGTCAGCTACGGCACAAAGACACATCACTGTAAGCTGGAGCTGTGTCAGTGCTTCATTTGATTCCCAAGATGCCGGCTTTGGGAAATACTGAGCTAAAATGTTTCTGAGATTCACTTGCAGGATGAAGAGTTACTAAGTATAGGTGTGGCACAGCCTGCTTTGGAGGCTGCAGGTTCAGACTTTTCTACCAAGATACATAAAAATGTAGCTTATGGTACTGTTCTACGGTGTCATTTAAAATTTAGTGGTTATAAATGCTCAGAGCAGTGTTTTGGTGTTTATGTTTCAATGATGCTGTTCTGGAAATCAATTTAGTCAGGCTCTATCTCGTTGCACAATAGTTATGTCTGTAGTACACTTCTGGGCATCGTGGACGGTTAGGTTGTTGCAAGAGGCGCCCTGCTGACCACTGACTAAATCAGCATTAAGCAACTGCAGCAGAGACCAGTGTTTAATCTGAGGGATCACAGCCCGGCAGCAGCGGTTTGAGGTCTGGTGCATTTGTTGGCAACACCCAGATGGTTTGCAGTGGTACCAGATTTGAAAAAGAAGGTCATGAGGTGACAAATGCTGGCTTTCACCTCTGGGAAGTTTTCTGTGCTAGTTTCTAGACTAGAATTGCAATGTAATATTTTATTTTGATAAAATGTGTTTTAGTGTGTTTGGGGAGGGGTTATTTGAGATTAGCAAAACATGTAATCTTGAGTGGTTTTTTGGAAATAAGTTTGAAAGAACTGTAGTGAGGTTTGGAAAATATATAAAGATGGATAATTAAAAGGCAAGGGCAAAAATACGTAGATTAGCTTAGTCTGTGCACACAGAAACAGTTTCTTTATGTGAACGGACTTTTTAAAAATATATTGAAAGTAATTATTTAGACTTATTTATTGCAATTTACTATCTTGTTATATATTCTAATAAAAAATAGAATTATGGCATGCTAAAATACACTCCATCTCACAGATAAGGGCTTGCATTTGGAACAGCAACTCTACAGTGTCATGGATGATATCTGTAAACTGGTAGATGCCATTCCGCTTCAGGAGCTTCAGTCACTGTCCTGTGCAAAGGAACTTCTCCAGCAGAGAGATCTCAGGTACGCGTTAATAAGCAGCCTTCCACGTTGGCATGCTCTGTGTGAAGCGGTGTCATGCCTGCAGGTGTCTCCATCACACTGAGAAGATGATACAGAAGGATTTTTTTAAAAAGCTTAAAATTACTGACCAAATGAAGAAAAGCAAAACCCCAAAAACTGCTGAAAGTGTTAACAATCCCAATGTTCTGCCAGAAGAAAGAATCAGTTCCACATCCAGTCTGAGGCCTGGGTAGTCCCGTATCTTTGCTCTGGAAGGTGACTAGAACCAGATGCTTCCAAAGCAGCAGGGTGATGCAATATAACCTGCCAGGTGTCATCCTGATTTCTTGTAACCGGGGGCGTTAATTTAATATTCTCTCTACGAGACTTGCTCTCACTGACTACAGTGATTATGATTTCTCCTAATATCTGTGTACATGCCATCTTTCAGTCTCATTATTGCTGCTGCAGTCTGCTTCCTCAGCTTCTGCATAGTCTGATGACACAATATGTAGACAAATTATTGTGATTTGGGATTTTGTTTTGTGTTTTTACTGGATTGGATCTATGTGCTTTTTCTGAACATTCTCAGTAAAACTATTCCATTTCCTCGGATTACTGTAGTCAGACATAGTCTTTAGAAAGTACATAAAAACATAATTTGGTTCAAGCATATTTTTACTTTTTTAACTTCAGGTTTATGCCTCTCAAGATTATTTTTTTTTTATGCTCTACCTTGCCTGGATCAGTTCCTTGCTATTAAGAATTCTTTTATTTTATGTCTGCAGAGAAGATGTTGTACTTTTGTAATTATTTTGTTCAACTGAGTTCTGGTATTATTCTCTCTTCCCTAGATTTGTTTGAAGTATCTTTAAAATATAGTGACACAGAATACAATGTAACCACTGTATGTTACTATTTTCAATAGGAGAGGGACTGTTTAATGTACGTTGTAGAACTTGATCAATCATTGCTTGTGACTAAATATTTTTTTCCTTCTTCCTTCCCTTGCCGTCTCTTCCAGGAGGAAATTGCTAGCTAATTCTGTCACTTTGAACAAAAGTAGCATAAACAAGACTTCTCCTAGAATCTGGAAGGCGTGTGTGGAGCAGGGCCCTCCTGCACGTCCTGGTGCTGCAAACCGGAGCTTCAGTTCTGACAGAAACTCGCCACAATCCCCAGACCTCCCATCTGTGCTTTCTGGGGCTGCTAATTCAAGCAATTTTTCTACCAAAAAAAATCAAACCTTGGATACCTCTTATGCTTCAAAGCAAAGTATTGAGGAGATCACCTGCCCAGAAACTACAGCACTGTCTTCTTCCAATGGAAATGGCAGAGACGGAGCTTCCCTCAGCCTTTGCTCTAAGATGTCCTTCGACAGCAGCTTCTGTGAAAAACCAGGGGGGAGAAACGGGGGAAACTGTCACCTGCTGAAGAGGCCTCTCACCAGCACAGCTCTGAAAGGTCAGAGCACGGCTCCCACCGGCATTCCTGCAGAGGATGGTTTGGGTATAAATGATACGGACTTTGACCTTGATCACTTTGATATTGATGATTTTGATGAGGACTGGGAGAATTCGGTGAATGATTCAGCACCTGAGACTCCATCTACGCCGTTGTATCAGCCCGTTAGGGAAGGGCCGCCTGCCAAATCGCTCTTGTCAAAGATAATGTCCAGAGCCAAAGGATCCGCTGTTGTATCAAACCCTGCTGCTCCGAAATCCAGCTTCTTGATGGCGACAAAGAACTGCTCAGGTAAATTGTGCTCATTAGGATTACTGTCTTTCCCTTTCTAAATTTTTATTTACTTATTTTTAAACCTAAAGCCAAGTACCTTCCTGTAGATTACATCAATGCCTTTTGTTTCTGGGGAAATTTCTTTCGGTTTCTTTTTCCAGTCATCTTCTGCTTTTTTCCCTCCAAGTGATGCCAAACTTGTTGAATATTCATTTGCCATGCAGATGTTGGGCTGTTGGGAAGATGAAGCTGCTAAAACTGGAAACTAGAATGTTTCTGTGTTTTAATTAAATAACGACTCTGCAGTTGTTAATTCAAAGCTGTGCAACAGTTTTAGCTGTTTATGCAAAATGTTCAAAAACGGGCGCTTGTTGAAGCAAAGCTAATCCCTCTGGGGCACGGGGTGGGTCAGTATTACTTGTGGTTACTGTAGGAAGGGGTTGGTAAAGGGGCAGGTGAAAATGTTAACCTGTTTCACCAGCCTCTGTGTCGCTGGTTCAGCTAGCACCTCATTTTAGGTACCTATGAGCAGGGAGCCTGTTAATAGTTGTTTGTGAAAAATCGAAGTTTGTCAGCGTAAGACATTTTATACAGTAAGGCATTTTATACAGTCATGGGTAAGAAGCTTGTTTCCAGAGATTTGCATATAATCAAAATTCACACTTTAGCCGGTCTTAAATTCTAGATGAATGCAATTTTTATTAGTAAGTCATGATTTGAATTGAAAAGGTTCAAAGGGCTGAAGTGGTGGCTAAGCCATGTGTTACAGAGGCAGTTTTATACAGTGAGGCAAGAGGGATAGCGCAACTTCCCATTGTAATTTATTGTAAGTCCATTGTCTTTGCCTACTAGATCCTCCAGCTAATAACCCTGCACTAGAACGTTTCAGGGGCATGAAATTTTCCCATTCTGAAGGGATGATGAATACATTTCACAAGAAGTTTGGTTTGCACTATTTTCGGACAAATCAGTTGGAGGCCATCAATGCTGCCCTTCTGGGTGAAGACTGTTTCATCTTAATGCCCACAGGTAGGTGTCTCCACGCGCAGGCACAGGCGATTGAGGTCTGGCACAGGCTTGAGAAATAAAGACCTGAAGCTCCTTTTGCAGGGCCGTTGACAAACTTTTCTCTTTCTCTGTGCCTTTGTGGAGGTGGCGATAAATTGTGCTGCTTGAATTCTGTGGCTGCAAGATTTCTGGAATGTTGTATGCTCTGGGGTATTTTGAATGAGGGGATTGAATTTCTGCCTGCCATAATATTTCACATGCTATAGCTCTGCCTTATCCTACGGGTATCATATCAAAGGCAGTCACGGGTAAAAGTTCATTGTTTCTGAAAGTGCTGTAAAATGGGAAATAAGAAATAGGTCTCCCCTCTTCCGCTCCTTCTCCACAGTCTCCCTTTCCTCTTGGTGTCTAACGTTTGGTGTGTTCTGTTTAATCCTTGCAGGTGGTGGTAAAAGCTTGTGCTACCAGTTACCGGCGTGTGTGTCTGCTGGGGTCACTATTGTTATCTCTCCATTGAGGTCACTGATAATAGATCAAGTTCAGAAGCTGAAGACTTTAGATGTAAGTCCAAACAGCTTATTTTATTTAGTTAAACTGCAGAGAAGTCAACTAGAAATCTAGAATTTTACAGTAAATCTTATGTCTCAAATATAAATGGCAAAAATTGATTAGCTGGAAAGTGCAAAAGGCACACAGAGTTGTCTAGGAAGAACTAAATTAGATGAACTAGACTATCTTGGCAGTGCAACTGCTAAGCTTACTGATGCTTGTGTGTATTTGTTATTGGAGCTTAGTTTTCACATACACATGCATATACTTCTTTTATCTGGTTTATAACTAGATGTAGGACTATATTTGGAGATGCTTCTGATTTGTGCGTATTAAAACAATTTTTTTTTTAATATAGATTGCTGCGACATATCTGACTGGTGACAGAACAGATGCTGATGCTTCAAAAATATATACACAATTGTCAAAAAAAGATCCTGTAATAAAGCTTCTGTATGTTACCCCCGAGAAGGTTTGTATTTAATTTGAATTGTAAAATCCTGAAGGCAACAAGACGTGGACCACTATGAAGTATTAAAGAGGAAATGCTGAATTTAGAGTAGGCTTCTGGGGAAAAAAATTGTTATATATTTGTTTGATAATTCAGTCAGACTCTGTACAGATGTAACTAATTTCAATCGGTAATTAACCAAGAATGAGAACTGAGTATGTCTGTACAATTTAAATTCTTAAAACAAAAACCCCATGCCCATCCATTTCAATATATCTTACTAGATATTAGTGGCTAATTGCTGTCAAGTAGCTTTTAAAATCTAGACTACTATGAATAGGATAATACAGGGAAAAAATATGTAACTGTCAAGGTAATAGGCGATTGTCAAAAGATTGCCTTGTACTTAATTATATGTTGCCTTTAAAAATGCTGTTATTCCACAAGAGCTTTGTAAGAGGGCACTGTTGAGTGTGCTGATTATATTTCTCTCTTCAGCATTGTCTTTCCTTGTCTTCGGTGATGTAAGTCATTTACATTTACTGAGATTGTAGGACCTCTGGATGGATGATCCGGGAACCTTGTGGTAATCCCACACCAGCTGCTTCGTTGCCAGTTAAAATTAAGCTGATTGCCATCTGCTTTATGCCTTCAGGCTTCACCTGTGCAGTCAAGATTAGCTTGGCTGTACAGAACAATCCTTTCTGTATTCTTAGTCAGGTAGGGTGAGGCTTGGCTCTGTTAGTTTGCTGTCTAACACCGCCGGTGGATGTGTACCTAGGTTTGTGCAAGCGGCCGGCTGATGTCAGCCCTGGAAAATCTCTATGACAGGAAACTCCTGGCGCGTTTTGTCATTGATGAGGCCCACTGTGTCAGCCAGGTAAAAACCTTCATTTGTTTTTCAAAATGGCAAAAGACTTAGTTGGAGCATCTTACTCAGTTACACTTAAATGTTGTTTTTGAACTAGTGGGGTCACGATTTTCGACAAGACTACAAACGGCTGAATATGCTCCGCAAGAAGTTTCCCTCTGTTCCCATGATGGCTCTCACTGCCACTGCGAACCCCAGAGTCCAGAAGGATATTCAGAATCAGCTTGAGATGCTCAAACCACAAGTGTAAGTTGTTCAGCAGTTTCCTGATACAATTTGTTTGTGCTGTGGGAATTTTGAGCGGAAAACTTAGTAAAGGAAGAAAAGCATTACGGGTCCATCTGGAATACTTAGGTAGTTGTAGCTGATTACATGAGATTGTATGCATGGAATTTATGGTGAGCTATATGCAAAATATTAAAGTAAGAAGAAAAAAAACTTACTAAACTCTCCTGCATGAGCTGTTTAATAGAAAATAACATCACTGACAAAATATGCGAGTTGTATTTTAGGATGCTTTTCATGAGAATGCTGCAAAACTGAAAAGCTGGAAGTGTTTTTTAATTAGCATTGGCAGTAACGTAGCTAATGAGGCACCTTTGGGCCTAGATTGAATTGTAGCATTTTCATTGTACATGATGGAAAAATAAAGCATTCTGTTTTGTAGAATTTCTTATTTTAGCGATGTATTTTAGGGTAGGAGGAGGAAGGTGACACGTTATTTTGCAAATTTGATCAGTCAAATGTGGATGCAAGTATTCCAAAGGAGAATGAAGGCGAGGCAAATCACTCTCTGTGTGTTTGGTTTATGGGCATTTCTTCCTTCTACATAGTGCCATATAGCTTTGTGTTTTTCACAGCCACCGGAAAAGTGTAGGAATTTTAGACCCAAAGTATGGGTGACGTGAATCTCCATGGGCATAGTGGAACAAGCAGATAATGCAGACCAAGTAGTAGTCAGTTGAATGTGGGACATTCCAGTCAATGCCCAGCTGCTGAACGTGTTACTGCACCCATAAAGCTGACGAGCACCCATGAACTGTCATGTTTTAGGTTTACAATGAGCTTCAACAGGCATAACTTGAAATATGATGTGTTGCCCAAGAAGCCGAAGAAGGTGGCAATGGATTGCTTGGAATGGATTAAAAAATACCACCCACGTGAGTACTGAGCAGTATGGTGTGCCTGCATGTATATTTATGAACTACTATTTAAGGCAGGAAAAGCTTTTATAATGCTGTAAAACCCCCAAACTTCTGCCTTTCTGTAAACGACTAATAGATTTACAAGAAAAACAAGTTGGAGGCAAAATGATGTTATTGATAGTGGGAATCAAATTTATGGGAATCCTAAAGTTAAGAGTTCAAATTAAGATGGAAAAGCAAATTACGGTAATGCTCTTGAGTGATCATTCTGGAGGCTGCCAGACCTTTTAGCATTTTGTCTTCAGAGCATAAAGCTCATGTACTACCCATACCTTTTTAATTGTTTAATTCTCTTGGTCTCCTTATCTATGCTTCCCCTTGGAGATATCTTCAGAGATTCCTATCTTTCTAGGCTTTGTTTTGGAGTCCTGCTGCTGGAAGCTGGCTGCCCCAAGCTCCCTTCATGGCTCCCCTCGTGCTGTAACCTGGTGTGTCGTTGCTTAAACTGCTCTAGCTCTTCATTTCTGTAGTCCTTTATTCATGCATTTTAAATCCTAAGATTGCATGGTATTGAGCAGGAAAAGTTTTCTTGATTCCACCTTACCAAAAAACCCCAGGGAACTGGGTGAGGAGAAACTAACAAAACGTCTGATATTAATAAAATTACTTTTCTTTATTATTAAGCAGTTATTGCGCTACACTTACTGACCTCTCCCTGTTGGAATAAATGGATATGGCTTAACAGGATGACTGTTAAGCAAGTGAAAGGGAATAAAGCTGTATTGTAGCACAAATCTTTTTATGTGTTTGCAGATGACTCTGGAATAATTTATTGCCTTTCACGTCATGAATGTGACACAACAGCGGCTATTCTGCAGAAGGAAGGTCTTGCTGCACTCGCCTATCACGCTGGCCTCACTGACTCCAACAGAGATCTTGTGCAGAAGAAGTGGATTAATCAAGAAGGATGCCAGGTAAAAGAAAAGCAAGAGGAGGAAAAAAGTGAATAGCATTTAGAGCGCTTTTATCCCTCTTGGCCTAGTAAATGAAAGCGAAGTTGTGTAACATTATTGCCAAATCAGATGCAGTATTAAATAACTGATCCGGACAGATCTGCCAAAACAAACACTTTAGCTATCTTTTTCTTGGGAATTTTATGAATCAAAGACTGCAGCACTGCACCAAGGTATGATAGTCCAGGAGGAAGGAACTGAGCAGTACAAAGCTTCTGAAACAGTGCTAGGCACGCTGCTGAATCGTATACTGAGACTCAAATTTGGAACTTTCCCTTTGTCTGGAATAGCCCTTCTGAGAGGAGAGGTGGTTTTGCTATTTGGTACTTGTCGTGCAGGGTTACAATTGAAATTCTAGGTTCTGCACAGTTTCATAATCCTGATGGCCTGTCTATTTTCGGTGCAGAGTGCTGCACGAATAACTTTCATAACTCTGTGTAACAAATTATTATTTCCTTCCTAGGTTATATGTGCAACAATTGCCTTTGGAATGGGAATTGACAAACCTGACGTCCGCTATGTTATCCACGCCTCCCTTCCTAAATCTATAGAAGGTTACTATCAAGAGTCTGGCAGAGCTGGGCGAGATGGGGAAATGTCTCACTGTCTGCTCTTCTACAGCTACAGCGATGTAACCAGGCTTAGAAGGCTAATACTGAGTGAGTTCTCGTGTTCCTAACTTCATGGAGACAACATTAAAGCAGTCACTCGGTCGCTGATCTCAGCTTCCTTTAGACTGTGTTATTTTCTCATGCAGAGGTGCCATATATAGTATGGTATTGCCAAGATGGGAGAACTGGGCGTCTTCACCTGAATGGTTCTCTGTAATGAAAGATTTTTGTCACTTGTACTTAATTTTAGCCAAAGCCATTTTGCTTCATACATATCCATCTCCTGATTCTTGTCATTCTAGTCTTCTTTCCCTTCTCCGGTCTTTAAAATTTTAAAGGTAAAATCTGTCCTAGATTAATTCTGTACTAACCTACTCATATTTTCTTAAGCAAAAAAGAACATCGTGTTTTGTCTATCTGATAATATGTAAAAATGCAGAGGTGCAGATTTAACAAATTCAATTGAATTTATTGTATTTCAGTGGAGAAAGATGGAAACAGTCACACAAGACAGACTCACTTTAACAACCTCTACAGTATGGTTCACTACTGTGAGAATTTAGTCGATTGCCGAAGAATTCAGCTTTTGGCCTACTTTGGGGAAACTGATTTTAATCCCACCTTCTGTAAAGATCACCCAGAAGTAACTTGCGATAACTGCAGTAGAAAGATGGTAAAAATCATAGCTCTTATTTATAGTGTTCTTCAACTGATTTTGCATTTAGCTGCATTTAAAAAATGGTTACGTGACATTTGGGAAGGCAAATGGAGAAAATGGATAAGATGTCTTGTATTTATGTGATACTGGATACTTCAAATTATTTCCAGGGATTAACCTAGAGTAGAATTACATGGACTATCCATGGACTATGATGCTCCTATTTCTGTCAGAGGAGGACTAGTGAGGTGTAAGGATGTTCCTTCGTGTCGATTTTCTTGGCTACAGTGCTTATAGGAGGCAGGAGCTAATAGAAGATCCGCAGGAATGGCTGTGGGGAAGTCCCTTCAGCTGCCTATTCTGATGTTTTCGAGGCAGCGTCGTCCTGCCAGAGTAGCGAGTGCCATGTTAGGAGGTGCACGCTGCCTGAGGGGGCCCAAAGCCTAGGGTTTGTGCGGCACGGACTGAAGCAAACTTGTCAGTGGCATGAAGAGGAGTAGAAGAGAAGACAGTCGTTGAAGCAGACAGGGAAGGTTACTGGTCTCTCTAAACCGGGCCAGTTTTACGCCTGATGATATTGTTTCTCAGTCCTGTGTTTGAAGCGTTACCTTACGTAGCTGTGATTGTAACAAAATTTGACTAGAATAGTGCATATTCAGTCCAGTCTCCTCATTTCAATGCATATTCAAAGTGTAAGTTCTACTGCATGGCAGCAGAATAACTACGGGAAGGCTTTCCAAACGATTTACCTTGATTACCAGTATTCAGACAGCAATCTTGCAGCTCACTCTATAGAATTAACACAATAGAGATTATATATAATCAGTTGGTACGTATTATTGCATTTTTCAGAGTATTATCAAATGCAGAATGCCTGTGACTATATTGTATCACTGTGATTGTACCAACTAGAAAATCATTATTCCTCTGTTGGGAACAAAACTAATTTATGACTGGAAAAAGCTCAACAATGAAAAATAAAGTTTTCGGTAACAACTTGCATTAGGACAGAACCACATAACATTGTTTCCTGATCGAGTCTATTTTAATAGGATTACAAATCAAGAAATGTAACAGATGAAGTGAAGAGCATTATAAGATTTGTACAAGAGCATTGTGGACAAACGGGACTAACAAATGCAAAGAGAAACGCAGGGTTTGGAAGATACACATTGAATATGATGGTAGACATTTTCTTAGGTAAGTACTGTTCTTCCAGAAACAGCACCTGGGTAGACTCCCTGCATAAATTCCTGACTAAGTATCAGGAGGTCTGCGCAATAAAAGAAGGCGTATTTTACAAAATTATTCTTCACAGGAATCTCTTGGTGGTAAATGATCCAAAATAAATGAAACTAAAGCTTTAATCCGTTTCAGGTTGCTATAGTGATAATATTAGTTTTCTGGTGGTGCTTGGAGTTTCTGGTGCTTAAATGCTTTTTTTTTTTTTTTTAATGTGCATAGACTATGGAATACCCTTGGGAATCTTCCACAGGTCTGTAAATACACGTATGTAGGCTTTCTAATCACAGGCTAATCCCGTGATTTCTGTTGCACAGGTACAAAGAGCGCGAAGATTCAGACTGGAATATTTGGGAAGGGAGCTGCCTACTCAAGGCACAACGCTGAAAGACTCTTTAGAAAACTGGTCCTGGACAAGATTCTGGATGAAGACTTGTATATCACTGCTAACGACCAAGCGGTGGCATATGTCATTCTAGGACAGAAAGCTCAGGCTGTGCTCAATGGGTCACTACAGGTGTGTAACAGTTGGGTTTTTCTCTAACGTATCGTTATAAGGGACGTGCTACAGTTTTTCTGTAGCATATGCCCTAGCACAGTTTAAACGAGTTTGCCTACCAGCTGAGGTACAGGAACTGATCTTTAGCAGATGCAAGGAACAGAATCCAACAAGCAAGATTTCTAGTCCGGTATTCTAATAATAATGTTGTGAGGCAAAAGGTGGGTTTGAGAGGATTGGAGAGGGTTAAATCTTGCTCTTCTTCCCCCATCCACCTGATTCCAGCTTGGCAAGAAAGGAAAGCTATGACCAACACAGAAAAAGCTAGCTAAGAAGAAAAGAAGGAACAGCGCTACCTTCTCCTGCATCTTCTGCTCTATTTTTTTCCAGTCATTGGTGAGCTCTGATGGAAAATGCACTTCAAGAAGGTCATGGAACCAGTCCCAGAAATTCTTGAGGCAATGTCGCCTCTAGATGAGTGCTGTGTTTGGAGCAGAGAAGAGCCCTCAGCATTAGGCCTAGCGACCTTTGGGTTCTCAGGGTTTTTCTCTGTTGTGCATATTCTGCTAGTTCTTTGTAGAAGAAACTTAAGGATGGTTAAATACCCTGTAAAAAAATAATTTTAAAAGTGTATCCTGGGTAAATAGCTTTTTTTGGTCCATCAAAGAATACTTTTGGTTTCCTTCCCCGTTTTCCTGTGTTATCAATCAATCCTCTCATGGCGGCTCTGCAGCGACTCCCCTGACAGAAGTTATCGCTTGGCTTGTTTTAACAGGTGGAGTTTCATGAAACAGAAAATGCCAGTGCCATCAGAAAGCAAAGGGCTTCCGTGGCAAAAGTGTCCCAGCGGGAAGAGATGGTTAAAAAGTGCCTTGGGGAACTCACAGACACATGCAAAATGCTTGGGAAAGTCTTTGATGTGCATTACTTCAATATTTTCAGTACTTCAACTCTAAAGAAAATAGCAGGTAACGTCAGCTTGTCATTTCTTGGAACCCCTATCGGCAGTAGACTGCACGTGCAATTGTAGCCTTTTCTGACAGAGAATCTACGGTTTCTCACATTTAGCGAGAACAGGTTTAAGTACGTGTAACTGAGGGAGTCCTGGAGAAGCAGCAGACACAGCGCGTATTCCTTGGGGCTGCAGGTCACGCTGTAGCGGTCCTGCTGGAAAAGTACGAGAGCCACCCGAGTAATCATACTGCTAAACAAACTGTGAAGCATTTCGGAGAAAACTTCAGGACTAGTTTTTCTGCTAACCAACTAGAAGCAAGTCAGCTAGAAAAAAGGCTTACTTCCTTAAGGACTTAATGCGTAGGCTGGCACTGAAAGGAATTAACTTCCACCAGAATACTGTGATCTCTCTTTGAAAAAAGTTCGTTTGTTTGACATGTTTAATTGGTACTTTGTTACATTACAGAAACCTTGTCATCTGATGTGGAGGTTTTACTGCAGATTGATGGTGTCACAGAAGATAAACTGGAAAAATATGGTGCAGAAATAATTAAAGTGATGGATAAGTACTCTGAATGGACCACACCAGGTTTAGTATACTTTGTACCTAAACGTGTCCTGTCCTGTTTAATACCCTTCTCTCCTCCCCTATCAGAAGTTTCACCCAAAAGTTGCCTTGTTTTAAATACAAATAAGTAATTCTTGCCGCTTAATAATTACAAAAAGGGAGCAACTGCACATTTTCAGGATACACAAAGATCTTTGCTATCTTCTCACTCGTTAAATTCAGCATATCTCTGAAAGGCTAAAAGAGGAAAACGAGAACTAAGCAGACTGCTCTGCTCCTAACCTATTAGTTATTGGGATTTATGTAATGTGCTTAGTCATAACAAGAATTCTGACCTTAAAGTTAAAGGTCTTGCACCTCCTGCATATTTTTACACCTGCATCTAATATGTGTGGGGTAACATCATAGCCTGGCAGAAAATCGATAACTACTACCTTTTATTTTTCATAGTAATTGAGGTCAGCAAGTTCAGGTCTTCACTGACTGGCTCTTGCTCAAATGTGAAGCACTTTGAAAGCTCGGCGTAAAAAACGCCATCAGGTCGGAAGGGCATATTGTACAACGCCTTTGCACAGCTCTAACCTCTTATACAAAGTTCAGCTCAGTGGAGAATTGAGCCCCGAGACTAGTAAATCTGGTAACTCCACCTGGGCATAGCATGTAGCCTGTGTTGTAATTAGACTATTTAATACCTCCTGGCTATCAGATGAGACATTGGGGCCTGCAATTTTAAAGTGGTTCATGTTTACATTTAAGGAGGCTGTGCTTTCATACACTGCAACGTGAAGAAATGCACATCTACAAACCGGATTTTTTAAGTATTTTATTCTACTGCCTGTGCAAAGAATCACATCCCTCTTGATGATGGCTGATGGAGAAGGAGCTCTTGGCTCCCTGGGCGTTTCAGTGTCTCCTGAGGCTGTTTTTAAAAACGAGTGCCAGATTTGACTGTAGTATTTATGGTATATTCCATAATTCTTTCCAGATGACATGGGGAAGGGAGCATAACGGCAGAAAGCCCAGTGTTACCAAAATAGTTTAGACAAGAAGCCAAGCTAGAGAACATAGGACTGCCCGGTATTCTTTTATGTCATGAGGAGGCAAGGACAGAGGCAGGTTTGGTTTATGCCAACTTAGGAAACACCTTTAGCTGAGCCTGGAGCATCACCAGATGAAGGAAGTGCCAGGGAGGATCTGAACAGCAAGGAGAGCAGTTTTGGCACAGTCGGTGTGTTCCGGCTGACAGTTCTGACTGGCCCAGGCGATGCCTTGATTTCATTAGTTTTAACTCGCTGTCCGTCTGCAGAAGATGCTGCCTGCCAAAGCCTGGACACCGCTACGGGCAGCACGGGCACACCTGAGAGTGATGAGGAAGCAGAAGACGTAGTTACAACCTCAAGCTATTTTTGCAATAATGCAAACCAAAGAAGGAAACGGAAAAGGCCACCAAACTTCAGAGACTCAAAGAGGAAAAAGACAAGTAATGGTGGTAGCCAGCAGTTTCATCCCAAAGGGTACGTTGCTTGTGGTAATTTGTAACTTTTCTCTGTCCAGAATAGCATAATGGTGATCCCAGAACTGCAGTGTTATCCTGCTGCGTTTCCTTGAGTGAGCATGGGCTTTAAGAATGGCATTGAAATGATGCAGGTACCCGGTAACAACTGCTCTACTTTGGTTTTCTAGCATTTCCTGTTTAAAAAGCTCCTGGTGAGGAAGGGTATTTAACAGTTGTTCTTTGTTTGTTGCTCTTGACTGCCACAAGCTAAGTAGTGACACTAAATTTCAGTGTGCTGCCATAACCATCATTAGCAGGACGACCGGATTCTGGGCTTGGAAACATAAAGACAGCTTGGAACTTCAAAGATTTGATGCAATATTTGAACTTCGGTTCCCAGTCCCCAGTAGCAGCAATTTGTGCTGAATGTCCCTGCCTCAAAACTTGATGATTAATCAAGTGCTGAAAGGGAACGAACAAAAAAGGAGAAATGTTTGAAGAAGTTCTGCCCGCCCCAAACCCTCTTTAAAAATGGGGAGGGTGTGTGCGTGACATCAGAAAACTTGAGCAGTAAGTTGTTATTTGGGTTTCCTAGTCGTGCCTTTTAAAGGTTTGCTGTGCTCGTAGCTTGCCTTGCACAAAAAAGAAGTAAATTAAAGTTGCCTTACTGTGGTATGGTCAGGTTACTTAATCCCCCCGCCTTGGTATTTCACCTCGCTTGGTATATGAGAGAGAGAACATGAGGTACGAAAGAGCACTTATGCGAACAGCCCATGTCTTGCATTTCTGAAGTAATTCTTTGAATGGGATTTTATTCGGTCTGTAAGTGTCATAGAAATCGCATTATCTTTCAGCCGCAGGAGTTCAGGCCATGCGGAAGAGTCGCTCTAAATGGTACTAATGTGTTCTCCAGAACATTCTGTAAAATCCCCACCTGAAGAGTCACGCCTGAATTTTAAAGACTGTTAGGGTTTATTGGTGTATTAACTGCTTATATTTTACTGCTTTAATATTGCATTTATCACCAAAGAGAAGACATGGTCTGCCTTATTCGAACTCATTGCTTTCTGCCATTGTCTGTTCTTCCCAAGGATGTCTCCGCCTCTGCCCTGTTTTTCCTCATTCTGGTCTTTGTTTTTTGTAGCAAACAGCAGTTCCCAGCTCTGCAGGTTTTACTCCCACCCTTTTCACCTTTCAATCTGGTAAAATATTAGTCATTAAATGCTGTTGACCCTGAACTGTCGCTTAATGTTGATACTCTAATTGGATTAATAGGAGTCAGGTTGGTTCAGCATTTCTGTCCCTGTTTCAGGCTGCTGCTTGCCCTTAGGCAGATGCCAGAGCAACAGCTACACTTGATTTACATTCCAAAGGTATTTTTGCAGCCATGCATATTAAAAAAAAAAAAAAAACAACCACCACAAAACAACAAAAAAAACCCCACAAACAAACCAAAAGAAAAAACAACAGTCTTTTTAAAAATGAAAGCATAGTCTTCTAGAATATCTCTATGTAAGTATACCACGGGCGTAGGGAACGGGGCAAGTGAAGCAGATGTCTGACCCGTACCTTCCCTCTGCTCCTTGCAGTGGCTACAGCAAGTACCGCCGGCCCAGGAGGCAGCCCGGCTCCCACGCTCCGGCCTCCTCTGGCTACGCTTCAGCGTCGTACCCGGGCAGTGCCACGCAGGGAGCTGCTGGAAAGCTGGGGATTATGGCACCACCCAAACCCAAAACCAGACAGTTCCTTCAGCCTTCATATTCAATACTGTAACTAGGAAAATGTAAATACTGTATAATAGCAAGCCCTGAAGATGTAATCATTGTTTATTAAATCTGTTTCATTTGCTAAACCGTCTGAGACTTGTGCATTTGTCAAGTACAAAAACCTCACATTAAATAAATGTTTTTAAACTCATAAACTTATTTGGCCCTTTCTACTATAAACAAACAAGAGTTCTGACTGGATCTAGAAACCCCGCTATTCCAGTGGAAATGATGACTGTCAGCCTGCTTTACGGCTACCTCAGGGATACGCTTGAGACCACACATCAGAAGCGGTTACGGGAACTGCGCATCCCAAAGCTGTGGTTGCCTCTGTTCCGCTCCCTTGCCAGTTGCATAAGTAATTCAGAGCTCGAGAGCTGAGCTGCTCTTTTGAAAACGTTAAGTCTCGGGATGTTCTCCAGAGATAGAAAATATAATTAATGTTTGGAAGTTTCAGATTTTATTCTCCAGGTACTGGGGCTGGAGAGCGGCTGCAGAGCCTCCCGAGAGAGCCAAGCCCTGCCCCAGGGTGTGCTTTTTTTAGTTGTTCAGTTTTTCATTATTTTTAAAACCTGTGATCTTGTCACAGCCATGCTGAAGGGCATTTGAGCTGCACAAGGCAGCCCCGGTGTGTTCAGACGAGGGGTGTAGAGACACGCCTGTTGGTGCACGCACGTCCCCTGCCGTGCCTGGCAGCGCCGGGCCAGGTCCAGCCCTTTGCTCGCTTGACTGGAGCAGAGGATTTCATCAGCTGCTTCTGAGCGACGACTCCATGAGAGCTGGTCTTGTGGATTTTATGACCCCACTTTCAGCTTTCAGACTGTTTCAATTAACCTCATTGTTAAAAATGTTCACTTTTTCTCTCCTGAGCATGCCAAGCTGTAGCGTGTATTTGGGGAGCATAAACACATCACTCTTCTCTGCCACACACGGTCTGTCGTAGAATCAGAATGGTTTGGGTTGGAAGGGACCGTAAAGCCCCTCCAGTGGCACCCCCTGCCCCGGGCAGGGACACCTCCCACCAGCCCAGGTTGCTCCCAGCCCCGTCCAACCTGGCCTTGAACCCCTCCAGGGATGGGGCAGCCACAGCTTCTCTGGGCAACCTGGGCCAGGGGCTCACCACCCTCACAGCAAACAATTTCTGCCTCAGATCTCATCTAAGTCTCCCCTNCGCGCGGGCGCCGGGGTTTCGAGGCGACCACGGCAGCCCAAGGCCTGGCGGGGCCGCATCGCGCGGCCGCCCTGGCGGGAAAGCGCCGTGGGCGGGAGCCTACGCGGGCCGCCCCTCGCCGGAGCGGGAAGCGGCCGCTCCGCCCCCGCG
>VWZL01003016.1:597316-623831 GCA_013396915.1 Stercorarius parasiticus | reverse complement strand
TGCCCCAGAAGCGGCTGCTGGGCGCCTACGGCGGCGCGGAGGGCACGGCCCCGGCCGGCAAGAGGCTCTGCCCGGAGCCCAGCCCGCGGAAACCGGCCCCCGCCTCGCCCCCCGCCACCCCGCCCGCGGGCAGCCCGGCGGGCAACGGCTGGGACGGCGCTTGGGATGCGGAGAGCGACGGGAGCGATGCGGGGACGGACGCGCCTCCGGTGAGTGCCCGGCCCGAGCTGCTCCTCCAGCGCTGCAGCCGGGCCGTCAGGAGCTGTTGGCTCCTTGGCTGCAAACAGGCGGAGGAAAAATGGTGGTTTTGCCGTTCTCTAGACACACGTGTGTTATGTTTGTAGAAGTAAAGTTTGCAAGTATCTTTCCTCTCTAAATAATCCTTCTTCCTGTTTCTTTTTAACCTCTCTGACTGGCAGTATAAAACTTCATTTTACCCTTTCTGAATGTCTAAGGGATGGAAAAAAAGAAAGTTCTTGCTGTCAGTCTGAGTATATAAAACCCAGTAGCAAAAGCCTGAGTGTGTTCTTGTGCTGTCAAACCACCTTCCAGACATTGTTACCGATGGATACAGTCATAAGATAGGAAAGTTTTGTCAATGTTCATTTATATTTAAATCATCATTTTAACTTGTGAAGTCCACCTTCTCCTCTATGAAGGACAAAAATGATCTAAGACTGTATTGCGTTTATGTGCAGTATTTAAGTTGTTTATTGATTCACTTCAATGTTGTTTTCTTTCTACCAAGATTTTGATGAACTGACCCTTTTTGTAGAATTAATGCGAAGGAGTAAGTTTTGTAGTGCAAAACATTGTATGGACAAGTTTTGGTATTGACACAGGATCACCCCATTTGTATGGCTGCTTTTTTTTTTTTTTTACAAGTCTATTGAACCACTTTAAAATAATTTAGACAATTTAGAGACTCACTTCCCAGAAGCCTGCGACATCTCTTGCATGCCATGTAACTGTACAATTAAGAGTAATTGGCTTTTCTTTTTGTAGGATGGATACTCACAATTATCAGCTTATGAAAGGAAAAGACTGAAGAACATTACAGAAAATGCTAAATTCTTTGCTGCTTTAAAGCTGCATGAGGTTTGTATAGATTCTAAGTAGCTTCAAAATGTGCTTTCTCCGAGTATAATGATAATTGTACTGTCATTCCTCTCGCTGTGAAGCCCTTCCCTGACAGTAGCAGGTGCGTGAGGAAGGCCCTGAAAATGTTCTGAGGCATCGGGACTGCCCTGACTGGGTAAAAAATTGGGGGTTTGTTCTGCTGGTTAGCTTTTTCCAAAGGCAGGAGGGCATTGGTTAAACTGATAAAAAGTGAAGAAAGGAAAACTGTGCTGACACAGTATTCTGAACCAGTGGCACCCAGCCGTGCGGACCCACCCGGGCCAGATGAGGTGGCCCTGGGGTAGAATGCTCTCATGGAGGTTGCATGTTTGAGTGTGGTACGTGCACTGTCCTGCTCGCTTGTGTAATGTGTGCTCCCACCCCTTCCTGTGCACCCGCATTCCCCGTCGAGGGCGTTGAGCTCTTGTGTTTTAGATGCAGCGCAAGCAGGTTATCTAACGGCAAGGCACCAGGTGGCAGGTCTGGGGCTTTCGGGAGGGTTCAGCTCCCTGCCCGGTGCAGGTCTGGGGCTTTCGGGAGGGTTCAGCTCCCTGCCCGGTGCAGGTCTGGGGCTTTCGGGAGGGTTCAGCTCCCTGCCCGGTGCTGGAGAGGCTCCTGGGAAGAGCCCTCAGGGTGTGTGGTGCTGGAGTCCTTCCCCATGTCCTGTCTAGTCTGGGCCATAGGGTGGACACAAGTTCTTCTCATGTTGGAGAAGTTGTCTAGAAAGTTACGGTAGTGGGATTTGAAATGCTGTCACGTGAGTAGATCCAAATCTTTGCTCTTCTTTCTGCACTCTTTCATTCTCTTCTCTTTTTTTTTTTTTTGTTGTTTTTTTTTTTTTTCTCCAATTCATAATCTATCCCTTTTCTGGCAGCAGTGAGTGAATTACCTCCTTCAGTGGCCGTGTGCTTGTGTGGTCACTATACCAAGTCACAAGACATGGATGGGCCTGTCTGGTAGGCAATAAGACTTCTTACTGCCAAGACTGAAACTTGAGTGAAAATAACTCCTTTTCTTCCAGTTGCTCTCAGAGAGGTCGGTATAGACTAGGCAGTCTGGAATTGCAGCACTGCCCGCAGAGTAGCGGAGACTGGCAAAAGGAGCTCTGGCCATCTCCGTTACCATTAGCCCTGGCCAGTATGGGCTCCAAGCCCAAGAACAGGTACCTCTTCTGCTGCCAGGGCTGGTGCTGCGCGGGCTGGAGTGGTAGCGGAGCAGCAAGTGGTCTTAGCGCTGAGCTGGATGTGCGTAGGCTTTTCTGGAGTCCAAATGAACTCAATGCCTGTCTTCAAAATGTAATGGAGAAGAGGCTGTGAATGGAGGCCTCTGCAGTGACAGGTTCTGCGTTAAATGTCCTTCTGTGCCTGGTGCGTAGCATTTGGAATATTTGCTTTGTTCCGTAAAGAGAACAGCTACAGAACATCCAGACTGTGCTGTGCTACGCCCCGTTCACAGCAATCAGGGAAATCTTGCTGGTACATGGAAGCAAAGCGGACACAACACAGCTCAATGTTCAAAAATCCCTTTTTATTATTGTGATAAATAATTGCAATATAGTTTATTGCAGCCTTTAGATAATGGTATTTATACAGGTTGATCTTTTATGCTTGTTATGTATATTTTTAATCTTCTTTTTTTCTCTTTAAGTCAGCTGCAAGACTTCACCAAATTGCAACTAAAAGACAATCTCATGCCACCAAAAGGTAACATAACTTTATGAGACTTGTGTCACTGTTCCTTCATTGTGTGTTTGCTGTTTTAGCACTTCCATCTGCTGATACTGCGAAGAGGGAGAGCTAGTGAGGAGTCTCCCTGTAAAGCTAAATGGGAATAACCGATTATCTTAAGCTGTGTTAATTCAGGAACGGGTAGCTCCTCTAGGCAGTGCCTCTCCTCTGCCATTCTTTGGAAAGAAAATGACAGTATTAATATCTTTGCCGTCAAATTACAGAATATGTTCTTTTTGTGATACTTGTATTAAGGTATTTCAAGCCCATTTTTTCTTTCTGATGATATTTTTGCATGATGGCTAAAGAGAGAAATGTTAAATGATGAAAACAAATGATGGGAAAAGGCGTGGGAAAGAAAGGGGGGAGAACTAGGTGCAAGGGATAGAGTAACCAATTAGTGTAGAAGAAAAGACATTTGGCAGTGCCAGGCAAAGCAGGAAAACAAGCTTAAGTGCAAAACAAAGAATAAGATATACGATGAAAGAAAGCAGAGAAAGATGACTAGATCAATGAATGGAAGGATGAATTATAAATAAGGAGGGCCGGGAAGAAAAGTGACAGTGGCAGGATGTATTACAAGCAAAACTAAAATGCAGTACATATATATGCATTGCGAAGTGCTCTTCTTGCTGATCGTTGCTGTCGCTGAAGGCAAAAGTAATCCCAGCCCTCCTAAAGTGAATCAGAGCAAGTTAGGCTGTAAGTCTGGGCCCAGGTGTTAGAGCTGTACGTCTGAACCTACTCTGTAGTCTCCTACTTAGGTGCAGAGGGCTTATGTTACTTTCCTATGTCTGTAATTTTGAAATGTTTTAATTGTTCTAGGGCTAAGCCTAAAAAGGCAGAAGATGAAACAGTGCGGCGAAGATCTATGCGCTTGCAAAGAGTAGAGCCATCAGGAGTTCCAATGCCGGAGATGCCTGCCCAGCCAGAAGCAGAGGAATATGTAAGATGGGGAAGGGTTAGAGATGTGTGCGCGTGTATACACAGCTTTATGAAAATACTGCTGGTGAAGCTGACTGATAACACTTGTCATTGCTGAGCTTATCGTAAAAACCTTTAGACATTTGGGAAGGTGCATTATACAGTGGCAATAATAAAAGGTAAATTCTTTCACCGTCGAGCAGCCTGAGTAGCAGGCTTCCCATGTCCTCTCTGAACGTTAGTCAATATTCTGTGACTCGGGTTGATGAAATAGTGCAGTTTTGGATGATCAGAAGGGTCCTGAGGTAAAACGTTACGCATTTTTCAACAGCCCATAGATTTGAGCAGCTTTAAATTCAAAGTTTTATTACTCTGTTTTAATGTTACTTCACTGTAACTTTTGATCTAGTTTATTTTCCTTTGCGATATTTACTACCTCTTTGAAGTAGTTATATAGCAGTAAGTAAAAATTCTATTGCTCTGAGAGATGGGAATTTAAATCTTCCATGGTGCCGTAGAATAAAGCTAAATCTCTGTAATATAGTTCTTGAAGATCAACCTTGATGGGGTGTCAGAAAGGAGGGGAAAAAACACGGGGTAGCTGTTTGTCTTTGCTGCTGTGTTTACTAAAGTTCTATTTATCTTTTTAATAAGATCTGATACAAACTTTGTTGTTGTTATGTTTATTTCTTGTATTATCATAGGTGTGTTCTCAGAACACCTGCTGTGTGGAAAGTAACAATTCACCTTGTTTGTAGTTTTAGTTGATTTGAGTTATGAGAATTGCTGATGTCATTCCAGCCTCAGGTTCCAGCTGGACCTTTGCCAATGATTCCGGAAGATCAGATGGAGAACAGTAAACTGACAGAGGAATTATTGACTACATGGATGAGGATAAGCGAGGTATTACTAGTTACAATTAGTTATTTTTGGATAAAGTAATTTAGCTTGAGTTCTACGTAATCTAATTCTGCTAAATATTTCCTTTCTGTCTGTAGATGAAAGATAACGGTACCGAAGAGCAGACGCGTGACGTGAAAAGGTAATCTGAAAGCAGCAGCTAAAAACTGGGTATTGTCTTGTTCTCCTTCTTTCTTCTCTTGAATAGCTAACGTTTTAACGATGCTGTCTAGATACCAAGGCAGCCTGAACAGCATGGGCCTCAGTGAAGATAACATTAAAAAGGTGGTGAAATACCGAGTGTGTTCTATGGCTATCCATCCTTCTGAAAGCATCATCTTTGTGGCAGCTGGAGACAAGTCCGGGCAGATCGGTCTCTGGAACGTGGTGAGCTTTTTGTGTGCTCTGCACCCGGCAGAGCTGTTTGCTGCAGGATGGGTGCAGATGGGGCGCAGCCTGGGGCATTAGTTTTTCAGCCTTGCGGTGGTATTTTATGCTTTCCCCATTCTTACGGATAACACCAGGGTGTCTGTTAAATTGAAGCTCACCAGAATTGCTTGGAAGGTCAGTCGTTGGCAAGGCCAGGTTTAATGGGAGGAAAGGTTTAATGGGAGGAAAGGTTTAATGGGAGGAGAGGTTGCTCTGGTAATTTTTGGGGGCAGAGCAGAAGAAAATGGATCACTATCTGAAACAATTTTATCAGTGAGCGTTAAAATTCTACTTCACCGTTGAGAGATTGAGATTCTAATTCCAGTACCCTTGTAGCAATACCACAACTGAGTTTTGGAGAGTGAGATGAAATGGATGCTCAAGTACTTGTGCTGTGAGTTTGTGGAGATTTTGAGTAGCTGCAGTGAGTCACTGTTTTCCCCAGACAGCAGAGATGAAATTGCTATGCCAATATATGCTGGCACGTATTTACTTACATTGTCTGAAAAACAGCTTAGCATTTGGTGCTTTGAAAACTTTTGAGGGCTTTGCAGATAGTCTCACCATCATTTCTGAATTGCCTTAATTACTCCTGCAGCAAGAATCTTTATTCATGCCCTTGACTTACACCTTTGTAACCTTCTTCCGCTTTGATCCCACGTCACCCAAGCCAGCTGCTTGAGGTTCACACCGTGCAGGTTTTCTTCTCATTTTTCGCAATGCCGTTAACCTCTTGAGTTTCTCTCGATCAGTTTCTGCTTTGACAGCTTCAGGAAACCGATCAACTAAATTCAGCTCTGAGATTCTTATGCAATTATGAAGAAGTTTAAACTGCTCCATACGATTCAGCTCTGACTGTGCAGCTGCATTACTGCCTGTCGAAGCGTGTGAGCTGGTGACGGGGAGGCTGAGGGCTCTGAGTGCTGCAGGCTCTCCTTGTGGCAGAGGGAGCCCAGAACTGCTAAATATACTCTCTTCCCTTTTGCTCTCCCTTTTTTTATTTTCATGAAGTGGGTTGGAATTGACCAAGTCTGGGAGCAGAGTAATCTTTGTGGAATGAACTGGTACTTGCTCCAAATGACCTATTCAATTTCTTTTAAATTATCAGAGCTTGAATGATGCCAAAATTAGAAGAGAAGTTATAGGAGATTATGCTTTACATTCAGTTTGTGTCACTATAGCTTGAGTTCCAAGTAGCCTAATATGTACATATTTTGATGTAAAAGGCATAAACATGCATTTGGTCCCCAGCAAGGTGTTGTTCAGCTGTGGTGACTGAGAAACCAGTTCTGTCAGTAAAAAAGCGCCAGATATTGATGTGCAGATACAGTAGTGATGGCTGCAGTGACAGAAGTGCACTTAAATTACAGCAGGAAATGGCAGCCCTTCCTAATTAGGAAACGATTCTGAAATTGAGAGTAAATTCTTAGGGCTCTTTTGAGCTAAGTTACTTGTATAGTGGTGAAAATGGTAGTGGGAGGGAGACGGTAGCCTAGCGGTGCTGTGTCTGTGTGAGGGCAGTTCTCTCTTCCATGCAGAGCTGAAACTCCCTTTGTTCCAGTAAGACGTCAGCCTGGGCGAGCTGGGGCCCCGGGCAGGTTTGCTGCCAGTTACCTGTGCTGATGTCTCCACACATCAACACCCTACAGTTGTCCAGAGCAGACTGAGAGCATTTGGAAAACAGAGGCTACTTTGAAAGTTGCAGTAATTAACAGAAATAACTACAGTGATTAACACCTGTGTCCACTGAACCTCGATTGTCTTCCAGACCTGTAAGTCTGAAGAAGGAGCGCATGTCTTCATTCCGCACAGCTACTCGGTCACCTGCATGCATTTTTCTCCGTGCAATCCTGCTCACTTGCTGTCCCTAAGCACGGAGTCTCTGCGCTGTGGCGATGTTACCAGAGCTGTCTTCGATGAGGTGAGTGCTTCCGTGGTTGTGCTGCAGACGCCTTGGAAATCTCTTGGCGTGTCCTGCGGTGAGGCTTTAGTCTCCTTGTACCCAAGTTGTTGTTTGCTGATTGTTTTGTTAACAAGAGAGTTCAAGATTCCATTTCCACAAGGACAGATAAAGTAACCTTTAATTAACATCATAAAAATGTGGAGATGCTTCTACTCAATTAAACATAGTAACAGCTTGGGCACTCCCAGTCTCCTTCCTGGAGAGGCAGTTGCAGTTGTTGAATTCAATTTCATCTTTGTACTTCAGCAATACGTGCATCTTTACAGAAGCAGTACCTTTTAGTGATGACAAACGAGTGATTTAAAGAACTAAATGTTAACAAAAAAACCCCACCCAAATAAATGTTGTAAAACGACATAAAGCATGAGTTGACTTTGCTTTTCTCAGACTTCAAGTGAGCAAAATGCTGTGACAGCCAGACAGCTGAACTGAGGAGCTTCATGATGCCTGCTTGCTTTGCTTTTTTTTTTGACAGATATGTCTGCATTGATCAGGTCTCTAACATCGGAAAGTATAACAAGCCACAACAGTATAAAGAGCTTTTTTCCCCAAGCCTTACAAGCACCGTAATTTTGGTGGGGTTGCAGGCAGGCCAGATGCATGGGAAGTATGTGCAATGGGTCGGTCAGGAGGCCAGAAGGTCTTTCTTTGGGACAAAGGCTTGCAAGAATGTGTCTTTAGAGGTTGGGGGAAGATGAAAGGCCGTTCTTCTGCTCCGTTTACTTTATGCCAACTTACACGGCCTTGTGATACTTCTGGGAGTGCTCCTGCCATTGGAAAGAATACAGCTGCCGAGGAGGAGAGCCTGCACACCTCCAGGGAGCTGGAGCAGGGAAGCTTTCCTGCAGCATTGTCCTTGTGGCTAATTGCTGCTGTGAGAGGAAACTTCCGTGGGATAAGATGGCCTGACATCCTGACCAATCTCCCAAATCATAGGAAGCCAAATTCACATTTCTGCACCCCATCAAAGGTTTCCATAGCGTTGGAAAAAGGGGTGCGATCATTAATCCTCACTTGCTCAAGGATGACAGCCGTTTGGTTACTGGAACACAGAGGTGATAGTGTCTCCGAAGAGTTCTGACGGAATTCAGAGTATGTTGTTGCCAGTTTGTTTTGGATGGTTAAATATCTCCTCTCTGGAAAGCGTACCAGTCTTACAGAAAGGTTACCTACCTGGATAGCTAAGGCTGGAGCTATCAAATTAGGTAGTCTTCATTAATTATTTTTAGTATATTAAAAGAAAAGCGTGAAACCTACAGCCCATAGAGTGTTGTGGGTATTGTGAATAACTCCGTGTGTTTTGTTGAATAGTTTCAGTTACATGTGACCTTTTCTATGCTCAGATATGCAGAAGTGAAGAAAACTTATCTTCCTTTGACTTTTTGGAAGATAATGGCTCCACTGCAATAGTGGGATACTGGGACGGCGGCGTTGCTGTTGTGGACAGACGGACCCCAGGAACATCTTCAGAGCTTTCTGCAGACATTGGCTTCAAAAGAACGAGGACAGTCCATGTTCACCCAGTGAATAAACAGTATTTCATTGCTGCTGGCTCAGCGTACGTAGCTCAAAACAAACTGCAGTTATTCAGTGTTTTCAGTGTTCTCGCTGCGTCGATGTCTGAAGTCAGCTATAAATGGCGCGGCTGGAGGGCGGGAGCAGCTGCTGCTGAGGCAGTTTGTCAGCTTATAGTCAAAGCTTTCATAATCTTTTTTGAAAACAATTTTTTTGTTCTTAGTAGGATTTAAAATGTGGTAGACTTTTGCCTTTCACTTTTGGTAACGGGTACAAAACGGTCTTACGACAGATCACGCTGTAGAGGGGTTTTAATGAGCTGTTGCTTTGGGCTGGAGCCACTGGCCGTTGGAGTGAATATGCGCTGCTGAAGTCAACTCCTAAACGCAACTCGCATAAAACCTGCGGTGTCTCGAGCATTTTTTGGTAAACGGAACATAAGAGTATTAGTTACTTAACTGTCACCTCGTAAAGTGTTCTCTGTGGTGTGTTGCAGGGATGTTTGTATTTATGATGTTCGATACCTGAAGCCTAACGGGAACAAGCCTGTGAGCTCTCTTAAAGGACACACAAAGAGCGTTGCTTCTGCCTATTTCTCACCTGTGACTGGGAACAGAGTCGTGACGGTGTGTGCTGATGACAAGCTGAGGTAAGGTGGTGTGGGAAGGGATAATCTTTATGGAAAATATCAACTGGTGGGTTTTATTGTGATTTCTTACCTGCATTGCCCATCATTGAGAGCTTCCTGTCTTTATCGCCTTTTTTAAAAGTGACAAAGATTTACTTGCGTTGGCATTTTTAATGTTGCGTGATTTTTTTTGTGGTGCTTTTTTCCTAATTCTCATTTTCCTGAAGAATATTTATCAGTGAACAGTAAAATATACAGGTATTGTTAGCCTTTAAAACAAACGAACAACAACAAAAAAAACACAAAGAAAAAAACCCCAAACCAACCAAACAAAAAGCAGCCGAAAACCTGGCTCATGAGTACGAAATACTTAGAAACCGAGTTTATTTTTAGCTCCTAGTATATTAAAAGTATGACAATAGCAGCTCTTTTGTAAGTAGCTGCCGTTTATTAATTAACAGCTGTGAGTTGTGCTGTGTTAGAGATCTAGTTTTTCTTTAGTTTTATGACCATAATTTAGGTAGTCTGTTCCTGTAAATACCTGATTGCATCTGCATATTCACAGGGTACGTGTTTCAAAGTCCTCAATTGTGTCAAAGAACAGCAGGTACAAAAGGGGGCGCCCAGTGAAGGCCAGGCTGAGAATCAGGCCTTTGCTCCGCAGATTGTGTGTGTTTTTAAAAGATGGGTAACTGCGTACATCCTGGAAAGAACCCGAATATGGCGCAGTGGTGATGGCATTCTGTGTTTTGTCTGGAAACTTGATTTTCTTTCTTCCCCCTCCACATGCCCAGGAAAGAGTTCTTTGGTGTGCGCTGCTGTAATGCCACTTTCCCTGTGATTTGGTACTACAGATAATTGAAGATTTGTTCTCCAAGTAGGCTTTCTTAGGAACATTGTAAATCCTTGGTGCTAACAGAGCAAACGTCAGAGCAAAAGCTGGATATGAGTAAACCAGAATATTTCTGCTCGACAGAACGGAGGAACAGATACAGCATCATTTATTCGCTGCCTCCTCCAAAGGAGAAAAAAAAACAAAAAAAAACAAAAAAACCCAGCTTTTGACGCAGCAGCTTTTGAACTTCTTGCTGTAGGGTTTTTGAGATCCTAAAAGTTCATTGGGGGTGAAGGAGAGCCCAGAACTGGAGAGCTGTTGATGGTTTCTCTGTCAGCACCTGTGCCTGCATGAGGAAGCCCTGGCCCTGGAAGCTGTTAGTGGTGGGATTTCATCCTTGGCGCGCCCCGTCTCTTGCTGGTGTGCGTCCCCTTCTCTTGCGTTCTTCCCCCCACAGCCGCTTTGTGCCGTGACTGAAGGGACAGGGCACTGGGGACGGGAGCCTCTCCTTTGTCCCAGCAACCCGGTCGTCGTCTTTTCTTAGAAAGCTTTCAGAGAGGGTGACCTTCGATTCCAGTGAAGAGCAAATCCAATTAAAAAAGCAAATTGAATAATTGCTAGTTGGGATGTTGGTGCCTGGGAGCTGGATGTCTGCGCTCTTCCTTACTGTGTTCCAGCCTCGTGTGGTCTGGCCTGTGCTGATCTCTGCAAGGTGCTTTAGGAGGAAAGGGCTGCCTTTTTTAACACGCGTGCGTTTTACTAACGTGCTGTTCTGTGTTCTAGGGTCTACGACACCACCTCTTTGTCACCGACCATCGCGGTTCTCAGTACCATCAGGTGAGCTGAACGCACCGGGGCCGAGGACAGTCCTGGCTATGGCTGTTCTGCTCCAAGTGCACTTGTGTGTGTGTGCGTGGTGGGTGCGCAGAGGCCACGCGGTGCCGTGGTCCCAAAGAGCCCCCGGGTCACCGGCACCTGTGGGAGCGAGCGCAGCCCTAGCACCCTCCTAGCGCGAGAACTCACCCTCGTCCTCGCGGGTGCCTTTTGTTCAGACAGCACGACTGGGGCGTAGCCTGCTGTGAGTCTGCAGGGAAGCTTTCCTGTTGCCTTAACAGTAAAGCGCGTGGGTTTGGGCAGAGTCTCAACACTCGTAAAACACCTTTGTGCTCCAGAAGGGCGAACCACTGTCAGGGCTGGTTTGCTGAGGAGCTGGAACTAGATCAGTGACTGGCTTGAAAATTCTTAGTTTGCAGTTTATTGAAAGGCTTGACGCAGGTTTGTCCTGTTTTTACTGACGTATGCAACCTTGAAGGATAACTCCTTCGACGAATAATCACTTACATCAAAGCACCCCCTGCTTTATCTTCTTGCTCCGTTACATTTCTTTGTCCCATCCCAGCCATCTGCTGGGTGGATCTGAGCAGCATCCACCCATCCCGTGTGTGAATGCTGACGGTTTAGGAGGCGAGGAAGATGGGTTTAAGCAAGTCTGACATAAATGATGATACTTAGAAATGCTGGATTCAAGAAGAGGAATGTTTATCTCTTCTTTTTGTTTTTTTTTTCTTCTGCCCGTTTGTTTCTCTGAAGACATAACTGTAACACAGGACGCTGGCTAACGCGGTTCAGAGCAATATGGGACCCTAAGCAGGAAGACTGCTTCGTGGTGGGCAGCATGGCGCGTCCCAGGCAAATACAAGTCTTCCGAGATACGGGAAAGTTGTTGCACTCCTTTTATAACATTGACTGCCTTAGTTCCGTGTGTTCCATCAACGTCGTTCATCCCACTAAGAACATCTTGGTGGGTGGCAACTCCAGTGGCCGCCTTCATGTGTTCAAAGAATAAAAAAAGTGGCTCAGATATTTTTTTTTTTTTGCCTTTTTGCATTAAATTTGTTTAATCCGCGTTAAGCTGTTTTGAAGCTAACTGCATTTTCTCAGGACAAAAGTGTATTTTAAAAGCTTTAAAATAAATCTCCTAACCTACCTTTGGCATTCTCTTCGATTTAAAAAAAAAAAAAAAAAATTAATCCTGCTATGACAGGCACTTTGTACTGAAATAATAGAAATTTTTCCCCAATACTGAAGCCATTTTTCAAACAAAGAAAAACTGCTGGGTCAGTAGGATACTTGCTGCAGGTACGAGGTGCTGCTTAATGATTTTCAGTAGCGAATGTGGAGCAGGCCTTCAGCAAAATGTGTCCCTTCAGTAAGATGTCTGGTGTCTAATCAAACCCTTCCTGGAGGCAGAAGGAGCGTCTCCCTGTGGGCTGATGCCACTGGGCACAGTTTCCGGGGACGCTCCGTGGTTCTGAGGGGAGCACGGTGTTTTTGCGGTGCAGGCAGCGCGGTGTGCAGGTGCTGCAGAGGGGTGGTGGTCCTGCGTGCCCCTCTGCGCGGGGCTGCGTTGGACCCGACCGAAGCAGCTCAGCAGAGCTCACGTTAAAAATTGTCACTGATGTGTCGTGGGTCAGTGACACCAAACACGCTTCTAAAACTGACACTGGCAAGAGGCTGTTGCTTTGATAAGCCTGTGCGCGGTGCTGGGGTGCTGGCAGGGGGGGTCCTGCGGGGTCCCGCCATCGCACTGGCACGGTGCGACCGAGCCTCTGCCCCGCTGCAGCTGAGGGGGGAGGGTGCAGTTGCCCTGGGGCGGCAGTTGTTTGGCTGAGTAGAGCCAAGTGCACCCGTGTTGTGTCTGATGCCCGACAGCAGGACAGGCTACGGCAGGACCCCCCTTCAGTCCCGAGCCACGGCTGGGGGCTGCTCCCTGGCCACTGCTGGCGGTTTTGGCTCAGCTGAGCAACGAGAGGGGATTTTATCGGTGGTGACCAGCTGAGCAGAGCCGGGCTGAGGAGGAGATGGGGGTGTTTGTGTCTGGTACACCCCATGCCTGGCTGTGCTGGGCCGTGTGTCCGTCCGTCCCCCCCGGCAGTGATGCATGTCCGTAAGGCACCGCGCAGCCCAGGGTCGCTCGGGGCGGGAGGTGACGCAGAGCTGGGGTGAGCCGGCTGCTAAAGGGCCAGATTCCTCCCGGGTTTTGAGCTGAGTTTTTTAACTCAAGTGAAAAACTGGTACGGACACCGTAAATACTGAACAAATCCCATACTAACGCTGGTGTTCATGATATTTAAATATTTATTTAAATTTAAAAATACTTTTCATGGCACCAATGATTTTATGCTAACTAAGATATTGAATATGTAGAAAAAGGTACATTTTTGAAGGAAAAAAATGTAACTTACAGTATTTGGCACATGAAAGGTTAATTTCTAGATTCTTTTTTTATGAAAACTAAGAAATTCACATTTTCAGGTATTTTACCGTCTACTGCTTAAAGATGCAGTATGCTATTACGAGATTTATTTTTTTTCTGATATAAGAATCTATGGAAACAACATTTTAATATAAAGACAGGTAAAACTAACAGGTCGTGAAACACAAGACGTAATATGGAACGTACAGGAAAAACCGACAACGAAAAATCACCAGTTCTTGTGGTTTTGCAGTAAAACGCTGGGTGAAAACTGCCGAGGTAAACTAGGGCTGGCATTAATGGCTAGTCTAGAGTAAGCCGATGTCGAGGGTTTCCAAGGGCAGTACCGAGAGGCTGCACTGGGGCTGGGAGGAGGACGTCTCGTGCCGGGGCGCGGGGCCGGGCGCCGCGCTGGCGAGGGCTGTGCTGTCGGGACATCACTGGTACATCAGCAGGTTGGGGGGAACACGCTGCGTCTTTAACCCGGGGCAAGAAACATCAGGTTTGGGACTACCACACACTGCATAGAAACACCATGAACTACGGACTGAGGTAGGAACACTACACTAAGAGTTAATTTTGCTATGTTGCATAAAACGGGATATCGTGTTAAAAAAAAAAAAAAATCCATCCTCTGCCTCCTGGCAGCGCCCGTAGCGTCTCCTGCCTGCCCCAGAGCTGGGGGGGCTCCACGCCAAACCCTCCTCGGCCCTTCTGCTGGGAGTGGGGGCCATGGATGCATCCTCAGTGGTGAGACACAACGGCTCGGGTCTTCATTCCCCCCACCCCGACCGACAGGGGTTAACGGGCCCTCTCTTTATTGCGGGGACAAACGAGCCAAGTCTGGCCAATGTGTGGAGGGGCTGGATCCGCCCAGCGTCACTGTGGGGCTCCTTCGCCGGGCGCCGGCTGAGCGGCTCCGGAGCGGGCAGGAGCCGGCCTCGGCGTGGGGTGATGGATGGGGGATGCTCGGAGACAAGAACACGGAAATCAGGCTTTTTAAAACTGCAGTTATGGCCCCAGCTTACGTAAAATCTCTCCCTGAGATGAAATAAAACTTGCTCACCTGTTTTCACCTTTTTTTTTTTTTTTTAAGTTTGTCCAACTTCTCAACCAAAACCTAACAGAACTGGCTTTTATTGCTCCCTGTGTACATGGACTTCTGCTTCCCAGGTCACTGAAGGTCCCGGTGGTTATGTCACAAGTGTGATGAGTTGGTTTTATTGATTTTTGCTTAAGAACAGACAGGTCTAATGGTTGTCCATTGGCTTGTTCAGTGTCGCCTCCACTCCTGTAGTTCTGTCCTTTTTATCGTCAGAAAAGTCACAAAATTATAGCTCCTTTCTCTATTCCAAAACTAGCAACGGGTTAATCTGGTGTTAGGCTTCCAGGCTACAAAAGCGTTTACTCCTAAACCATTTGCTCAACGTGAACCGCTTGGTACAGCGCACCTCTGTCACCCCATCCGGAAAGTAAAAAAAGACTTGATTAGATTCGATAACAAAATAGCATTTCGTTGTTAAAATAGACCTTGAAACAGTCTCTTTTTTTTTGTTTTGTTTTTTTTTTGGGTTTTTTGGTTTTTTTTTTGTACAAAACAGGTACGACTTTCGGACGCTAAAGGTCTTCCTAATAAATCCGACACTGTCACTACTGGTGACGCGCCCAGGCTTGGCCAGGGGTGCCGGGCGAGTTCTCCCTGCCCTGGGGAGCACCGGCGCTTCAAGGCTCAGCAGATGTGAGGAGAGGCCGAGCGTGCCGCAGGGGGCGAGGGCTGCCCGTCGCCGGGCGATGCCGCGCCCGGGACCGGGCGACACGGGGCGTCCCCCGACAGCGTCACGCCGCGCATCGCCACGTAGGAGGCTCCGGGTAGCAAGGAGGGGATTCTGCAAAGCGGTACTTGGGAGGTGGTGGCGGTGGTGTGCACAGTGGCGGATTTAATGACGTACCGGTACACGAGCATTTAACTCAATACTCAGTAGCACCATTGCTAAAGCTCCTGCTTAACGCAGCATCGCGAGCCTCCCGGCTGATGCTCGCACGATGATGGGTGGCAAGAGTAAAAAACTCCTCTCTTTGCTCGGTGCTTCCGCAGTCGTACGCGCGTCTGTGAGAGTCGGGGCGGTAGGGTGTTGTGCGGGCTCCAGGGGTGGGAGCAGCAGCGCGGCTGGGCGCGGGGAGGAGGAGGCCCCGGGGGCTGCGCCCACCCCCCTCTTCCTCCCGGAAAGCCGCCTCCGGGGCCGCGCCGTGGGTCGGGAAGGGAGGATTAGTGAGTGTGCCGAAGGACGGCGGCAGGTCTCTCCCCAGGCCCCCGGCTAGTTACGTGGCGACTCCTGCCTTCAGGTGTCAATGAGCAGGCTTACCACGGCGCGGACTTTGCAGGCAAACCATCGCCTGAGGGGACAAAAGTATTGGTAATGGAACTGCTCGAACTCGGGGGTCTGGCGGATATCACGGAAAAAGGCAGTGTCAAGGTCGGACTCGGTAAGGACGATCAGGAGGAGGAGCAAAACAAAGAGGAGTCCAACTGTCACAAGGAGCAAACGGAGGACACTTAAAACAAACTTATTCACCTGCTCGGCCTGCGCCGCCCCCAGGCCGCCAGCACCCGGGCACAGGGCCCGCAGCTCACCGCCCGCCTCCTCCGCCTCGGCCGCCGCCGGCGTGCCGGCCTCCGACTCCTTCTCCTCCTCGATGCTGCACGGGGCCCCGTTCGCCTGCCGCGAGAGCAGCATCAGCTCCAGGCTGTGCTCGGCCACCGGCGTGGGCAGCACGCTGTCCGCCGGGCTGTAGTTCTCGTCGGCGATGACGGCCACCCGCTCGCTGCTCTCAGCACGGCCGCCCCGGCCGGGGGCCACGAAGGCGTCGCTGTGGGAGGCCGAGCGCACCGGGGTGGAGTGGGCGCTGTCACGCAGAGACTCCAGGCCTGGGGACAGCAGGGGAGAGGGGGGGGACACTCAGCGGTGTGGAGGGAGGGGGGGGTCCCTCCTGCTGCACCCCCCCCCTCGCCCAGCGCTGCCCTTGGCCCGCTGTCCCCTGCAGGGACAGGGCATGGCGGCCGCCAGTTGCGTTTTGTCGTTGGTTTTGGACCCGTGGGCCGGCAGCCATAGCCTGGTGCCCGGCCGGAGCCCACAGCTCGTGACTGCAGCAGTGACGCTCAAACACCCGCGTGACTTGTCACCGACAGCCGCTGGCTGTCACTCTGGACCGCAGGCGGGCTGCAGGCAGGGGCCCAGGCTTGTCCCCAATCGATCACAAACGCGTCCGCGGGGAGGTGACAGCCCCCCGGCAGCTGCCCGCGGTGCTTGAGGCCCCTCTGCCGTCGCAGTGCCAACCTCTGTCTGGGAGCCACCACGGGCCGGCTGCCCACGCTGCTGCGCTGTGGGCAGGGATGAGCCGGGAAGTGCGGCCATGGCAGCGGTGGGGGGGTGTAGGGATGGGGTGGGGGGCAGGAAGGCACCCTGAGGGGTCTGCGCTGGGGCAGCCGGCGGGTCCCCGCCAGCCCTGAGCTGGGGACCAGGGATGAGCTCACCCTGCGGCACCACTGGAGACGGCTGACCCTCTGCAGCCCACGGGGCAACCCTTAGGTGGTTATCCTTAGGGATGTACCTCCTGGCCAGCACAGACCTCCCACCACACCCCTGCACCCCAAAGAGGCGCAGCAGGGTCCCGACCGAGCCGCAGCCCAGGTGGGCAGCATGGCCGACCCCGCCGTGGCAGCCTGGGACAGGCCTCACCTGCCCGCCCTGCGGCGGGGAATGGAGGGACGGCCTCGGGCTGAGGCGTGTGGAGAGCGAGGGCTGCGCCTGCCCGGCACGGAAGGGATGGCGGGAGCTGCAGCCCCATCCCGCGCAGGAGATCTCCCCGCGGAGCGGGATGCTCAGGGACTGCAAGTGGGACCGGGGCGCTAACAGCTCCCATTTCTATTGATTCACCACCAAAAAAATGTTTCACACTTTTCACTCAGGCGCACAGAGCAACAAGATCCGCGTGAGGAGCCGTGTGCCAGCCCGCCCCGCTGAGCTAGAGTTACAGCCAGGCTCTCCCATGGCTGAGCACCTCCGGCAGGGACAGGGGAGCTGCCCTCCCCGCCAACCGCACCCCAGTTGCCAAATTCCAAGAAACCCCACAAACGTGGGACTCGTTCCTTGCAGTTTTCACAGCAAAAGGGGCAGGCAATGGCGGGGGCAGAGGAGATGGTTCTGCCACTGCAGCCTCCAGCGTGTCAGGGAGGGTGTCTGGAGGTGCTGGTGGCTGGGACCAGTGGGTCCCAGTGCCACCCGGCTGCCAGGGGGACGGGGCTGGGCACTTCCCCAGGTGGGGAGGGCACCAAAGCACCACGGCACGATGGCACCGGCTGCCCTGGCCCCGCGCATTGCCGAAGGGTGAAGCGAAGAGCCCGGGGCCTGTCCTGCCTGCATTCCCCTGGACTTTGCAACCTCTTCCTTGTAAATACTCCCCGGATTCCTCCGGATCAGCTGGGCTTAACGTGAGTGCCGCTGCGGGCACCGAGCGCCCGGGGCAGCTCAGGCGATAAGCACAGCAGAGGAATAAACGTGTTCTCACCCCGACAGCTATGTCTGCTGCCGGGGCACAAAACTCATGTGAACATCCCCTCGCGGCACCCGCTGCGTCCCCGGTGGGGTGGGCACCCTCCAGGGCGGGCAGCAGCCCCGCTCCCCGGGGAGGGCAGCCGATGGGGGTCCCCCTGCTCATCGCTGCCACAAGAGCAGTGCCAGCCCCCCCCCAGACCCAAATCTCCCTGCCACCTGCTTGCTCCATGGGACTGCCATAAAAAGCTAGAGAATCTGGGGAAAGCTGTGTCCAGCCCCAAAACAAGAGCTGCTTCGTGGTACTAACGACCCAGGGTCCGGCCAGCACCGGAGCCCCCAGCCTGCTCCCCGTGGTACGTGTCCATCCCACATTCCCGCATCCCCCCAGGGGGACACTCCTGCCGAAGAAGAGCCCAGACCCCGCACAGCCTGTTGGCGCAGCGTTACCTGGCACGAGGGCGTCCGCGGGGCCGTGCGGAGCATCATGGCCGAGGCCGGGGAGAGCCGGGAGGAGCGGCAAAGCCCCCAGAGCCCGGGCCAGCAGCCGTGGCCCCAGGGCCAGCACCCGGACCCTCACTTCCCGGCAGCAGTGGTTGATGAGCCGTAGGTGGACGCTGACTTTGGTTTTAATCTTTATCAGGCACTTCACCATGGCGGCACGGGCAGCGGCTGGCCTGGCCCGCGGCACGGGGCGCCCGCGGGGACTGCGGCAGGGAGCGGGGATGGCTGCTCGCCCGCTGGCGCGGCTGACGCAAGCGGGGCTGGTGCCGCTGGCCCCCGGGTCAGGGCTATTTTGGGCTCCCACATTTCCACGGGACTGAGCTGAAGTGAGAGCGAAGAAAAGCAGCTGCTGGCAGGGCAAGAGCTGCCGGGGCAGGGGTGGTGCCGGGAGCCTGTTCCAGCTCCGGTAATTTATTGTGGGAGGCTATTTAATGCTCTCGCTACTTCTCAAGAGCAGGCATGGGAGGCGGGGGAGAGGGTGCTCACATTGACCAGGGCCCCAGAGGTGACCCTGTCTGCGGGGCGGCCGCAGCTGCCAGGCAGGCTCCCCACCCGAAAATCAGCACAGACGTCAGCCCTGGGCTCCCTCGATGGAAAGAAATCCCTGTCCCGCTCTAAGGGACCTGTCCCTTTGGGCAGGCAGGGTTTCTAGACGCACACCCCCGGCAGCAGGACCTGCCTGGCTGCGCAGGGCAGGGGCTGGTGCCGCAGCCCGCTGGGAGCAGGGCACCACCGCAGGGTGCACCCACCCCCTCGCTCCCGGCCGTCCCCGGTCCCTCAGCCCCCTCCCAGTTTTCCAAACTTCTGTTCATCGCCACATGGCCCCCGCACACACCAGCAGCACCCACCACACACACTGCTCTCCGTCACCCCAGCGTCACCGGGAGGCAGACACTGCACCAGTGGGTACCACAGCCAGAACCAGTGGCACAGCCACAGCCCCCAGCCTTGTCCCCAGCCCCGCGGGGCAGCTCCAGGGCTGGTCCCAGCATCTTGCCCTGTGCCAACCCTCCTTCCCAGGTGCATCCCACCCTGGCTGCAGCCCCCACCGCAGGCTGGCACTGCGACCCAGCCTGGGAGACTGGCAGGCCATCGGCGGTGGCCATCAGCCAGCCAGGAGTGGCTCCCAGGTGGGTGACAAGTCCTTCTGCAGACCAGCTTGTACCTGGTCAGACCCCGCGGCTCTCAGTAACACCCTGCTCGCTGGGACCCTGCGGGCGCCGCGCCAGGCAGGTTTGCTTTGCTTTCACACCAGGGCCACGTTTGGAAGAGCAGAGCGAGGGATGCGCGGGACGGGGCTGCCGCGATACCTTCAAAGCAGGGCTCACTCCCCGCTCACCCGGCTCGGAGCTGTCAGCGCAACCTGGAGCCTTTTGCTGGATTTCCAGTTTAATCTAAATGAACGTTGATGAGAAATTCTCCTCTGCTTTGCTGCTGCTCTGGAAACTTCTGCCCCACAACCAGCCCTCCACTTTGCCCGAGCTCAGCTATCGATGCCAAACCGGCCCCGAGCCGCAAGAGCAACGTCTGCTGCTGTCCTGCCTGGCCGCAAGACCCTGGGGACACGTCAGGAACCTTCCGTGCCCTGGCATCCCCACATCAGCGTCAGGGGCTACGAAAGTCAGCTGGGTGTGTGTGTCTGCTGTTTGTGGGTGCACGTGTTTGCGTAAGTGGGTGTGCGTGTGTGTGCGTGCACGTGTGTGCGTGTCCCCGGCGCTGGGGCTGCCCCGGCTCCGAGCCCCGGCAGTGCGGGGAGAGCGGCTCCATGCCCTACCTTCCATGATGGAGATGTGCACAGCTCTCCTCCGGGTGCGGGGCACGCTGCTCAGGCGGGGGCCGTGGGTGATGGAGGGGCAGCTGCGGCTCGGCACCAGCCCTGCCCTGGGGACGAGAACGGGGATGGCGTCAGAGCCCCGGAGGGCGCCGGAGCCCCGGGGGCATGGCAGCCCTCCTGCCCGCGGCTGCCACGCTCTTACCGGTGAATCTCGGGGGGCTCCCTCTTGATCTTGGCGCTGGACTCCATCACCTCCTTTGCAACGCGGCCACTGCAGCAGGTGAAGAACAGCACTGTGAGGATGTGACCATCACGCCGGCGAGCCATGAGCTCCCCCCACGGCACACTGTGCGCCAGCCTGGCCCCCTCCCCACACACACCGGCCAGGGGGGGTTCTCCCCAGGGCTCCAGGAGAAAGCACAGGCATATCTGCTGGAAATAAGGGTGATGGGAAGCGTGGGGAAAGGCTGGGCTGACACCTCTGCCACCACGTTTTGCTGCTTCTCCTGGCCTGAGATGTTGGACACAGTGGGGTCACCTCCCCTCTGGGGGGACACACCACGGGCGCATGAGCCCTCCCATGCCAGCAAGGAGGGTGCTGGCATTGTGCACCTCCCAGCTGCGGATGCGCTGTGGTCTCGTCCTGCAGAGATACGAGGTCCCAGGTCCAGGGAGGAGCAACACTCCCCAGGAATTCAGGAATTGCAGTGCTTCGTTTCACTCCTTGTTCTCGAAAACCAAAGCCCAGAGCCCCCTCCGTCCTCTCCTCTCCCCCACTCCGGTCCCTCCAAAGCTCTGCCGTTGTGGGGCTGAGGGGAGGGATGCCAGCCGTGAGACAGAGGACGAAGCGGTGATGGTCTCGCTGAGGCAGCCGCGCTGCAGCAGGAGAACCTCTGGTGACAGAAGGACCCTCAGCAAGTCCCCAGACCACTGCAGCCCTGAACTGCTCCCCAAAGCGCGTCCAAAGGAGCATCCCAAAATATATCCAGTAACTGCTACTTACTGTCATTATTTACCTGTATCGGAACCGGCTTCCCTTGAAGAACAAGTTGCTGCTGGACACCGTCCGGACCTGGCTCGACTTTTCCAACCTGCAACAGCACCAAGAGCTGCATGAGCATCCTGCGCCGCCGGCCTGGCGCTGAGCACCCAGCAGGGCACGGCCGCCGGCACTGCCTCATGGCAAAGCCTTCGCCTGGTTTTGCTTCCCACGCACCGCGCCGGTGGCGAGGAGCGACTGCTCTGCTGATGCTGGTACAGCATCATCCCCGCCAGACGGGCCCCAGCATCAGAGGGAGGGAGCCCAGAGCCACTGGCAAACGGCAGCGAGGCCAAATTAGGCCAAATTACAGGAGCAAAGCCCTGGAGATGCGAAATACCACCAGGAATGAAACAAGCCGCTGGCAGCAGGGGGTGGCACTGGCTGGTGGCACCGAGCACCGGGACCGTCATGGTATCACCTCGCCGCCTTCTCCGCCAGCACAGCACGTCCCTGCCGGCAGCGGGAGCGTTGCCCAACCCGTGCCCGCGCTCCCGCACAGACCCACTGCCAACGGCCTCCCCGGCGGCTGGAGGGGGCTCGGGCTGCAGGTCACACCGGGTCCCCTGGGGCCGCCAGCGAGCGCCTGCGGGAGGGACCTGCACAGGGCCAAGGGTCTCCGGGGGCTAACCCCCTCGCCACGACTTCGGCGTCGCAGGGGTGCAGGCATCGCCCGTCCCAGGCGGGCTGGCACTCGCCAGGGCCAGGCGGGCCAGCGGTGGGGGACACTGCCGGGAGGGACAGTCCTGACTCCTCCTCAGCCCCGGGAGCTCATCCCTCGCCCCGGGAGGAGCCCGGCAGCACCGCGGCCGAGCCCACGGTCCACTCCACCGGGTGCATAATCCAGCGGTAATTTACTGACATGATTAATCATAAAGAGATTTGTAAAGCAATATTGCAATTTCATTTCATGTTAATATAATGAGAAATGAAACCTGCTGATTGCAGCTGCTGATTGCAGTATTCCCAAAGAGAATACATCACAGGCTTTATCTCGCATCTCGCTGATTAAAATAAAACTCATTACGAAGCACAAAGCAGGCTATTTTTAAGTAACAACATGAGCGGGACGGTAAAACCAAAGCGCGCCACCTGGCACCTCCCCGGTTTGTGGGCACAGTCCAGCCCTGTCTGACGGCCCAATTAGCCACAGCGGGGCAGAAAAGCTGCCTTGGTGGCCATGAGCCAGGGAGCCCCGAGCGCCGGGGGAAGGACGGAACCCTCCCCGTCCTCCCGCCTGCCGCCCGGTGACACCCCCCAGCCCGGAGGTGCCCGAAGCCAGGCAGCTGCAGGGACGGTCCCTCCAGCCACTGTCCCCAACGGCTCGCGGCTGCGGCCCAGGCTGCGCGGCACCTCCCCGGTCCCCTGAATGCTTCCCATGAATAATTAACTTGTTCCCCAAGAGCTTAGACACAGATTATTTCTGAAAGTTCTCGAGCCTTCCCCATGAAAAGGCAGGCTTTTCTAAAGCACCCCAGGGCACTGGCTCCACCTCAGTGGGGGTTTTAGTGCTGGATTCAGCACAAACAGACCCTGCAAAGCCATTTTGAAAACCCATCCTTGAATATTAGGTCAGAAAATATTCCCTCAGTTTTGCCGGCATCCGTCCCTGCTGCCTCACGCACCGGCCACGCGCCGCACTTGCAGCTCCTGAGCATCTCCACGTGCCGGCCAGCTCCGAAAATGCTGCCGTTAGCAGGGAAATGGTACAACACGCCTGCTGCTGCCGACAGGACTTGCTCCACTTGCTCAGCATTAAAGGCTTAGTCTCCAAACAATTAGTTTTAATCTCCTGATTAAAGGTTTGCCCAGGGGGTATCGGTGCTTTTGGTGGCTAGTGACTCTGCTGGGGCCACCGGGCCGGCGGTGCCATGCTGCCGGTGACAGGCAGTGCCTGAGCCCCCGGTGTTGGATGGAGCCCTCGGGCGGGTGCCAAGCGGGGCAGCACCCACCCACGGGGGGATGCAGAACACCCCCCCCGACGCCTGGGTGCCCCGGCACTTACTTGTAGAAAGCCTGGTTTTCTATCCCGCACTTCCAGAGGTGCTTGCAGGCTTCTGGTGTCGGGGCAAAATAGGTAAGAACAATTTTCTTTTCCTAAAGGAGAAAGACAAGGAGTCGGCAGGGGAACATGAGAGTGGTGCCCACCAGGCACACGCTGGGAATGCGGACGGCGGCCGGAGCAGGAGAGTGGCGCCGGCACGGGGCAGATCCTCCTCCGGAGCTGCTCAGGACACAGGGAGATGTTGGAGCATCAGCCGACGCCCTGGCACGACACCTCGCGTGAGGGACGGGCAGCTGTGTGTGCCGGCGACCTGCCACCCACCGCCTCCCCTTACCTGCCTTTTTGAATGTCCAGAAATACTTTTATTTGAAAATCATGCCGATGGCTTGCGTGGCAGCCAATTTCAGCCAGAGGTTTTCAGGCTGATTTCACTAACCAGGGCTGACCGAGCGGGACGGCGGTAACAAATCACCACAATAATCCCAAACGCGGCACTTGGCCGTGGCGGGCAGGCACGGGGAGCGGCTGCCAGCGGTCCCGGGCTGCTCTGAGGGCAGAGCTCTCGCCACGGCACGGCCTGGGGCTGACCCGGCGTCTGCAGGCTCCAACGCGCAGAGCGAGGTGCCAGCGGGAGCAGGGAGGTGACCCCAGCGCTGCCACCAAGCTGCGGCCCCTGCCACCCTGCCCGTGTCCCTGCAGCGCGGGCACAGGGCGACGCCGCCGCAGCTGCCACGCGCACGGGGAACCCGCGGGAGCAACGGCCACGGCTGCGCTCGGGAAGTCCCACGGGAAGGGAGAGCACTCACCTCCTTCTGACTTACGTACAGATAGAAAGTCTTCCCTTCGAATTTCATTTTGGTCACCTCGTTCCTGAAAGGACAGGGACAGGCAGGTGAGGGGTGGCGTGGAGCCCAGCGCAGCCCGCTGCCTGGCGGGGACAGCCCCGGCCAAGGCGCTTGCCGGGAGCCACAGGTCATGAGCTGGTGCTGCGGGGGGGGGCAGCCTCAAGGCCTTGTTTTCCGTCCCTGGGAGGTGCCACGGGGCGGTGAGAGGAGCCCTGGCTCAGAAACCAGCAGCTGGAAAAGGGGGACGCCCTGGGGTGAAGCTGACGGTCAGCGAGGCACCCCAGAGTCCCCGGGACCTTGTCACACGGCCGCCGGCCAGGTGGCAATGCCAGCCCTGAGGGACACACCGGCCAAAACCTGAGACGCAGCAAAGAACAACGCAGGCGGGTTCAGAGGGGCTGGGGGGGGTGTTTCGGGGGACTTGGTCAACACACGGACGATGCAGGTTCATGTCAACAAACGCAGACAATAAGAAGTCTGGGGGCAACAAAGCGGGAGCTCACCCAAGCACCCCTCCAGCACCCCAGGGTGACATGGGGCACTCATGGCCCCGGCCCCGCAGCACCGCGCGCGTCTCGCCGAAGCGAGCCGGCCGGCGCGACTCCAAGCGAGCAGGGCACCGCGGGCGATGCCGGGGCGGGAACTCACCACTTGATGAAGTGCACTCTCTTGTTTCCCTGCAGAACAACAAAACCAAAGGGAGTGAAGGCCAAAAACGCCGCGTTCCCCGACACGTCCTGGAAGACAACGGCAATTTCTCAGCAAAATGTTGCCAAGCTGGCACGGGTTACACATCACCAGCGGCCCCCAGCCCCAGAGGCGGTGGCGATGCAGAACCCTCTGTGCCGACTGCGCCAGCGGGATGCTCCCGGCACGTCCTCATGGAGCGTGAGCCCCCCCTCACACAGCAAACCCGCAGCCCAGTAACCAGCAGCTGGTCCAGCGGCACTAATGGGGAGAAACCGCAGTACGGCTCCCAGCCCCAGCGCTCCCAGCCGCTTACTGGTGCGGAATAAACAGCGACAGCAGTGCCTCACCAACCCTTCCACTAGTAATTAAACCAGAAAATGGTAACAACCTGTTACACTTGACTCCCTCCGAGCCCTGCACAGCCAGCGCGGCTGGGCGGCATGGAGACAGTTTAAAACCAATAATTAGTGTCATGTACAGAGCAGGGCAGCAGTTTCACTTAATCATAACGTCTAGACTCCAGGGAAGTAATCATTAACTGCACTGGTTAATGCACGGAAATGCACGGAAAAAACAGAGATACACTGAATTTCAAAAATGTTATGAAACAATTGTGGCCCATCAGTAATTGTTGGACTCGCCCTGACTTTTATTTGTCCGGCAGATGTTCCGGTGGCTTCTGAAGGATGCTGAGCCGAAGGGAAGGTGCACGTGAGGCTCAGGATTTGTGGTCCACTGGGCAGGAAAAGCAGGCAAGCAATTTTACAGGGGCGGTTGCAGAAGCGCAGTCCCTGTTTGGTGTCTGCGATGTTTCCTCGGGGGCTCTGCTGGCCCCTGGGACCCCCCCGCACCCAGGATCTCCCCCGCGCAGGAGTACAGCTCTCCCCTCTGCTCCCAGTTGTGCCCTTCCCGGCTTAACAGAGAGGCAAGCCACCTTCTCTGCCGTTTGCTTTCCAGCCCGGGTGCCGGTTCTCGGTTGCTCTGCTGGCACCGGGCAGGGATGGCCGCCTCAAGCGCACGCCGGGGCCGCGCGGGGAGCCAGCGTTGTGATACGATCTTCTGAATTTGAGCAGAGAACAAATTGGTTCTGAATCCAGATTAGATCAAAAATCCATCTTTATCTGTCGAGGGCGAACGGACAAAAGCAGAGCTCCCCCTGGTCGGGGCCGGGGGGAGATGGGGAGCCGGGTGTCCCGGGAAAGGTGGGGGATGCTGGGGGTGAGGATGGGGAGTGGGGGGTGCAGAGGCTCGACAGTGCTTGGGGATGCTAAATGGGAGACCCCCCCACCCAGGCCAGGTATGTTTACCACAATTGTGTATTTATGGGGCATAATTCAGTTAAAAGCCCCGGGGGAGCACAGAGCAGGCACTGCCCTCCGAGTAAAAATTCTCCGTCTGCTTTGCATCCCGCATCCATCTGCACGGGATGGGACTATAAGGGACCAGAACGAGCCAAACGCAATGACATCTACAGTCAATAAAAAGCTTTTCAAACAGAAAACTGGATTACTGGCCAGGGAAGAGCAGAGCGATAGACTCTCTCTGGCAGGTTAATGCTTGCTGCTTCCTCAGACACATTACTGACCTTGTTCCTGCCTCCAAATTACACACTTTAGCAGAAGATGAGCGGCCACTGTCTTTTATGGCTGTCTGCATGTGAAAACGCTTTCTTACGGCTTCCCTAAATGCTCTCTGGAAGGATTTTGGAGTACTCGCCCTCCCCGCTCCCCCCCTGCACACACACCCCCCCACTCGGGGCTGGTTTTTCAGGCTGGAGTGGGTCTGCGGGCTCCAGCACATCCCGCGGAGCAC
>VWZL01003016.1:546551-591451 GCA_013396915.1 Stercorarius parasiticus | reverse complement strand
GCCCCAGCCCATCCCAAGGCTGGGGATCCCTGGGGATGGTGCTCTAAAGGGGGTCTCGTGGTCCTGAGCCCACCAGCGACGGCTGCGCTTCCCAGACCGGCATCCTCGCCCGGCTGCTCAGCTTCCCCGTGATGTGATTGCTCCTTCCCCAACTTTCTGTACCCTGCCAGGTCCCTGCGTGCGCCCCCGCTCCCCTCCTCCCTGCTCGCTGTCGCGCAACACGGCCTCNGGGGATGGTGCTCTAAAGGGGGTCTCGTGGTCCTGAGCCCACCAGCGACGGCTGCGCTTCCCAGACCGGCATCCTCGCCCGGCTGCTCAGCTTCCCCGTGATGTGATTGCTCCTTCCCCAACTTTCTGTACCCTGCCAGGTCCCTGCGTGCGCCCCCGCTCCCCTCCTCCCTGCTCGCTGTCGCGCAACACGGCCTCACCCAGAGCGAGGGACTGCGCGCGCTCCCCCACCGCTGCCGCCACGCGCCAAAGCCCAGTGAAAAGATAAACTAGCTTGCAAGATCACATATTTGAATAAATTTAAACCCAAGTAACAGTTTGGGCTGAGTCCTGCGGCAACGCATTTGGGAAAACCTTTTGATGGCAAAATGTAAAGTCAGAGAGTGAAGGAGCAAAATGGAAATTGGAGTGCTCGGAAATGTGTCTAAATAATCAGTCTTGTACTCTGCAGTATCTCAGTCACGCTTCATTTCTCAAATCCGTATTTACGACGAGATAAACCACTAATTTTCACAGATAAAATATACTAAAGAGAAATCCAGATACTAAAGTGCACTCGGTCCAGGGGAAAGTGAATTTTAAGCCCAGGTTTCAGCTGCAGCTGCAGGCACCCCTCGAGCGGCGGCGAGCAGGGCAGCCTGCACACACGGTGGGCGCGTCCCGGTGCGTGGGGGACCCGAGGGGGACGCAAGGCGGACCATCAAAGCCCGACCCCAGCCAGCCGGAGCCTGGCCGGGCTGCAGAGCTCCAGGCTCCCACCAGCTGCAGGGCACAGAGGGGCTGCAGGGGTGCTGCAGCCCTGAAGCCGGGCGAATCCTTTATTCGTGGATCTTCCGCTCCCACTACCCCCCATCACCTCTGAAGCGCTGCCGGTTGGTGGCCAGGGTGACAAACCCTGCTGCTGCCCAGCCACGGGGGGGGGGGACAGCGGGGATGGAGACCTCAGGCNCCCCGGAGCCCCCGTTCCCTTTGGGCAGGGAAGGTCTGCAGATCCGAGCTGGTTTTACAAACAAAACCCACGCAGCGGGTGCCAAACAGGTTTGCCAAAGCCTTGCCCGTGCCCATCCTTGGAACGGGGAGCTCCCCGGGCAGTGCCGTCTGGGGGATGAGGCTGCCTGGGAAAAGGACATTAAAGAGGGGAAATATTCCTGTCCGTATGCTCCCGGGGTCCGGCTCCCCCCCTCCCTCCCAGGGCAAATCCCTGCCCTGCATTTCAATTCTCCTCGCTCTGCCCGACAACTGCAGATGTTTGCTAATCTCCGATTAAAGAAAAGAAATACAATTAACATATTGTATGCACAGCTTAATGCCCACATAATAGCTGTCATTACTCAGAGACACGGCTTTGGCCATTTCACATTTAAATTAAGGCCTGGTGCCTGCACAGGGCCGCAGTTGCTGGGAGTAACTGCAAAATCTGCAAACTAAATAAATGCCTCTTAAGCAAAACAAGGAGATGCGTCCGTGTGACACTATTCCTGGGCACTTCTGTGGGTCCCCTAAAATGCGTTTCTACGAAAAAATGGATCAATCGCACCCAAGATGACCGCAGCGCGTGTCCTGGCAGCAGCAGAGAGCGCGGCATTCCGGACGTGAAGACGCTTTACAACAGGCCCAGCAAACGCGCGCACGGCTCCTCACAAACGCTTTCACCCCAACCTGCATCTCCTGCCCGCCGCCGCGCCCAAAGCGTCACAACTTTGCCAGGCTTCCAAACAACGTCTTAAGGGTGGTTTTTAGTTCTGGTTTTTGGAAACACCTCCCCATCCTCTGCTTCTCGGGACTGATCTGCCAAGCAAAAGTGGAGTTTATCAATGCAAAGCTGAAGCAAAAAGCTGAGCCCAGGTATGTTCCAAACACGCTGCTTAACAGGCTGCAAAAGCCCAGGCATCCTCTCTCATTTGCTGCCTGCAGAAATAGACTGAAAATCCCAAGAATTAAATCCTGGAATATATTTAGCTCTGTCAGTAAGCCTGCTTAATTCTCGACGCGCTTAGCACGGACCCTAGCTATTCCTCGGGAATATTTAATGGCAGGCAGAGCAGGCAAATGGCGAAATGGCAGCCCAGTGCGGGAACTGGACGTGCAGAGGGATTCGGGGCTGTGTGGCTTCAGGCTGCCGAGACCGAGCCACTCCAAGGGAGGGACAAGGGCCACTTGCCACCATTTGAGGGTATTTGGGGCCAAGTCGTGGGGGGTCCTGCAGCAGCTCCAGGGGAAAAATGCAGAAACCCTCAGCAAAGGCGCCAGCCCCGCTGGCTCAGGCAGAGACCGACCCCCACGCCACGGCAGGGCTCGTTTTCAACACAGTCCGCGGCCACGGCTTGTTTTCCACAGCTGCCGCAATTTCTCAGCGAGTGCTGAGAGTGTCCTTCCTTCCGGCAGGAAGAGCGGCATGAAGAGTCCCTGAAGACAGAAGCTCGGGAGAAGCACTGCCAGGTCTCTGCAGGGCAGTTTAGCACCCGTTCCTCCCAGAGCGTTCATGCCCCTTTACGTAAAAGGGACGTAGCTAATTGCTTCCAGGGGACAGCAAGGGAACCAGAGACACTCAAACCCTTCCCGACAGACCGAGCACACGTAACGACACCCCGAGAGAGGGATGTGCTGAGGCAGCAGCACTAACAGCTGATCAGAAGTGGCAGGAGCATTAGCAGAAATCGCTCTCGCAGGAGAGCTGCTGCTCCTGCTTGAACCCACCTTCCCGCACCGGCCGGGACCGGGGGGGTCCCAGTTGGAAGGAGAGATCTCGGAGAGCCGCAGGGAAGTTCCTGGTGCAGCCCAGGAGCTGGTCTGCACTGGCAGGACGGCAGGGAAGTCACGATGGACGTTACGGTGAGCAGCGCTCTACTGGGAGCGCTTTGCCCCGGGAACGTGGGTTTTGTGACCGCCCACAGCCAAAGACCGCGTCGGTGGGTTTAAATCCACCGCGAGCGCTCCCTGCCGGGCCCCACACGCACGGTGGGGATCTCTCCACTTTTCCCCCACAGCTGGGACAACCCAGAAACGTTCGGGTTGGTTTGGAAATCGACATGGCTGTTGCTCTCCCCGGACTACAGCATGAATCTCAGCAGAGTGTGCTCCCCCCGTGGCCCAGCCCTGGCCGGCCGGTCCCGCCGCGCGGGGTCTCACCTGGTGATCTCCTCCTTCAGGGCAGCGGGGTCCGTGGGATAGAACTTCACGCGGAAGCACATGGTGAAGGGAGGCTGGGCTGCGGCGACAACAGCGACACCGGGGTCACCAAACGGCAGGGTTTGTCCCCTTCGTCCTCCTGGACAGCCCCGCTCGAGGAGACGGTCAGGTACTGCTGGGGGTGTCGCCTGCCCTCCCCGTTACCCCAAACACACCCAGATACGCCAGGTAAGGAGGGAGCAGACGGGCAGGGGGCCGTTCCCCGCTGCGGTGGCCATGGGGAGAGCAGATGTCCCCAGTAAAGCCGTGGGCAAACCTCGCTTTGCTCATCCCCACCATTTCTGCCCCGGTCTCCGGCAGGGCCGGTGCCCGCGCGCTGGGGGGGCCTGGCCGGCTGCGATGGCAGCGGGAGTGGTGGAGAGCGATCCCACTTTCGACCCAGCAGAACAGCTTTGTGGATAATGAAAAAGGTCCTTTTTCTGGGAGGTGTGCTGGGAATTGACCCCAGAGGGGAAGGACTGGGGAAAATGGACACACATCTAAACCGAGGAGCACACGCCGCCTGTGCGTCTGCTCGCAGCAACACTCACCCCTCATCTGCTTCACAACCGACTTGGTAAATTCCAGCCAGTGCTGAAAAGAAAAAGAAGATAATTAAAGCAACTCAGCAACAAATACTTTCCATTAATAATTGACTCTTCAGGGCAAAATTAAAGAAACAAAACTCCCCCCCTGCTTGAAATAGAAGCCTATGCTGAGGCGGGAGGGGGCTGCAGCCCCTGCCTGTCCGACCAGCAGCCAAGGGGCCCCAGTCGATTAAAATCACCCCTCACTGGTACCACACGGGTGCACGGGCTGGGGTTGAAGAAGTGCGTGGACCGGTTTCTTGGAGATGGAATTTTCAAAGCCTGAATCAAGGTCCTGCAGGCAAGAAGTACAGACCCACCTCCCCGCAGGCTGGCGGCTCCGGAGACCGTGGGGCTCTGCCCGGGGTCCCGCTGACCCCCGTGGCGGCCGCCGGGACACGCAGCTCTGGGGCGCGGGGCTGGCCCTGCCGTGTGCTGCCGGGGAGCGCGACGGCTCCGCAGCGCCCGCTGAAACCACCCAGCCCAGCCCCAGCAGCACCCGGCACCCGTAACTGCAGCGTGACACCGGGAAGGTTAAGTTCGAGCCCCTATTTCTGAAATCGCAGTTCTGTGCCGTCAAAAAGAAACCATCAAGCTCTGCCTGTAGCAAAGCCTCCGCAATAGCTGCTGCTTTGATCTGCCGTTGTTTGAGCAGGCGCGTTGAGGAAACAAAGTGCTGTCAGTCAAGAAGCGGCTTCCGATGCCCCCGTGTTGGGAAGGGGGAACCCCAAAACACCGACGCCAAATGACTACACTTAAGGCAAACACTAGCTCGCGCAAAGGATTACAGACCTATAAAGACACATCACTGAAATCTGGGATTCCCATAAATATTAATGGCCACCACTGAGACAAAACCAGTGAGCGGTGGCTTCACGTGGCTGCACAAACTGGGCTGGGTTTCACTGGGGCGTTCCTGGGGCGCATTTGGCACCTGGCGCAGGCGCGCTGCTGGCAGCGCTGCAAAAGCCAGCGGCAGGGGCCGAGGGGCCCGGTATGCCCAGTCACCTGGGGTCTGCTCCCTGGCGCTGGTAGCTCCTGCGACCGCGCAGACACAGCCCCCTGGGCGTGAGGCTTTGGGAAGCCTGGGGGCACGGGGCAGCCCCCTGGGACCCAAGGGTCACTGGCAGCGAGTGGTCCCAGTGCCCCGACAGCCGGCGCTGGGGATGGGGAACATCACAAGGGGTTCCTGCGGGAAATGCTCGTCCCAGTCCCAGGACCAGGGGAACCTCCAGGTCACGATGGTCCCCACCACGCTGGGAAGGAATACGTTGTCTTTTGGACTGGGCTGAAATGGTTTGAACGCCGGCATCGGCATACCCTGACCCAGACCCAGCAGGGTGCTGGGAAATGACGGGTAACGAGGCAGGACTTTTTCCCTCGTTTTCTTCCCTTTTCAGCACCTCTGCTGCCCGTGGCCCTGTGATCTCACTACACGTGTCTCACTTGCAGCAGCCCCAGGGCAGCGCACGGGCTCCTCCCGGCCATGCTTCAAAACGACGAGTTTTTCAAAGACTGCCCGTGCTGCAGCTCGGCCCGGAGCACGCTGCCGGCTGCGGCAGCCGCTCTCCCGCATCACACGAATGCTGCAGCTCCCAGCCCAGCCCCGGGCAGGAGCAGAGTCCAGCCCCGCTCGCTGTGTCCCACCCCGTCCCCTCCCCAGCCCAGGCTGCCATCGGGCACGGGGCAGAGCGCACTTTCCATAAGGAATATTGACTTGTGCATCAGAAATAACAGACTGAAGTGACGGCTTAGTTCATCACGGGCTTAAATGTACTTTCAGCCGAGGAAATGCTAAACCCGGGCAGCTCTTTGGCAGCCGCCATGTCCCTGAGCTGCAGGGCCAGGGCTGGCACTCACACGGAGGGGTGTCCCCTCCCCGAGCTGTCCCATCCTGGGATGCTCCTCAAAGCTGAGTGACGGTTCTTGCCTCAGCCCTTGTGGCCTGAACTGAATCGGATTATTGCCAGGAGGAGCAAAGCATGGGTAAAAGGAGTGTCCTCGGCATCGCGCCCCTCTGCCCCTCTCCAGGGGTCTCCCAGGCTGCTGCAGCAGCCGCTGCCACCGGCTTTGGGCTGCGCATCCATGGCGCAGGAGAAGCAGGATCCGGCCCTGGGCACCGACCCACCACACGCGACAGGAGCGAAACATCCTCTCCTTGCACCGGTTTGGACAAGACACGACCCTGTATTCTCCATCCGCCCCCTCATTAGCCACAAGGGAATACGCTCTGAGAAAAGCCCCCGGTACTCCCCCTCCACGCAGTGGCTGTGCCGCGGGGTTCTCCAGCACGCCACGCGGGGCTCTCGGTGAGCGCAGGCTTCAGCCCCGCGCTCTTCACCGACCCTGCCCGCAGAGACAATGCATCACAACGCATTATGCATGGGGTTTTATTTCTACATGCGTTTAAAGAGGCGATTCACCATAAAGCAGGGAAACGAAGAGCCGACACAAGTGGCGCGGCAGCTAGTGACCCCTCGGCACCATGCAAGAAAAACGCTGCTCGCTGGCGCCGACGAGCCACCGCTCCACAGCCCACGACAAACCCAGCCATCGGGTCCTGCATCGGCGTGACGATGACAGCCAGGAGGCAAGTCTGGAGAGACGGGAGACGGATGGAGAAGCCGGAGGGAGAGAGCCCCGAAAAGACAAGTTGGGGGGCACACGTGAGGTGGGGGGTGATGGTCCAGAGACCCCACGAGAGGCAGCAGCATCACGCACTCCCTGATGGCTCCAACTTAGCAAGGTGGGGAGGATGAGGAAGAGGAGGCTACTGCTCCGGGTGAGAAATGTCGCGTGAGTGTCGGTGGATGCCCCTGGGAGGAGAAGAGGGAGCGAGGGGCACAGGCCGTCCCGCATGGGTGGCAGCGCGGGAGCAGCTCCCCGGCACCGGCAGCGACGCGGGGCCCAGCTCTGGCTGCTCCCTCAGCAGAGACGGCAGGAGGTGCTTCGGGGAGCAGCAATTGTCGGTTCCGGTGGCTTATACTGAAGCGTTTGTGAATGAGAAGCGTTCACGGCGCTTCTCATTCACAAACCTCGAGCGCTCTAATGGCCAGCGGCGATTTACCCTGTGTTTGTGCAGAGCTCCGTTCTGCAGGCGTTGTGAAAGGCGCGTGGGCAGTTCACCCCGAGGAAGCGGCAGGATGCGCTCACACGACTCCTGTGTGGAAACGCAGCTCGCTGGGCGCGTGGCGGGGCCCTGTCCCTGCGGGAGCTGTGCCACCCTGCGCCCAGACCCGCTGCAGCCGCCGGGGACGCAGCGGGACCCGCAGGGACCCGTGCCGGGAGCTGCGCTGCCGGGTCAGAGCAGGTCCTGCCGCGGGGGCTCTCGGCTCCATGCACTCCCACGTCCTGTTTCACTCTTCATCGCCCGAGGCAACAGGCACAAGTGTTTGGATTCTCACAAAGCTGTCACTTGCTTGGCCTAATCTTGGCGTTAAAACACATTTCTGCACTAGAAATAGTCCTGCAAACCCCGTGTCAGGAGATCTCCCTCCTTGCCTTGGCAATAGCATCAAACCCTCTCACTTTGCAAACACACGATGCTTTCGCACACGATGCTGAGTCCCTCTGGCTCGCACATCCCCCCCGACGCCGAGGACGCGCCAGCGGAGCCAGGACACTGAGGCTGCTGCTGCCAGCACCGGGGTGCACCCCGGCCCCCTCTCCCCAGGGCTGCAGCACCAGACCCAGCCCTGGCTCTGGCCAAAGAGACGGGAAGGGGCAGGGAGTCTCCCCAGGGCGCTCAGGGGGACCAGAAGTAGCTGTTCTTCCCACGAGCAAACCAACAACCCCATCAGGGCACCCGTCACCCCCCGGGCTTTGTCCCCTCCCAGCAGCGGGGCAGGGAGAATCTCCGGGGAAGGGCCCCCATTGCTGCCTAAACCGAATCTCACCGCAGCCATCGGCCTCGCGCTGCGGTTCCCAGCCCCGGCCAGGACACGTCTGAGAGCACCCAGCTGCAGGAACCCCAACAGCCAGCCCGGCCGGGAAGGGCTCTCACCCTTTGCTTGTCGGGGTCCACGAACCGAATGCCGAAGTAGTCCTTCTCCAGCAGGTTCAGGTGGTGGCAGAGAAGGTCGAAGAGGTACTGGCCCTTGGCATCTCTCTGCAAGACAAAGAAACTCATTTAGGAAGCGGCAGGAGGAGGCAGCGGGGCTGAGGCGCTCGGGGATGCTGAGTGAGTGAAGGGGCCGGAACTTGTAAGGTGACAGCAAGGACGGTGCAAATCCCACCAACTTCCCCAGTGCTTCACCAGCAACACTTTCAGCTCAGAAACCGTCTCCCATCCCACCCGCGGGGCAGCCCCACAGCAGCCGGGAGCAGGATGCTACGGAGTGCACTGGTCCCCATCCCCATCCCCCCCCAGAGACCTGCGGCTCACGCCCCAGAGGGATGCTGAGGCTGCCCGGGGCTTGGCAGGAGACCCCAGACATCAGCCAAATCCCCCATTTGCTTGGACAACAACTGTGTCCAGGCAACTCCGGGCAGCGGTGCCGAGGTGAAGGTGCCTGGACGGAGCGCGGCGAGAGCGTGGCGAGAGCATGAGGCAGGCAGCAGCACAGCAACCGCCCCAAACACCACGGAACACCCAGGGTGTTTTAAAAGCATAAAGAAAAGGGTGACCAAGGTCAGAGTCTGCCTGGGAATCACCCTGCAGCTCGCGCGGCAGCGAAGCCCTGCGTGGGGAAGCTGTGAACCCGGGGTCTGTTCTCAGGCCGACCAGCAAGGTGGCAGCTCTGCCTCCCTCGCCGCAGACGTGGCACAGGTCACCTCAGCTCATCACTTCTGCCCTCTCCCGCCTCTGCTAAACACTTCCCCTGGTCTGGCGCTTCGGTGTGAGCCCAGGGCCGACCTGCCTGGTTTTAGCTTATTTTTTCGGTGCCTTTTTCTGCTATTGAGCTTTCGAGAAAAACCCTTCCCCACCTCCCAGCCCTGGGGCTGTGCGTGGCCGCGGGCTGTGCCACAGGGACTCCACCGACCTCTGCTTTTTCCAGGACCAGTCCGTGCTGCCAGACCCCACCCTGGAGAGAGCGGGAGCATCCGGGCAATGAGAATTACAGCTTCATGAGGTCCTGTGTGCCAGTACAACTTACAGATAGCGCTGGACTGAACGTTAATGGGGAATTTTAAGGTATTATAGTTATAAAATCTGATGCATCTCAAAATTATTAAAAATTTAATTTCCAGCGATGCACAGACTGAAGCACACCCTTCATTTCAGCGCTGTGAGCTGCTCCCAGCAGCGCTGGGGCCAGGACACCGTGGTCCTTCCTGCGTTCGGTGTGGAAACGCAGCACCCAAGAGAGCCGGGGGCCCCAGGACCCCGGTGACACCCACTCACAGCCCCCCAGGACCCCACTCACAGCTCGTCCAGCCCTGGGGGTCACTGCTGCAGGTGGGCCGTGCGTCCCCTCCGTCAAAAAGATGATCACTGTATTTCCCAGAAAGGGTTTTCCTATGTGCTGAAGGTTTGAGGTCAGTAAGCCAAGAAGAATAAGGAGTTACAGCAAGGCTCTTCTGGCTCAACGCTTCCTCTGCTCTCCAGAGTCCAGGGGCCGTAGAGCCCCCCCACGAGAGCCGATTTATCAGCAATGGGATTTACCCAGACCGAGCGTACAGCTGTGCAACGCTGTACATCGAACCCACTGTACCGCGGCACGTTAACTACTCCAAAACTTTCCGCCCAATTTATAATCGACCGCTGTAACGCCGTGCTCGCGGACAAGAACCCAGACACACCCTGTAACTCAGGGAGCCCCGCGCAGCGGAGCAGCCCGCAGGACGCGTGCTGGGGCAGCGGCCCCGTGCGGAGCAGAGCCGTACCTCCACCGCGGTCTCACCCCCTGAGGCTCGGCGCCTGCCGAGAGTGGGGTCCTTCAGTCTGTGTCGGGTTTGGGATCAAACCCAGTATTTTGTTTATTTCTGAAAAGCTTGAATGAGGTGATGCAGCCCTGGGAAACCCCCTCATCTGGGGCCAGAGAAGAGAGAAAACCGTTCGGAGCCTGCTGCTTCTGCCCCTTTATGGCAGAGCAAACAGCACCCAGGTGCCCGGGCTGGCAGGGATGCGCTGGCAGGATCCGGCCCCTCGGCCCCCCATGCTGCCCACCCTCTGCCGCGCTCCGGGGTTTGCAGAAGGACCCAGGAACCCGGGAACAGCTGCGCTGCCGTCGATGGGGACCCGCTTTACAGCATCGCATCTCCGCAGATCAAAGGCTGCTCCTGACAGCCGACTGACTCCTTCAGATAACACAGGTTCCTGTTTCCCGACAAACACATTTAACACCTGCATTATCTGATCAAATAATCACTCAGCAGACGCAGGCCTGCAATGGGGGAACCCCGCGGGTCTGGCATTAACCCGTTCCTGGGGCTTGGCACGGGATGATAGATGTCTCTGCATTTTAAACAAACAGCTCTTCGTTTGGAGAGCCGTAAAGTCCAGGCTGCGATTATACAGCTGCTCAAACGACTCGCCCCCAGCACCGGAGCCCGGCAGGCACCAGGGCAGCCCCCAGGCGATGGGAGGTGGTGACCCCCGGGCGCCTGCGTCACCCCCGTCCTGGAGGGCAAACCCTGCCTGCGCAGCGGCTGTGGGGGGAAAGCCCCTCCATCCATCCATCCATCCATCCATCCATCCATCCATCCATCCATCCATCCCACCTGCTGCAGCGCTGGCCCTCGGCCAGCAGCGCCGGCAGATGGAGCATCCTGTGCACTCACACGCAGATGTCCGCAGGGAGCAGAACGGGGGACACAGCACAGAGGAGAGGGCTGGGGGGGACGCGGGGCGTGCAGTGCCCACTCCAGCTCCGGATGGAATCGAAGGAAGGGGAAGGACAGACAGAACCTGCGCCCGGCGGAGGGAATCACAGAATCACAGAACAGTAGGGTTGGAAGGGACCTCTGGAGATCACCCCGTCCCATCCCCTGCCAGAGCAGGGTCACCCAGAGCAGGTGGCACAGGAACGCATCCAGGTGGGGTTGGAATGTCTCCAGAGATGGAGAAGACCCCTGTGCTGCCCAGCAGAGCTCAGCCGAGGGGCAGGGGGTGCTCACTGGGACCTGCTGTTCCCAGAAAACGATGGCCACAAAGCAATCGCTGATGTGAAGCCTCCTTTGGAAATCCTGCTGGTGACCGGGCCCCCACCTTCTGCCCCAGTGCAGGTGCCACCACGGCTGTAGCTCAGCCCTTCCCTCGCTCCACCGCCTGCATATCCTGGAGCCCAGCCCTGTGCTCGTGGCATCGGCACAGCAGTCTCGCCAAAATACCTGGAGGCAACGGAGAGGATCCATCGTCTGCCTCTGAGGTTCATCCCTGCGGCCTCGGTGTCCCACCCTCCAGGGCTGTCCCAAGCCACCCCAAGGCACGGGCTGATCTCCACAGCCCGGGAGCCAGCCCCTGCTCCCCGCTCCTTCCCCCTCGCTCGCAGAACAGGGTGGGACTCACTCGGACATCAGCCAAGCTTAAGTCAAGTCTTAAAAAGCCTCCTGTGGCGAACGTGTTTGAAGGGATCTGTCTGGGATGCAGCCAAGGGCGGGTTTTGATGCAGTGGCTGATGCAGCGTAGAGCAGCGGGTGTTACAGACACACCGCCCGGCTGGGGGCTGGGCTGGAGCTGAGCAGGCAGCAGCTCTGCCAAACCCATCCCAGGCCCCGGGAGATGCTCAGACCACAAACAAACACAACTCCCCGCAGGCAAACACAAGTCCCCGATGGGAACCACGCTCTGACAGCTCAGAGCTAAAATTCCAGGAACTGCCTCTGCCTGCTCTCCTCTCCTGCATCCCCCCCTGCCTCCTCCCCCGGCTGAACAGCAAAGCTTTCCCCTTACCCTTGCCACGATGTCCAAACGCCCCCAGCACTGGAAAAAATGAGAGATTCCCATTTCCATACACAGATATCGAAACTGGTATTTCAGCTGCCGCCAGCCGCGGGATGCCCTGCACGCAGGACCCTGCCGAGGCTGGGCTGATGGTGCCCAGCCAGGTCGCCCTCGCCAGCCGCACAGGGCAGCTGCGCCTGTGGCAGCCCCGCAGCCACGGCCATCGGCCGGGGACCCGCTGGCGAAGCCGCAGGCTGGGCACCAGCTCCGCGAGGCTTCGATGCCTCGTGGCCATGCAGGATGGGCACCCGCGCAGCAGCTCCTGCGCAGCCCACCGGCACGGCCACCCCCGTGCTGCCCCACGCTGGGGAAGCATCCCCAGACCCCCCTGCGGAGGGAGGAGATGCCAGCCCACGGTGGGCAGAGCAGACGCATCGGGAGCAGGAGGGACCCCAGGGCCACCCGCACCAGCCACGTCCCCTTTGGCATGGCTCAAGGGCCAGAAACCCGGAGTGTGGGCACAGCCTAAGCCAAAGGCGACTCCTTGGGCTGGCAAAGCTCCCGTCCCCCGGGAGCCCAGGCCTGGCAGCGCTGAGCGCCCACCTCACCCCGCACCTCCCCAGCACAGAGCTTCATGTAATGAGCTGGGAATGGGCAGGTCCTGTCAGCCGCTGCTCCCACGGGGAAGGCAGATGTGGACGNACCCCGTCCCTCCCCAACGCAGACCCTTCAGGCCGGGGGTCCCCTCGCCCACTGCCCCGCCGCCGCTCCGCCCGGGGACGCCCAGCACGGCTCGCGCTGGTCACCGGCACCTGCCGGGGAAACGAGGCCGCTGGTTTCTGAGCCTGAATACAGATTTAGGTGCCGAGCTTGGAAAAGCGTGGCCCAGATTGTGCTTTATTAATAGGCTAATTGAGTCTCTGCGTGTATCATCCATCACTGTCGAACACAACCACCGCCCGGTACAGGCTGCGCGCCCCGCTCAGGCACAAGGGCACAGAGTGGAAAGGAATAACGAAACCTGCCAGAATCCAAATCCCTCCTCCTGACTTAGAGCATGTTACTGTCCTCTCATTAAGTAACGTTCATTTTTTCAATGAGGACTGCAGCAGCAACACGGAGCTTGTCAAGAGAGAAACTGCAGCATCCTCTGAGGAGTGGAACAAACAGCCGAGCCCTGCTCGCCATCGGCACGGAACAACCTTCCCACACCAGCCGTTCCGTGCCATCAGGAAGACTGGACCTCCTCCTGCATTGTATAGAAAACAGTAATAAATACTGATCTTATTTTCTTCCCCTGGAAGAGATTACCTTCCAGGCTGAACTAAAGGGACATTTGACACAGCTGTGGAGGTTGAAACAACTGACCATCTGTAAGAGAAATTGTAGTTGCATAAATAAAGACGTGCTCATCAGTTATTCCAAATTAACCCTGAAGGGCTGCTATAACGGCGGCAGCTGCCGCAGCACCTGCAGCGCCCCGGCCCCCCTGCTGCCAGCGGTGCGCGGCACATCTGGCGGCTGCGCCGGGCCCCTGTCCCAGCCCCGCGCACCGCGGCGGGCACCGTCCTGCTCTCACTGACCCAGCTTCCACACCCCGGAAAGGCTGCTCCAGCAACAGCCACGGGAAACGCCGGAGAAAGCTGCCAAAGCGTGCCCCTCTCCGGCCAGGCGAGAAGGGCAGAGGGGGTGATTTCGCCCCCCCCAGCATCACCCCCCTCCTCATCTCCCAAAGCCAGTTTGGCAGGGATTTGCTCCGGGCTCCTCTCCCTCTCCCTACCCCTGCCCCAAATTAGCACCAACGTCTGCATAATGCTTTTCTCTGCAATTTTAGCACAGAGAAATCGCAACGAAAGACAAATCAGACATCCCCCCCAGTCCAACGGAATATGGTGAGAGCGTAAAAACGCAAACGGCATTACAGGGGGAAATGCTTCCTCTTTGATCTCTCTAACTTGAATTAAACATATTCTAAATTAATCATTATGAGTATGTCTTTCAGGAAATTATCTGAACTGTCTTTACAAATCACAACTTTAAAGAGCTGTCTATTGCATAATACCGGCTTAAATATTCTGGTTTGATCTTTATATGTTCTTATAAAATAGAGACTTAAATCTGTCTTAAGGTTTGCAAGTTTTGGAGGTCAGCCTTCCAGGGCACAGCAGGCTAATGGAGAGACTGTTGCCAGCGGCACCACCGGCACCACCGCGCGCCAGGCTGACACGCACCACGCCAAGGTATTTGCTGCTGAATTCTAACCCTTGCCGACGACTTTCCTCTGCCTTAAACCTCCGTTGGATATAAAAACTTGAGGAACTGCAGAGAAGCACAGACCACGTCCTGGCACAGCCGGGCGCCGTAGGGCGGCGCGTTGCCGGTATTCGTTCCAGCTGCGCGCCGGAGCAGGACGATGAGGAGCGCTCCCGGCGCAGGCTGGGCTGCAGAGGCCGCGCAGTGGCTGTGCCAGGGGCCGGTACGGCCGCGCTGCCGCTTGCAGGGCAGAGCTGCGGAGGATAACGCAGGTTGCCAGCTGCTCCCGACGTACCGCGTGCAATCGTTCTGATTCGTAGTAGCCCCCAGTTTTGCCTAGTCTGAGATGAAGACGTGCCACTGCTCGCGGAAGGCTGCATCATGGCACAGGCGGGCAGAAAATCTGCAGACCTGAGTTTTTCTGTGACGGTCCCTGCAGCCTCCCCACACATCGCCCCGCAGCACGGGTGAAACCCGAATGGTTTCAGCGCTGCTCCTGGGGGGCCTGACCCCCCCTCAGCTCAGCCCCTGCATCCTCCCTCATGCCTGACCGTGGCGGTGGGTGCTGGGACCAGGTCTCGTGGAGATCTCTCCAGAGCCCCGAGCACACCCCAGTACCCCGACCCACGGCCCTGCGGGACCTCTGCGGACCGGCTGAGCTCCTTAGGGCAGTGTGGGTTTTGGGGACAGACTCGGGACAAGCCCGCCGTGGGGCCGGAAGGGCTCGGGGTGCACGTTGCCTCGAGACACAGCTCCGTGCGCTCCTGGCAGCGGCCGCAGCAGCAGCGCTCAGCCCGGCTCGCTGCCCTGCGCCCTCAGGGGGCACAAGCAAAGCCCCCCTGGGGACACACCGTGGCCACCCAGACCCCCCCCCATTGCCATTTCTCTGTAGCCGTGCCACAGGCTCTGCCAGCCCTGCCTGCCACCGGCCAGGGCACGGAGCCTGCCTGGGCGCGCTCCCCTCCTGCCGCCCCGGCCGGACCGGGGGCTCCTGCCCGCGGAGGAGATGAGCCAGCTGAGGGACAAACCCTGCCACGGGGGACACTGCCACGGGAGAGGAGCGGTGCTGGCATCGGGGATCCAGCGCCACCCGTGCTGCTCTCTTCAACGCGCTCCAGAGCCTCCCAGCCCCGCAGCATCTTTACGAGGTGCCTGAGGAGCACTAATGTGTCAGCAACAGCTTCATACGGAGATTTACTACCTTCTGCTCGGGGAGGAGACGGTTTCGTCAGTGGCCTTGGGAACAAGCTCTTCCAGGGAGCTTTATGATCCCTTTTAAGGGGGGACAGAAAGACAGCGCTGCGCTGATGGCAGGGAGATCCTGCCTGGGTTTTCCAGCGGTGAACGGTCCCAGCCCACAGCTCTCTCCCGAGGACTGCAGCGTCTGCTGCTCGGCAAACTTCCACTGGGACCCACCTGGCCCTGGACCTGCAGGATGGCAGCAAGGACGCTCCCAGCCCAGCATCGTGGCTCCTCGCCCCCGAGCGCCTCGCCACGCCGCTCAGACACTGTGATGTTTCTGAAGACAAAAAGCGCAGAATGCTGAAATTTGGCACCCACCACTGCAAAAGCGTTTCTGAACGACACTGCGGAACAGAAACACGGTTTCTAGAGGGAGATAAGCGCCTCCAGCACTATCAAACAGAAGAATCCCAGATGATTTTTAAACTTTAAGAAGATTAAACTAACCTTGCATTCTTAGCTTTGCTAAGCTACTCAGCCAAAATTAGGGTCATCCACATCTAAAAAAAAAAAAAGAGAGAAAGAAAGAACAAAGATATATTTAAAAATAGAAGCTCCTCTGAAAATGAATGGCGTGCCTCAATTCAGGCAGGCGCGTTCCCCATCCTGCCGAGCACGGCAGCTCCCCAGCAACACATCCACGTGCTCCGACCACGCTCCGGAGCCCTGAACTTGCAGTGAGAGGTGGCTTTGCATTGCAGGATGAGGCCCAGGTCTGCCTAAAGTCTTGCTTTTAGATACTGGTAGCACAGTTGGTTTTTAAACCATTTATCGTGTGCCGTGATGGTTTTGTTTCACTCCAGCTTCTTCATCGGGTATCACGCGGCACCAAGCCCAAAGCGATATAAAAGTGCGAGCTTCCCACCTCAGTCCCAGCACTGCTGCCACCAACCCTGACACCTCCAGGACTAACGCCAGACCAGCAAGGCCAGTTTCCACGATGAGGCCGAGCACAACCAGCCCCTTCACCAGCCCGGCCCCTTCCCGCAGCCTGCCAATGGCTCCGGGGATGGCACAACAGTACATCTGCTGGAAAACCCCCATCAGCCAACCTTAAATGTGCTTCTTGCAAGCGGAAAGCAAGGCTGGGTACTGTGTACTCACTCCAGCATCACTATGCCCGGCGGTCTCACGGTGCAGGACATCTCTGAAATCCCCCAGCAGGTTCTTCCCATCTCCTTCAGTGCACTTGCACTGTGAAACTCTGCTCTGACATACGGAACAGCTTCTGACCCTGCACCAAACCAGACTGGCTCAGCTTCCCAGGGCTCCTCGCAAAGGTCCTGCCCCAGCTGGGAGCCCGGAGCTGGTCCGGTCCCAGGGAGGAGACGGTGGTGGTGGAGGAAGGGCTGGTCCCAGGAAGGAGATGGAGGTGGTGGAGGAAGGGCCGGTCCCAGGGAGGAGATGGAGGTGGTGGAGGAAGGGCTGGTCCCAGGAAGGAGATGGAGGTGGTGGTGGAGGAGCCCAGTAGAGCACAAGGGGCTGCAGAGAGCAGCTGATCCCCCAACTGCCGCCTCCACTTCCCAGCCACGGTGCTGCGAGGCAGAGGAGCAGGAGCGGCGATCACGGGGAGACACGGGAAGGGTACTCACTGCAGAGCAAAAGAAAAAGCTGGGGATCGTTCGCGTTACTCAAGCAGCCACGCTGCACGCCTCGCACGGCAGGGAAGCTCCCAGGAAGCGATTCCCACAGCCGAGGGCTGCAGGGGGGCTGGGAGCGAAACGGAGGGGCTGGGGGCGCTGGGGGCTTTCTACCTCCTGCCAGGGGAAAAAGGAAAAGGCGTCAGCAGAAGCTGCGGGGCATCGCGCATCTCCCTGCGCGCAGGGGGAGAGGAGCAGGTCGGATGCCCGGAGGCACAGACGAGTTCAAAGCTGGTCGGCGCAGGCTGGGAAACGCTGGGGAGCGGCGGTGGGGGCTCTGCTGCACCTCAGCCCAATCAGCCACCCCAGAGAGTCAGCCGAGATCGCCCCAAACTGCGTAATAACAGATTGCCTCTTCCCTCCCGTGTAATAATTCTGTGTTTCCTTCCACGCAAACTGGCAGGAACCTCTCCTGCAATGCCAGGCGGCCGCACCGAGCCAGGGCTCGGGGCAGAAAGGGGGTTCAGAGCCCTGAGCAGCCTGTCCGACCAGGCTCACGGCCCCCACAGCCTGGATCTGCTCCACGGATGTGGGCAAAAAGGACTGGAGAGCAGCAGGAGCAGGGTGAAGAGTGGTGCTGAGGTTTTGCAACCCGCCGGGCCGAGCGCTCGCATCCCCTGGCTGCGGTTCGGCCGTTTGCGGAGTGTCACCCGCGTCCCGGCTCTCCCACAGGGCACGGCCGGGATCCGGCATGCAGCAGCACCTGGAGTCCGTGGGACAAGGGAGCCCGACCAGCCCCAGGAAAATGCTGCTCACCCGGAGCAGCACCGGCCACCGCCAGCCCCAGCCCGGCCCTGCCAGCCCCCAGCCCCACCGCAGTGTTGGAGCCTCTGGAGCTGCAGCGAGGAATTGCCCCAGCGCCGCTCTGCGGATTAAGCACGGGATTTACGGAAGAAATAGCAGCAGTTGAAAGCAGCTCCTTTCTGCACTATTTGGTTTGGAAATCTCATTGTGGGGCTGGCCATTCCTGCCTGCTTCCTGAGCTTAGGAGAAGATTATTTTTTAAGGGAAACTGTCAAAAAAAGTCTATTTTACAAAGTGAAGTTTAAGCTTAAGTCTCTTTGGCAGCAACATCTGAGCGGGGAGAGATCAAAGACCCACCAGCTCCACTGCCAACACGAAGAGATTTTTGCTAGCAATTTGATTGCAATATTGTGGTTTAAATGCTTCATTTTCAAAATTCAGCATTGTACTGTACAAGTCTGGGATTTATTATCCCTCGGACAAAGTTAATAGTTAATGTTCAGTTTGGAGGCAGGGCGAAGTCTTTCCAAATGACAGCTCTTAGCCCTCAAAGTCAGCCAGCGTCTCATCTGAGCTACGGCACGAGGAGGAAATGGGCAAAAATATGCCTGAGAATGTTCATTTCCCGCCAGGGAAGAAGCAGCTCAGGAATCTGTGACCATGCCTGGAGCACAGCGCTCCAAGGGGGTGCGTGACCTGCCATGGCCCCTCTCTCCCTGTGCCCCCCCAGGAGGGGCTGCGGGCAGCAGGAGCAGCCTCAGCACTGGCCCAGAGGGTCCCCAATGTCGGCGTGACCCCCAATGTCGGGGTCGCCAACATCAGCTCGGTGACCCGGAGGGGGGCAGCAGGGCACTGTGCAGCTCTCACACCATCTGCTGCTCCTGTGCAGGAGCCGAGACCTTCCTCCTGCCCTCTCCCTGTCCCCTGCTCCATCGCCACAGAAAGAAGCATTATTATTATTATTCACTAGCTTGATGTATTATTACTGGCTATTTTGCTGCTGTTGCACCAGCTGATGCTCTACGTGAGCAGGGTACCAGGCGCCCGCCCGGGACCCCGCCGCAGGAGGCGGGGAGCGGGGGCACCCCCGTGCCCACGGCACCCCCAACTCCAGCCCACGGAGAACCCGGTTGGCGCCAGAGCTCAGCAAGAGGCCGTTGTGCTCGAGTGTGCTGTGGCAGGAGCTTAAACCCTGTTTCCAGAAACTGCTGAGCAACACCAAGGAGCCTCAGTGTCACAAAGATCCACTGGGAAGGTGCTCTCGGAGCCACCGGAGAAGGCAGGACTTCAGGAGAGTGCTGGGGGGCCGCTCCCAGGAACGGTTCCTTGGTTTCTGTGGAGACCGGCGGGGGGAGAGCCCCGAGCAGGAGCAGCCCGATGCAGCAGGGAGGAGAGGAGCGAGCACAGGCACGTTTCCAGCCAAACCTCCGAGCCCCGGGCTGGTACCCAGCTGCCGCAGTGATGCCGGCCCCACCACAGGGACCAGGAGGGGATGGAGGGACAAGGGTGAGAGGGAAATGATTTTTCCTGGGAGGATGCCACGGACAGCTTCCCAAGGCAGCCCCAGCGCAGGGGAAAAGGAGGACAAAAAGCCACGGAGAACCAGGTGGCTGGGGAGGGCTTGGACCAGGGACACGCAGACCCCGAGGAGCACCGGCCCCCAGCGGCGAGCGGCTGGGGATGCGCTGCTGCCAGGCCCCAGCAAGCCCACCCTGCCCACTTGCCCTGGGCCACCAGGCGTGTGCATGTGCCCAACGAACAGGTCTCCATGAAACGCACACAAAAAGCCCTCTCAGCAAAGGCGGCAGCAGAAGCGGAGTCGCCTGACGAGCAAAGGGCAGCTGCGAGCGAGCAGCGAAGTGGGAAATGCGGAACGGTGCCCCGAGAGCCCCAGCTCCCCCACGGGCTGCAGCCCCCCGCTGCCATCCCACCCGCAGGCCTGGAGTAAGGGAAAGGGGTTTTACATCACTCTCGAATGTAATCCTGCTGTATTTATAGCACACGCTTTTCACCATTAATTCCCTGTTATCTGTAATCCTTCTTCCTAGCTGACACAGTAATTTCTGTCTTCAAGCCTTAGCAGGGCAGTTTGCTCCACAAGTTTATAAAGCTTTTGAGAAAGAAAGTTACTAATGAAGTGACTCTCCAAGCCTTAAACTCCAGATCATCGATTCCTTGTTTTAATCCACAAGCAGGTTTTTAAAACCCTTTGATGTGCTGGTGTATGCGAAAGGTCCTTCACGGCTCTCCATCACTGAATTTCAGCCGCTGATGCTTCTGCATATGTCCCCATTTAGGAAAGAATGCACTTTGGGACAGCAGTTGAGCACGTTTTTAAATCCTAAATCACGATCAGGGACTTATTCCCCCTTGAACATGCCAGCCTCCTGTGAACCGACGTGGCTGTAACTGTTCACACCTCACTGCCGCATCTGGTGAGGTTTTACCTCCTCGTTTGAGGAAGCTTTGCTGGCAGCTCTGCCCTGGACAACTCGCTCTGTCCCTTCCCCTAACCCCACAAAGCCCAGTGCCGACACCGGCACCGCAGCTCTCCAGGCACAATCCCACAGCCCCGGCGCCCCCTCAGCAAGGGGCAGGATCTCGCTGGAAACAGAGCGGAGAACAGCACAGCACCGCCGTCCTCCCCGTCCTGCATCGCCTCCCAGGGCGGCTCGGCGCCAGGGGGACCGATGCTGCCCAGCGGGTCCCTGTCCTCCCCGGGGGGCTGGGAGAGACCCCGGCCAGGCAAAAGGCACCTCGCTGCCGAGCCCCACCTCTCTCAGGATGGCAGCGCCCTGCACGCTCCAGCTCCACGAAAAGGCAGGGTCGGAGGCACCGGAGCTGCTCTCAGCGCCGCCGGGCAGGGGTCCTGCCCCAGGCAGAGGGCTGCCAGCGCACAGCAGAGGCCGAGCAGTGGGGACAGGGCTGCTAGCGACCACTGGCCACTGCAGAGACCAAAACAGCCCCCGGCAGTGCCATCAGACACGTCTCCCGCTCAGGCTCCAGTCCTCGGTGCCGGCGACAGGGCCATCTCTTTGCTCTTCTCGCAGCAAAGTATTCGTCAGTGAGTCACCGCTCAGAACAAGCGCGACACGAGTTTCTGCCAGAACGGTGAGTTTCACGCCATTCAAATATTTATCGCGGATTAAATACAGGGGATTTTTAAAAATTAATTAAAGGGGAAAAAAAAAATTATTTAAAAAAAAATAATCCTGACAAGCGCTGCAGTCCCCGGCAGTCCCCAGGCGAGCAGCGTGGTGCCAGCAAGGCTGCACGCCACGGGGGGCGCGGGCGGGAAGGATCAGCCAGCGGAGGAGCAGAGGGGACCCCTGGGGACACCCCCAGCCCATCACCTCCCCCGACGGCCCCTCTAAAAAGGGCCCGATTTCTGCCCGGGCCGATTCCCCAGCCAGCTTTAAAGCGGCGAATTCTTCAGAGGAAACCCAAGCTGTGCTCAGATCGCCAGCAGCCTCGGTGGCACAGGGAACCCAGCGCAGGGAAACGCTCTTTGCCAAAGCCCCGAGTGGGTGACACGCGCCAGGGAAGTCAGGTAATACCCAGTCACGGCAATCTGCGTCCCTCGTGACATCTCTGAGTCTGGGAGCTGTATTTAGTTTTTCAATGAAAACGCATTGTTACTTTTACTTATTTTTAGCCCAGTCTGGACGAGATACATTAAGAGGACGGAGGATTCAGCGGGCTCACCCCAAGCCCTCCGTCAGGGCGCTGGTCCCGGGTCCCAGGGCTGTGGGAGCCGGGTGCTCTGCTCCAGCTCACCCGGGGCCGCCGTGCCCCATGTGTACACGGGGCTCCTGCTGCAAAGAGAGGGGTAAGCGCCTTTCGCGACTCGATGGATCCCACCCGGCTCTGCTGGTTTTACGGCCAAAGGCAGCAAACTGCAGGGGTGCCCAGCGAACACCCCGACCCCTCCGCAGCATCCCCGGGGCAGCCACGCAGGACTCCAGGGGGTCCATGCGGGAAGCCACCGCCAGAGGACCTTACTGGGGTCTCCCCTTGCTGGGAAGCCCATCACACTAAACACAGCACGGCCAGGCTCTTTGGGAAGTGCCGGATCGGGGCCACACCGAGCCTCAGCCCCTCAGATCCCGGTGAGACGAAGCGGGAGCAATTCCAGACTTCGCTTTCCCAGTCATTCGCCAGCTCATTTGAAAAGCAGGGACCCACCCTCCGGGAAATCTTTGGTTTTACTTGTGTACCTTCCTACAACCAGCTTTAGGGGCATCCCTTCCCCCCAGCTGGGGGACGGGCAGGAGGACACTATTTAATACAGAAAATTAAAGTATGAGGACAGGTTATTTACAGCTGGAGCGTGAAGGAGGCAGGACCCCGGGCCAGCGGCGAGGTTCAGCCCTCGTCCAGGATGAGACAGCCCCCCCCGGGCAGGGAGACCCATGGAGACCTCCAGCCCCGGAGGAGTTGGAGGGCAGGAGAAGCCTTGGCCAGGGCAGGGCCCACAGGAACCATCCTTTCTGTCCCCTCCCAGCAGCGCAGCAGGCTCGAGCAGGGTAAAAGCGGGTCACTGATGTGCCAGTTGGGCAGTTTGGCTCGCTGGAGGGAGTGTTTAGCATCAATATAGTGCAAAAAAGGCAGTGGAGCAGTTCGTTCCACGGGCTGAATGTTTTCTGTGGTGGTCTGTTCTCACGGAGCCGTTTTGGCTTTCTGCTGGGCCACGGGCTCCCCAGAGGTTTAACGCAGGGACTCCGGAGCCACAGCCTTGTCTCATGCAAAGCTGCTGCCAAAATCAGGTGGAGATGGGGCTCCCCCCTCCCACGGCCACGGCCGAGCTGGTGACACTGCAGCCACGCTCATCTACGAGGGCTTCACAGCATCATAGTGCACAACGTGTCAACGGAAAACACAAACGTGAGGGTTTGGGGATAAGAAAAAAGACTCTGCTCTGCAAAGCCGGAGGTACTGATGTCTTGTTTTGTGAATCTACTACCCTGACCCATTTAAGGCAAGAAATAGTTTTTTTTCTTGTTTACCCTGAACAGCCATGGGCTTACCTAGAGCCCCAGCGCTTTCAGTTAGTAATTTCTTTCACCACTAGAAATATAATTTCCTCCATCCACCCCGCCATCCGTCTGCGCAAGGCAGGATGTCCCCGTCTGCTCATCACGACCTGGGGTGACAAAATCCTCGCTGGCGTCAGCACGGGTCCTGCCGCAGAGCCTTCGCAGGGATGCACGCAGCATCCTCCAGCCCGGAACGCGGCTCTCCAGCAATCCATACATTAAGTCCCAGTGACTGATGACATGTCACCTTACATTTTGCTACCGTGTAACTTTTATGAATTACATTTAGAATTTATAAGTCTATAATTTAGAGGCACTGAAAAACCCTCTCCATAAAACCAAATTGGTTTTTCCAGTAACTCAAACTCACTTTTTTCATTCATGCAAACCTGGAGTGGCTCCCTGTGCGCTCTTGTTTAAATTGGCACCCTTCTTCCATCAGCATGCAAAATACTCTTGGGGCAACTAATTCTGGTATCTATTATTCAGAGGCTAATAAACATGTTCATAGTAATCACCTGGTGATGAATATTGCCTTGTCAGAAAGTCAGCCCTGCTTGCTGCGTACGAGAAAGACGCCTTTAAAGCAAGTCACGCTGTTTGTAGCGCATGGAACTCAAAATGCTTTAGCGGCAGCTTCGCTTGCAGCGGCTGCATCGCCCAGAGAACGGCAGAGCTCCTGGCTTTCCTTCTCTGGCTGGGACGGCTGCACTTCCAAACGCGAGCAAGGAGCAACCGAAATCTGGGTGACCTCTGCAAAGCAGTATTAGATGCCACGGGGTTGGTGCCAAGTACTGCTGTCCCTGAACTTTTGCGTTTGTACCCAGAGCCACGCTGGCCGTGGAGTAGCTCTGGTACCCCCGCAAACTGGGAACCCCTGCTCGGAGCCAAGCCCCGTATGCCCGCGGCATCCCCGAGCCGTCAGCTCCGGCTCAGCATCCTCCAGCTTCAGCAAAGCTGGACCAGACCTTGTGCAGAGGAAAGGGCAGCAACCGCCTCGGCTGTGCTGAGCAGCAGCCTCCCACTTGTGCCGCCGAAACCCTCAGAGAGGCACAGAGACGCCGTCAGAGCCCCCGGGACCCGGCGCGAGGCAGCCCCGAGCTGCCAGCAGAGCCAGGGCCCTGCCTGCCGCGGGCACCGGGATTTGCAGTGTCCCGGGGGGAAATCTCCCTTTCCCAGCAGCGTCCTCTCCCACACCTTGCGGGAAAGAGCTCTGCGCCTTGTGGTCAAGGCCACTGCACACGCAGCCGAGGAAAAATAAAATAAACCAAACACCAAAAAAAATCAAAATCGGTGTGCGCTAGTCACAACCAGAAAACCAGGCACCTTCGGTTTTCTTGGCAGCCTTCCTGCCCAGAAGCTCGCTTCTCTTCCAGCAGCTGAACGCAGCAAAAAGCTCATGGGAGAAAAGAAAGAATAGTATAAATGGTTCATAAAAAATTTACTTTTCATGAAAGCGAAGTGAGGCGCTGGAAGAAACGCAGGGCGAGAGGTGCAATGACTCCTAGTGAAGCCACAGCCCAGCCAAGCTCTCCCTTCGCCCTCCCCTCCACCGTCCCGGCCGCGGTGGGACGCGGAGCAGCTCCCCGAGGACACAGCCCCCACGCCGCGGTGGGACGCGGAGCAGCTCCCCAAGGACACAGCCCCCACGCCGCGGTGGGACGCGGAGCAGCTCCCCGAGCGCGCAGCCCCCATGCCGCGGTGGGACGCGGAGCAGCTCCCCGAGGACACAGCCCCCACGCCGCGGTGGGACGCGGAGCAGCTCCCCGAGCGCGCAGCCCCCACGCCACGGTGGGACACGGAGCAGCTCCCCGAGCGCGTAGCCCCCGAACCAGCCGCCCCGGGGTCCCTGCAGCCCCACTGCGCCATTGCTCCAGCGCCGTGTCCCGGGGACGGAGCTGCGGGCGAGCCCGCGCGTCCCAGCATGCCCAGGAAGATGGAACGAGCCATGTAATTTGTACTCCACGAGCGGCCACCAAAGCGTTACCACCATGCTGCATAAGCCGCTGGAACGATTTGGTGCGAGATGTCAGAGTAAAGCCCTGGGCCAGCAGCGTCTGCCAGAGCCCGCGTGAGCAGAGAGACCGTGAGCCCGCCTGCACCCCATCCTCCGCCGAGGCCAAACGCAGCTTCTCCCAGAATTGTTTCCCAGGAAAGCCGCTCTCCTGCGCAGCCTCCTGGCTGGAGGGGAGGGGGCACAGCTCACGCTCCCAGAGACTTAAAAACAGAAACAAAATAAACCACCAAAAATAAGGGCAAATCCCAAATCCAAACACCAGGTAGAAATTCAAAACCCCAACTCAGAATCAAAACTAAGAACAGGTTCAAAAGCGATTAATATTTAAATCTCCCTGAACTGCACCTCAAGAATAAAGATTGTCAGGCAAGGAAGCGACGAGCGCAAGCCTCGCGATTCAGGCAAAACAGATCTCATTTGTGCTACAGAAATGACCATATGTGGAATCCTTTTGGGAGGCCGTAATCAGTCAGATTAACATGATAATGAACTCTGATTTACCCAGCAATGGGAAGATCTTTGTCCTCGGAGACATCGCGTTGCTCACTGAATATTAACAAAGATGACTATTTTATTTTTTTTATAACCCCCGATATCACTCGACCGCAAAGATTATTAATCCTCCCAAAAGGTGACTTCCTAGGCAGAGGGAGAGACATTTTAAGGAGTAACCGATCCACACTAACAGAGGGACAGACAGTGGAAGCTTTCCAATAAATCTGACTCTGCCTCCAGCAGAAAATGAGATACAGACACAAGCACCAGGTGATGGAAATTTTCACGATGACCATGTTATTTTACCAATAACACCATGGAACAAGTCCTAGATAACACGCTGGGTGCTGGGCGAAGAGTACCCACAACCTCTTTTGGAGAGTCCTTCCTAGGGGAGAGCAGCCGCTCATGGGGCTGGGAAAGCACAGACTGGGGGAAAACGCTGCTGTGAGCCCTCTTCCCAACACGGGGGCCCAGCGATGGCCGTGCCAGCATCGGTCTGCGCTGGGACAGCCCCTGGCCGAGGTGGGATGCTGCGGGCACCAGGGGAGCAGCCCCAGGAGCCGCTCTCTGCAGAGAGAGCCGTGCCACCGCCTGCTCCCCGCCCTGAGGTAGGGATGCTCTGCTCAGCGAGCCCAGCTCCGGGGATTGGGATGGGATGGGATACAGCAGACATGCTCTGCCTGTGCCCCGCTGCCAATCCTCATCGCCACCAGCACAGATGGCTTGGCCAAGGGCAGCAGGGGCAGCTCACGCAGGCGCTGCCGGGCAGCACTGGGGTATACGAAAGAAAGCGGAGAGACCTCTGGAAGGGGAATCCCCCCAGCATCACCTCCGACGGACCGAGGGCTGTGTCCCCATAGGGATGCGGCAGCGTGGCCGGCCCCGCGCCGCACAGACCAGCCCCTCTGTGGCACCAGGCAAGGGTGGGCAGCACTGGCCGGCGGCGTGCACAAAGCAAGACCGCTCCAAGGGAAGAGCGCCAGCACCAGCCCCTTTTCCCGGAAGCCGTGGCCAGGAGAAGCGGGCAGGGGCGCGGGGGCAGGCAGCGGGGGGCTCCCAGCAGCTGCGGGTGCTGGGCCGGGGAGCGCGCAAGCGGAGACAGCAGGCACGTCTGATCACAGCTCTGCTCCTCGACTAAACGCTTTACAAGCTTGTTGAGCAGCTGGGTGTCGACTTCAGAGCGCAGCAAAGAGCCTTGTTTTATTCATCAGAAGTCTGAGGGAAAAACGCGTTCGGATGAGAACCCGTAACAGCGGCAGAGCCCCGTAACTGTTCATTTCACAGTGCCCACCGCCCCGCAGAGCCGCTCGGGTTTGTGCAGGACCACTGCCTGCTGCCTCCCCTGGCAAAGCCCGGCCAGTGGTCCCCGTAGCCCCTTACCGTGCCGCCCCGGCAGATGCCGCAGCTCCTGCAGGGAGGGGAGCTCTCATCTCCCCAGGTTGCTCCAAGTGATGCCTGACACCAGCCCAGCACCCACTGGGAATCAAAAGCACCAACTCAGCACTTCCCAGGTCACCCAGAGCTGGCTTCCCCCCTTGGCCCCCGCCCCAAAGAATTTTTTCTCTATTTATTAGGATTTTAGGATGAAAGAGAAGCTGGCCTGCACCTGCAGAACGGCTCCATTCTCTGCACATCGCGCACAGACCCTGTAAATCCACCAATTATTTTCTTTCACCATTGAGAGTTTCGGTAGCTCAGGTCCACACCAAGTATTTACAGCAGGCTGTGGCTTGCAGAAAAGGAAAGAAAGAAAAACTGCTTTAGCTGATGGGGTTTTATTTCTAAAGGCTGGTTGGCATAATATCAGGAACAGGCAGGAGAAGCGATGTATCTGTCATCTCAGCAAGGCCTCCATTTCTCCTGAGGGTTTAATGTCTCAAAATACATATTCATTTAAATGCAAATTTCTGCCTTCACCTGGGACCCAACAAAAGCTTTTGCCGAAATGAATGTTGACCTTTCACACTGACTCCCCATCTCCCCCTGCTTTCTTCTGTAAATCAAAGCCTTTGAAGACGACCTGGGCTTTTGACCTCGCTGGGGAGAAAGCGGCGCTGGCGAACTGCAGCCATCGGCCACCCACCCCTCTCCACCTGCCCCGGCCCACCCCCAGGCAGGTCCTGGTGATGGGCACCAGAAGGGTGCTGCCGGATAACAGACTCCTGCAGGGAAAAGGCTCCCTGAAAACCCACCTCGACATCCCGCAGAGGTGGTCGGAGCTGGCCCACGCTGGTGCCCCAGCACCATGGCACTGCCCCCAACCGCCGCAGGCTCTCGCCACGTCCAGGGCACAAACCCCCAGAGCTCCCAAGCATCAGCAGCTCCTCAGAGGATGTTGCGGTCCCCTCCCCGGCGGGGCACGGGGACATCCAGGCAGCCCCGCAGCATCGCCCGGGCCACCCTTCAGCCACGGAGGAGCCCCAGGGTCTGCAGGGACTGCACAGCCCCGTCACCCTCGTGTGTCCCTCTCCCGGGGAGGGCTGGTGGCTCTGCTCAGGGACGAGCTGCAGGAACAGGAGTCTGCAAGACGGTGTCCTGCTGAACGGGCTTGTTCCCCACAGCCCCCCCGGGCGGCACAGCCGGTGCCCGGCTGTAGAGCAGCGTGGAGAGCACACGGCCATGGAGGACCAAGCCCAGAGCAGGGCTCAGCACAGAGCTCTCGTGGGACATTTCCAGCTGCAAGGAGCGGGGCTTCGCTCAGCTGTTGCTATTTTTAAAGAAAAGACCCCAAAAGGCCTCTGTCCTTCCAGTCACATGCCAGCGTCACACACGACCTTTTCAGATTAACCCGAGAGGGCAAAAGCATTCCCTTGGTAACGTGATTTGGGGGATGGTTATGTGGGTTGACATCTTCCCCTGAAAACACCCACAGGACACAGCGCCTTGGTATTTTGCAGAAAACATGTCAGGGAACTTCAGGTCCTCCCGAGCTCAGAGCAGGCACCCAGCAGGCGATGCTGCACCCGACACCAGCCCCCCCATCACTGTCACCCCTCCTCCAGGGTGTCCCCCCACCTCCCCTCCGTGGCCAGGACTGCGTGGGGCAGCTGGGGGGCACTTCGGAATCCAGAGCCCGTCGCTGCAGGGAGCAAAACACAGCCCAGCTTAAACCCCGGCTGGGGAAAAGAAAATAAATTAACAGTTCCTCCACAGACTCGAACACAGATAAGGAGTTTGTTTGATATTTCCAGCTATGGATTTAGGCCGGATCCGCAGTTGACATCTGCAGGAAGGATGTGCCATCCTTCACGGGAAGCTCTTGGGGAAGCGGAAAGAAAACTGTCATTCCATGCGTTTCCCAAGTTTTCCGGCAGGATCCAATTATCCACAGCAAGCCATAAACAGAATTACTTCCTCCCCCCCTCGAGGAACAAGTGACCTTATTTCTCTGTTCTGTCCGCTCGCTGGGTATTTTACCCCCTCAGCCCCATCCCAGCCTCTGGCAGGGGAGGGTTGCAGAGAGCTGGGGGCTGTTCCCCGCTGCCAGGCAGGAGGTTACTCGCCTTCCCGTAGCAAGACGTCGTTCTAAGCCCGGGCAGCCGTGTAAGCTCTACCGCAGCCACGATCAGGGGATGAGAACTGCACAGATGGCTTGTCCCCACAAGCCACCAAGCCACGGAGGTTGCACCAGCCCTGCGGGGCTGAGTCCATCCCCTGTTCACCCAGGGCTCCGAATGCCTGTCCCAAACCCCGCGCCACACAGCAGAACACCCCGTCACTGCAGGGGGAAAGGTACGGAAAACAAGAGCCTCTTTGGAAAGCCCCCAGCCCATCACCGGTACGCAAATGCGGGCAGCAGGGACCTGAGGTCACGTACAAGAAAAGCACACAAAACCAGCCTGGATTTTTAAAAGCAAAAGCATTTCCCACATTATATTCCATAAAGTGAGTGATCTAATCCCTGCTAACGCCATCGCAGGCAGCGCGTGGCTTTCATCACTCTCTATAGCAATTAAATTCCCCGCGTACAGTGTCGCCCCGCACACAGCACCCCCGAAGGCTGAACACTTGGGCAGCTGCAGAGGACGGCAGAGAAGGAGCCCAGCCCAGCCCTGCTGCGTACTCAAACCCAAACGCCGTCAGAAAGACGCCTTCATGTTAACTTGTTTACTTTCCATATCAAAAAGGGACAGAATAAAGGATTTTTAGCTCTGCTCAACAACAACAACAACAAAAAAAATATGTTTGACAAAGCATCATGTTTGGAGATGAGAAGCAGGGAGATGGTCGGGCTGAGGCGTTACAGAAGCCGTATTGCTGCATTTGCACAACAGAGAAGCAGCAGGAGCATCCCCGAGGGAGGGGGAGCCCCCCAGGACCCCATAACCGTGTACCAAACCCAGCATCACGCAGCCACCGCCTCCGGCTGCGCAGCAGAGGGGGAGCCAGCGGCACTGCCACACGGCTAACGGGCAACCCGCCTGCGGGAAGAGAGCCCACGGCCTGGAAAGGGTAAAGGCACAAGCTCCAGGTGCCCTGAGCGCCGTGAAGCCCATTCCAGACCCCTCCGCCGAGCCCCTCCATGCGCAGTGCGGGTGCCGGGCGAGCAGCGGGGGTACGAGCAGCGCCGGGGGCAGCCGGGGCTGCATAAGGGTTCAGCTCCCCAGCACCGGGGGAAGCACCAGCTTTCTGTAAAAGCGGGAAACAAGTGGCAAGGTCTCCAAACCCCGCGGGTGCTCGCATGCGGAGGCACCCGGCTGAACCACCCCGCAGGGCTGGGTCCCCCCCAGGCTCTGGGCCCCGCAGAGAAATCAGCTCCAGCATCCCCCATCCCACCCCAAACCCCAAGGACTCAAACCCAGCAGGTGGTTGGAGAACTGCAGCGTGGGATGACTTTGCCAAGGTCGCAAACAGGCACAGCCTCAGAAATGGCAGGTCCCAGGCTCCCGGGCCGCAGGGAGAGACGCGCGGGGACCTGGGACCTGCCAGCTGCAGCTCTGACATTTCTGCAGAACCTTTAGTTACTAAAATTACAAGAGCTCTTATGATTTAATCCCTTTGTTCTATATTGTACCTATGAGCAATACGCTAAACACTGTCTCAGAGACCATGCAGGAGCCCCGTTCCATCCCACGTGCACCCCAAGGCTGAGCCTCCCAGGGGTGCACCACCCTTCGGTGGCCCTGGCAGTGCTTGGCTCCCTGCCCCTTCCCATGGGGGTCCCGGCAGTGCTCGGCTCCCTGCCCCTTCCCTGCCTGCGGAGCGGGAGGCTCCGGCCAGGGTGCTCCCCGCACAGCGCGGCCCGCTGCCTATCAATTTACATGCAAATTAAAGATGCCAACTCTGCAACACCGAGCCGCAGCCTGTGCCCACCCCGGCACTTTCGGGTACCAGCATTCACAGGAGCGCATCCGAACCGACCCGCTGCCAGGCACAGCACGTCCTCTAAAAAACTGCCTCTCCTGTGGGCAGGGGGCTGCAGGGAGAGGCAGGGAAGCGCACTGCCAGCAGGCAGAGGGGTGAGGAGAAGTGTCTTAACAGTTGCTGAGATTTTAGTTTTAAATTGAAATCCAAAGCCTCTCCCCCTCCCCAGGTGGGGAATGCCAGGGGGAATCCCTGGGAGCGCTCCGGGGACGGGTGCCGAACCCCAGAGAAACCACGCGGAGACCTTGGCCATAGCATGGAGCGGGATGTACTCGGGCAGTGCCCGTGGTGCCAGGAGGGTGCTCTGGGAATGGGAGGGGTGGGAAAATTTGGAGACTGCAGCGCAGCCAGAGGTGCGGCAGCACCCGCAGACACCGCAGGACCCGTGCCCGGTTCCCACCTCTTCCCTCGCAGGAGGAAACCAAGAGGCACCCAGAGGGGCTGCCCGGAGGACACCCCAAGGGGGCTGAGCTGAGCAGCCACCTCATTACGCTAAGTGGGGCGAGGTCATCCTTCCTAATTACCACAATGCTTTCCTGCCTGGCTGAAAACATGACAGCAGGATGATAGAGATGCCATTTGAACCTTCACTGCACAAATTGGGATGATTCCTTTGACACGAACCGCAGGGCCGCACTGCAGAGCCCGTGTCCTGCCTGACGGGGCCCGTCTGAGCTGACTCTGGGGGAAATGAGAGGGAAATGACGTCCTGCCGGCAGGACGGAGGGCAGCCCAGCCTGGCAGAGCATCACCTCTGCCTGCAACAGGGCTCAAGGCAGCCACCACTTTCATTTTTAAATAATGAAGTGGATTTTTAGAACCACCAATTAAACATACCACCGAGACGAGCACAGCCAGGGGTCCCGCGGCCGGGCGCGGGCTGTGCCGCAGGGATGCGGCTGGGGTGGGTGCATTCCTGCTCCCTCTCCCAAGGAGACCCCAGCTCCGCGAGTCACCTGCCGATGATTTACTGCCCAGGAATAATTAGAGATGGGCTTAATACGCTCCCACAGGCAGGCTGCAGCCTCCCGGGGATTTCCCCCAGTACTGAAACGCAGCCCCCCCGGTGCAGAGCGGGGCTGGGAGCAGGGCACAGGCCGCAGAGCTGCTCCGCAGCCACCGCGGGGTTCTGCTCGCCAGAGGAGCGTGGGAATTATAGACAGCACAATCATCACCCCCTGTGAGCTTGGCCAGTTCATTAAACAGACTCCAACGAGTTCAAACAAATTATCCCTTTTAAAAACCAGCTCCTGGCAATACTAAAAATCATAGATATTAAAAGAAACAGTCTGAGTTCTCTTGCCAGGATCCACGCTTTCCATGTTCACTTTGGTGTCCTGGACAGCCACCACCGCCAGGGCAATGACGTTAGTTTTATATGCTGCTTAGACAGAATTTCATATTTAGAGATAAAAATAATCCACAGGAACACGGCCCGGGGCTCTCAAGCGGCTGAGTTTGTACAAAACCCGAGTTTTAGGACAGCTCTCCCCGAGAGCAGCCGTTTAGAGCAGGGGCTGGCCCTGCTGCACCCCCTCGGGCACAGGGGTCCCAGGGACACCCGCCCTGACCACCGTCACCACCAGGGACCTCAGCACCCCACTGCACACGTGGCCCTGCCCTCTCGCCATGGACCCCCTGCCCCACAGCCCCTTCGCTCGGGCACAGGGCGTTTGCCCTGCGCAGCAGCAGCAGCTTTGGGGACACAAACTCCACCCACGGCCCCCTGCATTTACGATGCATTCAGACAAAATACTGATTAAGTGATGTCAGGCAGGGGGATTACTCATGTTGATGTAGAAAGTCATTGTTTTAAGCCCAGATGGCTGCATAAGCTTTACCGCAACCCAGATCAGCGGATGAGAATTGCACGACTTAATGGAAGGAGACTTCCGATTGAGCACTTGATTGAAGCTAATGCACGCTGAATATCCAAACGCGAACCACTAGATTACTCTGCTAGCGACAGCTCAGGAGTAAATACAGATTTTTTTCCTGTTCTGCGCCCCGCAGAGCATTCTCCCTCTGCCTCCCCCAGGGCACACGTTGCACAGGAGCCAGTTGGGATGCCCACGAATGAACGTTTCCTTCCGAAAGCCTCTGGGGTGAGCCGGGAGCCTGGCAAGGGCAGGCGAGGCTCAGCGCTGGGTGGGCACGCGGAGCAGCAGGATGCGCCGAGAGGCCACGCAGCTGGAGGCGGCTGTGCAGTGGAGCATAAGCAGGCGCGGGCTTGCCAGCAGGTTTTAGCTTGTCAAGTGAGACCAGAATTAGGTCACAAGCCTAAAAAGTCCCACCTGTGAGTACTGTCCATCCTCCCAGCATCGTGATGGCGTCCCAGCTTCTGCAGGAATGCTTCCCATCCCTCAGGCCAAAGCCCAAGTTTAAAATCCTTAGCATAGACTTGTGTGGCAATATCTGAGCCCACTCCAATAATCTGGAGAGGGTGGGAAGCAAGCAAAGCTGGGTAACCCTGGCACCGAGGAGCAACTGAACATTCAGTCCTCTAAGCAAAATGAAATGAAGGAGATGGAGATGTAACCCAATGCAGTGGCTCCTGAGTTTATTTTAAAACGCAGGCCTGAAGAAGAAATAAAAAATAATTACAGAAATGAAGTCATTGTGGCTGCACTATCACATCCAATTATCTCAAGGTTGACAAAAGATCAGGCCCCAAGGAAGAGTCTCCCTTTACGCTGCGGAGCCAGCAGTGCTGCCAGGACACCCCAGCATGGCCGGGGCCGGCACGGCTCCCCGCTGCCACGCAGCTTTCCTTTCACACGCTGTTCTCCTTCCTCCGCAGTGAGCTGCTGACGAAGCGCATCCCTGCCCATCCCTGTGGGCGGCGGACGCTGGACCACTCTGCTCCCCCCGTGCCACACCAAAGGGCACCGACCTCCTCCCTGCGTGGGTCTCCTGTCCCACACACCGCAGAAACGTGCCTTGCCCATCCTCCCCGCTGCTGCTGCTGGCTGATACTTTATCTCAGCCGCCACCGAGTTCAAAGAGCCTCTGGCGCTATCTCTGAAAAGGCGCCCAGGGCTTCCTAGGCTGCACCAGGACTCGTTTAGCCCAGGACTCCTGCAACAGCGCGGGTGCAGTGCCTCTGCCCCGTCAGCTCCCCCAGCCGGGCACGTTTCCCCCGTTCATCTGCTTTGCCAGCAATAAGGGAAAGGCAGACAGTGCACCCAAGGCCTCGGCAAGGCTGTGCCTCAGTTATTACAGAGGAAAAATCCTCCCCGTCACAGGCTTCAACAACCTTAGCATATTCCATAAGACAGAACGACTCATGGGAAAGTTTGGAGTTGTCACCGAGTTTCTCCAGAGCAAGGGGAGATGTGAAAGAGAGAAACCACTAAATGGTGACTGAGCTCTGACAAAGCAGCTCCGCAGCGACTATTTGAGAGATGCAAGAAAGGAGAACACGGGAGACTTAAAGGGAAGAGACAAAAGAGAAACCTCTCCTTTAGGCACAGGCAAGACTTCCCAGCATGTTGGAAGCGGGAAGCAGGAAGCGCCTGCTTGGAGCTTCCCAGCATGGTTGGATTCTAGATGCCTCCACAAATGAGGCAATCTGATCTGTCCCCAAAAGACATTTTTCTGAATTAAACCCTCTCCTGGCTGGGACCTGCAGGGCAGAGGACAACAGATGTGCCAACAGTTGATAATGAATTTTCACCAACCCAGAGCCACCAACCCAGGTGCAGCAGCAGCCCAGACTTCTGCCAGCTGTCAAAGCACCATCCCCACAGCTCCTTTCCACAGGTCCAAGGGCCTGCGCCCCCGACCGCTGCTCCCCACCAGCCCCACGGCAGGGACACCCCGGCCCGCAGCCACGCGCTCTCCTCCTTCCCCGTTCGACAGCTGTGCGATGCCAGACACCACAGCCCTGAGAACCGTCCTCGAAGTAAAGTTCTTATTTTCTCTGCAACAACCAACTGCATGAATAATGAACACCACAACATATTCCCGAAGGCATGCAATTATGAGCAAACCTACAATTACACACTGCTGCTTCCACGCAAAGCGCGGAGTCAAACCCATTCCTTTGAACGGAGGTCTCAATGAATGGGGCTGGGGAGAGGTCTATAACCCAGCACAACACATCTGCATTCAGAGATCAATTGCCATTTCAGATACAAAAAGGAAAAAGAAAATGTGACGGAACCACTTTTCACAGCAGATGTTATTGGATCCACCTTGGGCGGAGCTGGTCTTGTTTGAGCCTGGTCCTTGTAAGTGCTGAACAGCATCCGTTCCCGTTCCCTTTTGCAACTGCTCCCCACCTGCGGCCGCTGGCAGAGGACAGCTTCAGGCAGCGAAACCTCCGTCAATGACAAACAGCACAACTGAAGCTGGCAGACAGGGAGAAACAGAACGGGGAGAAACAACACCATCCCCAACGTGGCGAACCCCCACCCGGCACCGCATCCCCGGCCCTGAGCTGGCCCCAGGCGCCGTGTCATTTGCCATCTTCCCATCCGCAGAAGCCCCGTCCAACAGAGAGAAGGATTTCAGATGTGTCATGAAAAATGAGCATCGCATCCCACAGGATTTAGGTTTGGTTCTCCCTTTCCCCCCCCCCTCCCTCCCAGTATGGGTGTGGACACGGAACAAAACCCCACAGATTAGAAGAGAACAATATGGAGGAATTCACTAAAAAAAAAAAATCTGATTCTGACTGAACCATTCGGACACCCCCGTGTTCCTCAGCTGGGAGGAAGCAGCAGCGAGCGGGGCCGGGGCTGGGGCTCCCGCAGCGGGGTCTGGAGGGCAGAGCAAAGCGCTGACCCTGGGGGCAGAGACCCCCGGCCCTGCCAAGCCCCCCCTCCGGCGCGGGAGAGGCAGCAATAACAGCCCGGAGCTCCTTTCCCCTCCTCCCGCATGTTGTACTACCGAGTGCAGTTCTAATTACTCCTGTTAAAAAGGCCCCTCAACCCACATCGGCAATATTTACCTCCCTTAATTAAAGATGGCAGTAATAAACATGAAATACAGACCAAAAAAAAGACTTTAATAAATACCGCCTCAGGGAACGCGGAGTCGAGCTGGAAACACTTAATATCAGATATTGCATTGTTATGAAATTAAAACAATATATCGCCGCATAAAAGCGATATTAAAAATAATTATCATGAAATAGGCTCGGGTAGGCTGGAATCCCCCTGGGCGGGAGGGAAAGCGCGTTCCTGCAGTTTTCCCAGGAAAAGGCACGTGCTGGCCCCGGATCTGCTCCTGCAACAGGACCCTCCAAAGGGGAAGCAACCATCCCTCTCGCCTTCCAGGAGCCGTGGCCATTACCCCCTTCCCCCCAGCCCCCTCCACATTCCGACTCTCAGTCACCGATTTCAAGGTGACCAAAGCTGAAGTAATTAGTCAATGCCTAATTAGCTTTCCTCTGCCCTGCAGAGCCTGCGGGGCAAGGACCCAGCTCACGGTTTGCATTCGATGGCAGAATTCAAATATTTGCATTCAGAAAGAGAAAACTCCAGTCAGAGTCTGGGTTTAAACACTTAAATTGCAATGTCTTCGGGAGAGGGACTGTCGGGCACTTCAGGGTTATGCAGTTTCCCGCACAATCAGAAATTCATCTCGTCTCTGCACAAGAAAGCTCCAAGAGTCTGGTGGAAAACAGGATTCTGCCAATAAATAGGGAGGACGGTGTCAGCACGGGCAAACGCCGTCCCTCCAGCCCGACCCCGACCACGGGAGAAATAAAGGAACAAGCCACTGACACTAGAGAGCGGACACCAAACGCAGCTTGTGAAAAATGAACCCTGTCAAATCTATTTGATTTTTTGATGAGTTTAAAAATTGCTAATAAAGGCAACGACGCTGATTTAATATATTTAGACTTCCGTCAGACACTTAACCTGGTATTGCATGACATTTTGATTAAAAATTAGAATGATACAACATCAACATGACACGCACTAAATGGATTAAAAGCTGCCTGCAACGCAATGAGGATGCTGAAACCGCTGGGTGGGTGGTTAACTGGGATCCTCAAGAAAACGTGTCCAATCCCCAAGATTTTAACCAAAAACCTACAAGAAAACGCAGCACTGCTGTGAAGTCGGCAGACAGCACGGAGGAGCAGCAAACAAGCAGACGCCAGGCCACTGGTACAGAGCAATCGGAATTGCTTGGTAGACTACATACAAATCAAAAATCAACATCTTCTCGCTGCCAAGTGAAGCGCGCACACCTGGGAATGGGAAGCACATCGCTACTTCTCCTTCATTAAGGTAACGAAGCGTCCCCGTCTCATGACAGAGAAGGGACTGAAGACCACGGGGCGGTGGGACGATGGACAGAGGGAACAGAGGAGCCACGGGTGCCAGCAGGACCCAGGCACCGAGGCAGAGACGTCACCTCCTGGCATTCACGGGAGCACCACCAGCTCCAGAGGAGTGACACAAGGACACCAAAAAACCCAGAACATTAAAATATCCCCCTCAAGGCCAGAGCAGAGCTTGGGCCCAGCCTGCCCTGACACCGACTTGACAAAAGAACACAAGAAAGAGCAAAGAAAGTCAGTCTTCCCCTAACGTCTGCGCCCCGCTGGCCGCTGTGCGGGCTCCGGGGATACCCTCCCTGACCAGTGGCCTCAGCCCCAAGCTCTCCCCAGGCGCTAAAGCCACACAACCTCGGGAAAAAGCTGGTTTTGAACATGCTCCTGCCGGAGGCGCACGGCTTTCTGCTCCGCTCCTTCACCACCCGGCCACCCGCTGCTCCCACCACAGTGCTTGTACTGCCGACGGGCTCTCAGGACCATTCTCCTGCTCTTCACCTCCTCCGGTTTTACTCCATCTGTGAGGACCCACCTCACCTCCCAGCACGGACCCTCGCCATGTCCCACTGCAGCCCCTCCCTCAGGAAAATGGCCATTCCTGCCTTGTATCCTGTTGTGGCACAGCCACCGGCACCCCCAGCACCCTTTCCATCCCCCTCTGACAGCTTTAGCTAAAGGTCTCACTGGAAGTGGAGAAACCACAATGGGATCTAAAGTAAAAATCCCCATGGATCCAGGAGAGAGATGCTTTCCAGACTGTGGGAGTTCAAGCCAAGGCAGCTCTACAGTAGATCACCAGGGAGGCAAGACGTCCCGGCTCCTTCTCTCGTCAAAATAACAACTGAATGAGAGGCAGGACGAATGGCGACAGCGAGGGTGGTGACACGGGCAGCGCTGGATGGAGCAGAGGCTGTAGGGACCGGCAGGGTGGCAGGGAGGAGGGATGCTGCCAGGGGACACGTCCCTGCTCCCGCTGCGGGACCTGCTCACCACGGGCTGAGCCCACTGCAGGGAGGGGAGGAAAAGCACTAAGAGTCTGCCTTTACGGACTGAATTTCTCAACATCGGGATTTAAACATTTTTAAATCCACATCAGAGTTCTGACACGCTCTGAGGAGTTGACAACTTTGGACTTCCAGGATATTTACATCTAAGATAAAATTCAACAGCAGAACTGAAGTGCATCACAGTTTGTTTTGACTAAAAGGGATTTACTACAGTTTCTGGACCACAGCTTGGAGAGATTATTACAAATTATTCCTCTAGTCAGAGTGAGAGCAAAGAATTCCATGTCAGTAGAGGGAAGAGCACAGCTGAAGAAACCCGAGTGAGCAGAAACCGAAGGCACCGTGCTGGCTGGCACCACTGCTCCAACCCGCACCGGTTGCCCTGCGGCCACCAGCCGCAGCCCCAGGACAAGGAGACCCTTCCCCGGCTCCAGGGAACGCAGCACCCACGGGAGGCACCTGCCTGCGCCCGCTCAGCCCCTCCTGCCGCCTCACGGGGCTGACGTCGCCCATCGCCCTCACCAGGGGGAGAGCAGAGACCAACGGGAGCAGAGAGGGCACCCGACGACGGGGCTGGTGGGGGGAGCCCTGCTCAGAGACAACACTGCGAGCTACCGGCTGCGAGAGCTATTTATAATCCTACAAAACCCCAGGCACGGGTGACTCAGCATCAGACACCGTCCTGCAGACAGAAAACCACTCGCTACAAGATTTTGGAGTAGCTACCAGTAATCCATCCACTTTATCTTCATTGCAAACACCCAGAAGGGCATCACCAGTGACGGCTACCGCAGCCGATGGTGCCGGAGGACCGCAGGAGTGGGGGCAGAGGGGTCCAGAGCCACTCACACCAAGAGCCCTCTGGATGCCACATCAGCCCGAGCCCCCGCAGCCAGCCCAGGGCTCGGTCAGGACCAGACATCACCTTCTTTCCACCCGGGGCCATTGCTTGTTTTCTACCTGCAGTAAAGAAAAACACCCCCAGGGTGCAAGATGGAAGCATAATGTGATTTGCAGCTGCCACCTTTTTCTGGCTTCGCATTTTTTTTCCCTATAAGGTCCAGTAAACGCAGCAGCCTGGGGTTTTGGTTTGGTGCCTTCTCCCCAGTCCGTGGGTGACAGTTTCCATCCGGGGCCATTCCCCCCGCCCCGCTCCAGGTCGCCCAGCAGACAGCGCTGACTTTGTGCTGTCTTTCAGAAACAGATAACCTGGCACCTGCACCCCAGGGGCTTCACAGGACTCACCCATGACAGTGAGGGAAGGCGCTTGAGCTCCCAGGTCAGCGAGACGAGGACTCTGAACGAACGCCCTGCCTCTGCAGTAACCGGTGCTGATTCTTCTTCCTGCTGCTTCAGCCCCCGAAAGCTCAGCTCTTTGGCAAAACCTTTGACTCCCCACCAGCCCCAGCCTGACCCTGAGCAGGGAGCCAAAGGCATCTCCCCGAGCGAGTCCCAGCTCACAGCCTTCATCCCGCCCCAGAGCTAACTGCTGTACAGCTCAAAAAAACCCACCCAGGCTCCCGGAGAGCCAAAGGGCCTCCCACCCCACTGAGCTCAGCACAACCACAGCACGTTGTGCACAGCTTTGTACCCCCCATGCAGGCATCCTGGAGCAGCACACAGCCACCTGCTACCAACAGCTCCAAAGGGCTCCTGGCCCCACAGCTGCTACCCATAAATAGAGCCTGGTCCCACCCCCGTGGGGTGGAGCAGAGGTAGCCCAGCTGGGTCCACCTGGGACCCATTAACACCAGGGAGGAGCCCCCACCCAGCCCTCGCCGGGAGGAACGGGGCTGAGGATCTGCTGTGGGGCTGGGAGGCATCCCCGTGGGGTCAGGCTGCTGGGAGAGCCCATCCAGCTCGTCCTGGTCACGGATACCCCTTTCTCAGGGTGCTGAGCACTGTGCCCAAGGTCTTACAGGCTCAGCTCGGCTCCCTGATTTCAGGCTCAGCCTTGGTTTTCCGTAACACACGTAAGAGGAAGAACCACCTCACCCCATACAAACCCCCAGGATATCTTCCCATGTTCCCAGGTAACACTGGATTATTTACCACCCTCAAAGGGACCTCCCAGCAGACAGCAGCTCTCATCTCCAGATTTCCTTCTGGTGCTTTTGCATTTCACCTCCAGTTCTGCCTTGCTGCTGGAGCCGCCTTCCCCCGTTTCCCCAAGGAGCGGTCTGAGGCTGCCAACGTCCAGCAAAGGTTCGTCCTTTGCTCCCGTGGGGGTCCTGGGCCAGCCACTGCGCTGCGATGCCGACTCACAATTCACCTCAATATACTGTGGAAAGGAAAAGCTTGTGCATGCAAGTGGCGATCTTTTTTGGGCATAAACCAGAGTTTTTCATCACTGCCAACGCTAGGAGAGTGAAGCTGATTTCTCGGTTCTGCACCTCCGTCTCCTGTGTCCTCATGGTGGCATCCAAGTCCCCGTCCTTGTCCACCACAACTGCCGCCTTGGGCTTCATGTGATGTCTTCTCAGGTGTGAACTTCACTGTCAACACTTGTCCCAAAGATGAATGTGATGCTTTCGTTGTCCGACGCCCAACTGAATAAAACCTCGCACCTCAGTAGCGTCAATGGAAGTGAAGGTAACCTCACGGGACACGGAGAGCGCGCGGCGTCTCCCCATCACAAACCCAGTGCAGGTTGTGGCCGCACAGTTGACACGGAGGCAGTGTGTGCCACGCCAGAACCTTCCAGAGCAGCTTTACCATTGCACTGGCAAAAGCCCTTCACCATACCTGTCGCCCAACTTAAACCAGGCGCGAGATGAGTCTCGGAGCCCAGGGGGTGCAGCTGGCTGGAAATGAGGACAAAGGCGGGGGGAGGCCAAGCTGTGGGTCCCGAGGGGGTGACACCCACCGCTGATGGGCTTCCCAGGGCGGCGAGGTGGGGGCAGGCTGGGGAGGGCTGTCTGCTGTCAGCGTCTGTGCTTAACACATCTCCAGCATCCCTGCCTTTGCCAAGGCTGGGATACGATGCCAGAGGTGCCAAATTGCTGCACTCCAGCAGCTGAGGCGACAGTATCTGCTGATTATTTATACGCAGAACAACATATGGCCACTGGCAATAACTCGTATTAAGCAGAACGTTAAAACAGCTCCACTCCATCCTTAGCAAACCCTCACCACCCATGAGCAGCACAGATTACTATTAATCACCTTTTCTGCCCTACCACAGAAGTCGATCAAATGGCAATGCTGAAAAATACTGTGCTATGATGAACCTATTGTATCGTTACTGGTGTTATCCATCGTTATTTTAATATTACTGATACTTCACATTTCTGCAAAATAGAGAAGACTAGAGAATGGCTGGTTGTATCTTATGCACGTGTAGACAAAAAGTTAGGCCGGGGTCGCAGCTGCTGCAGCCCGGTTCAAGGCGGGAGAGCAAGGAGGGTCTGTCCCGGCAAGGGCTCCGGGCTGAGCACCAGAAGGTCCCGCTGCCGGAGCGTGTTTGCAGCCACGTACGTTAGCCACAAGCTCCTTATCTTCGCTTGTATGGGAATAGGAAATAATGCTATGGCAGGACTTGCCCGCCTTTAGTAGATGAAAATAAAGCGCAGAAAGGGGTTTTCATATGGAAACCTCATCATTTGCAAGGGCTAAGGGCTGCACCCGTACCGCTGCAGATGCTGGGCGGGGGGGGGAGCAGAGGAGGTACCTGCAGGGGATGGAGCGCATCCCGCCCCCCGCTGACGGCAGCAGCACTAAGCCCTCTCAGATTTGCATGTGTGTGTGTAATGATGAGAAAAGATCCATCTCCCTGAAGGTATCTGCTCCGACATGACGGGCAACGTCATCTGTCCCTCCGCAGTTCCAGGCAAAGGAAGACAAATGCCTCTTTTCTGCCCAGTTCCGTGGCTGGTGATGAAGGGGAGCAGCAGGCAGCGGCGCGGAGCCGCCAGCCTGGCCCTGAGCATCCCCTGCGCCCGGGCACAGGCAGGTCAAAGCCCCGCACTGCTGCTGCTGCGACCCACCCGCACCATGCGCCCCGCACACAGCAACAGCCACGGCTCCACGCCGTATAGAAAACATTACATGGACTGCAGCAAGCTGCATAAATTCCATCTTGGCTTTCTGGAAAAAAATCACAGACGACTCAAATTCCGCTCCAGCTCACCTATTTCAAAGTCACCAGAGAACTCTGACCTTCTAATTATATCTTTTGAATAAAATAAGCCAACCCTCCCCCTGACGAAATGACATGGGTGCATGCGTATAACAAAACTAGGCCCGTGGCGTTCAGACAACTTGAATTAGACAGAGAGAGAAAATCTCCACCATTTCCCATGGCAAATTCTTTCCACACTTAAGTACGCTTTCTATGACAGTAACGCGCGATCCTGCCAACGTTACACTAATGTCAGCCCCCACTGACTAGATCTTGTAGCATTTTGGGGATTAACTGGGATTAAAAACACGTTTAACACCTGGTTTCTTCCCCAGAATCCTCTACCTCCTTCCACCTAGACAGAACTTTTTAAATTACAGTTTCTAGTCTTTGAATTTTTTTTTTAATTTTATTTTTTTTCTGTTTTGTGTAGTAGTCACTGCTGGGCCTGACTGAACAGCCCGGCCCCGACACGGGTCACGGCATCCCACCAGGTGCCTCAAAATGCAACTGCACCTTGTAGGTAGAAAAAAGGGCCACGTTTCTGCCCTCGGGAGGAAACGTTCCAGCACTGGAGCCCAGCGCCCTCATCCCCTGCTGCAGTTATTGCCACCCGTACAATCCGCAGAGCGGTGTCCGTCCTGAGCCGCGCAGCAGGACGTGCGGCTACCGAACAGGAATCCCAGGGCAGCTTTGCCCAACACTCATCCCGGCCATACTTTTTGCCTGATTACTGCTACAAAAAGAAAAAAGCTGTCAGAGAGAATTATTAAAATTTTCCAATACTGCAACAGAGACGTCTGTGATAGGAAATGGTGCCCCTTCAGACCCCAGTTGTGCCTGCAATAATTAAATCAACCCTCACAGCACCTACTAATGACGATTTTTACCACACCCATCTTAAAATGCTCAAAATTCCCAGAAAATTTGGCGGAAGGCAGCTCGGGGCAGCAGGAGGGTCCTGGATAGCAGAATATCCAGCCGGATTTGACTGCAAGGCAAATAATCCAAATATTCCCCATTGCATCAGCAGAAACCCCCGAGGGGCTGAGCCACGGCTTCATGGGATGGCAAATCCCGGCTCCCTGGGGATTCCGATTTGCCAATCAACAAGCAGCTTTGAAAGCTTTAAACTCAGCATTTCATACCCATATGGAGCAAACGAAGCTTCCTCCTCCTCAGACACCCTGCAGCGAAGCCATTTGTGAAGGGTAAGATTTAAACCCCAAACCTCTAGCACCAAAAAAGTGCGTTTTCTGTCACAATCTCAGAAACAGATGACATAGCAAACTTCCTCGGCTGATGCCCTTAATTCCTCCGAGAGCAGCCCCCACGCAGGCGCTGGAGCAGGAGAGAAGATGAACATCTCAGCTAAGCCCCAGCACGCAGCATGACCCTGCTGAGGCATTCGTGGGGTATTTAAAAATTCCAAATTGCAAACCACAGGGTCTCCTCAAAGTGACACGTGGCAGGGGGGGATACATGAAACTTGCTTTCTACAAGGTGAAATACCTGCACTTTTTCCTGTGAAAAATGCCATTTTCTTGCGGCCACCTTGTAATTTGAAAAGAATGTGCAATTTCAGGTTTCAGAGTGACTCCAAGTAGTAATTATACAAGTGGCTAATGGGTTTATTGGCATCACGGTCAGCCTCCACGGGACATTTGTGCCGTGTCCAGCTCCTCTGATGTGATGGTGTCCATGGAAGCTCTCGGGTGTCTGGGCCAGGCCAGTCCCCAGCATCCTCACATGAAGCCAAGCTGGCCGCCATGCGCCCTCGGGGGCTCCCTCTCCTTACCCCCGAGAACGGGGCTCCTGCAGGCACTGAAGACGCAGCGCAGGGTGATTTGGTCTATAACGGACATCAGCAAAGTGCTGGGGAACAACATGTCCTGGAGGCGATGTGGAAGGGGACTTGCTCTGGTGGCGGCTGGACTCCCGTGGAAACCCCCGATCCTTGGGCAGCCTCCTCTGCCTCAGCCAGAGCCGAGGCAAACGCTCAGCCGGAGCCGGGGGGTTTGCTCCAGAGGCTTCTCAAGCGCACACTGGCTGGTGATGGGACACCACTGCTTCCTCTCCGGCTCCTCCAGCCGCTGACTGCAGGGAAATGGGGATTTTCCATTAGTTCTGGCAGCTGCTGAGAAGAAGGAAGAGCTAAACCTGCTTGAAAACTGAAATCCTGGAGAATTTGCCATTGGGATTTTGTCGTGAGTCCCAGGCAATGCACCAAATCCAGCCACGTGCAGGTCGGTTCGTCTTCGCGTCCCTTCCCTGCAGCGGTGGAAGCTGCCATTTTTCCTGCCGCTCCCACGATGAAATAAACCCAGAGATGAACCCAGAGCCCTGGGGGTTTGTCTGAGCATGGGGACGGGAGCCAAAGGAGATGCTGCGGGGCTATGGCCCTGCACGCTGACCCCTGGGACAGTGGGGTGGCTCATGAAGATGGAGCTTGGGTCAATGGGCAGGTGTCCACAGAGGCCACCAGAGACAGGCGGACGTGAGCGGGAGGTAACGGGGGGACAAGTTAACGAGATGGACGGGAAGGAGACCCGGGATCTGGGGCGACGTGGAAAGCTGGGTCTCTGCTGGGGGGCTCCTCTACCATCATGGGGTGAACCCGGGGCTGCTGCCCTCGCTGCGTCCCGGGGGAGCTGCAGGGCACAGGGTGGGGCTGCCCACCGCCATGCGGGGTTGAAAGGAGGCAGTTTGTTTTCCGAGGGTTTACTTGTGCAAACACGGGGACTCAGAGGCTGCTGGGGGGAAGGCTGGCCGCCGTCCTCGGCCCGGCCCTCCCCGTGCAGAGCAGCTCTAGATGAGAGCGTCTTCAAACAGCGACCGCTGGCACGCTACAATTTCTTTTGGCTTGGCTTTGGGGGGGG
>VWZL01003016.1:505070-546128 GCA_013396915.1 Stercorarius parasiticus | reverse complement strand
CTGGATGAGCCTTCAGGATCATTTCAGTGCCTTACGCTGAAGTGCTGATGTCCTTTGTCACATAAGGTGCCTTGCAAAGGATTTGTAAAGACTGCATGTATAGTCTTTTTTAAAAAAATAAATATATATATACATGTGTGTGTATATTTGTCTCTACACACGCCCTGGGCAGGCAGGGGCAGCACAGACCCAGCCGGGACGCGGAGCAGGGAGCCCAGGGTGCCAAGGGGCAGCTCTCAGACAAGTTTTAAGAAGAAGAGGAGGATTTGGAAGAGGCAAAGAGAGCCCGTAGCCATCCCAGGACACGTAGGCACACCACAGCTCCGCTCCCCGCAGTGAAGGGTCGCACAGGTACGCGTGTGCCGTCCGGAGGATGCTGCAAAGAGCGCTGCCTCCCCTCTCCCTCCTCCCCCGGCGCTGCCGAGCACGAGGCCGTGTCTCCCCAGGACACGAGGCCATGTCTCCCCAGGACACGCAGGCTCTGCCCAGGCCATGGGCCAGCACCGAAGGGCTTGTTTGCAAATGCGAACGCTGGGGAGAGAAGAAAAGGGGCAAACGGGACATTTGCAGCTCATCCACCTTGACAGTCTTCCCCTAGTGCGCAACTACCATTGGCACCGTCAGCCCAGCGCACAATACAAACCAGTGACGATCATTTTGTCCCCCAAACCACTGGACGTCCGTCGCGACCGTGCCGTGGCTGCGCCTGCCCGCTGCCTCCTGCTAATGACTGGCAAAAATCACATCTCGCAGTGTTAGAACCTCTTTTGTCTACCTCGCGCTCCTGGGGGAGACGGGCTCGGGATGAATAAAATTATTAATTGCACCCGACAATATGGAAATTCACTGCCGTGGGCACCGCGGCCGCAGATGCCCCAGATACGGCCGTTGCCGGCTGTGGCTGTACAAAGATCTCGGTGGACAGCCATGAGTATTTTTATATGAGTGTGACATCATGCGCAAAAGTGTCACATTGTTTTATGTCACACAGGCGGCCAGGAACGAGCCCCCACGCCTGCCACGGGGAAGCGGCAATCTGCTGCTGCAGCCCGGCCAGAAGGAAATATCACAAACAAGCCCAGGCAGCTGCAAACAGCCCCTTGGGGCCGTCGGGCCGAGGGCACTTGGTGGGCGGTTGTCTTCCCAAAAATCTCCGCAACCCTCTCTTTCCTGGCAGCTGCCCGGGGGGCTGGGGACCAACTCCAGGACCCTCTGGGTGAGGCATTCGCCAGCCGGTGCTGAGCCCCGAGAGCTTCGCGCCGGGTCTGCTCCCTCCGTCCTCCTCCTCACCCGGCGTGGGGCCAGCCCAGACCTGCCAAGGCAGCGCCTCTTTAAAATCAGAACCTCAAAACCAGAATCAGAGGGAGCAACAGGGGCAGAGTAAGCCAGAAAGCCCCTCAAAACTATAGGAACTAACCGTCCATTAATTGTCTTGGGGGGCAAAATGCAACTACCTCATTTTTGGCTGAGCTCTATTTCTAACCACGCAATTTCTTGTATGTCACGGGCCTTTTCTCCTTGTTACACCGAGTTTGTTTTCCAATTCGTTTGCTCTAAAGCCTCTCTCTGTGTTTTCATTTAAATTTTCACCTTCACTGCTTTCCTGAGCAAAAAACCATCGGATGAGAAAGGAGCTGAGAGATGCTGCTCATGCACACGGGGGATGCGACCGCTGTGCCCGACACTGGATTGAGCAGCTTCCGTCGAAGCTCCTGGCTCTGAGATCAGATTCCCGATGGGAGGAGTATCCCAGCACCCAGGGCATCTCCTTCCCTGCGGCCAGGTCTGGATGCAATGAAGGGCAGCACCTCTGCCGCCCGGCTCGCTCCCCGGCGCGGGCAGGACCGCGGTGCCCGCGGCAGGACGGGCTGACTGCGGGCGGGAGGCTCCTTCCCGGTGCGGGGGGTGCCCACAGCCCCTGCCCGCCGGCACCCGAGCCCTGCGCAGGCGGGGGCAGCCTCAAACGAGGATTGGGTTTCCAATGTGCTTGTTCAAGGCTTCATGGTCTAAAATGTGTGCTGGCCACGCTCTGGATTCTGAAAAATGATGTGATTTGTGCATACAGCGCAAACCGAGCTTGCCAAGGAGCTGCCGCCCTTTCCCCGTGATTCTCCCGGCGCTGGGGCTGTGCTCTGTACCCCCCCCAGGGACGGTGACCTCTGGGGCCACTGAGACGTTCGGTCTCCACTGACTTACAAGTGACACCAGCGCACAGCCCCCGCCAGCGCCGGCACCCCGAGCAGGTGAAGCCCGGCACCCTGCGATGTGCTCACCAGCTTGGCAGGACGGCGCGTTGTCACCTCCCGGTTCACAGACACGAGCCACCCCGGCATCCCCTGCCCGCCTCGCCAGGAGCCCTCCCCGCTCCCGCCCCCTCCGCCGGGAAGACACCCGCAGAAATAACGATGCTTCTGACCTTTGCCGTTTGCACTTTCCATCTATTCAATTTAGCCCATCTGTATTCTTTTCTTCATGGTTTGCAAGTAAATTATAGGTGTACTTTGCTGAAGGAACCAGTTATCTCAGCTTCCGTCTGTTCTCCAGTACAGAAAACATACTGCCACTAGATTTTGGCGTTATGCTGAGCTCTGCTCTCAGGCAGAAGCAGCGGGTTGCTCTCGGGGAGGGAGGCGGGCCCGGGGCGGGCTCCCCCCGCGCTGCAGGGGACATCGGCACCAAACAACGGGGTTCAGACAGGCAGGAATCCATATAAATGGCATTAATGTAAAATGGCAGGAGATTCATAGGAAGATGCTGTCAAAAGTGATAATTGGAAAAACACACGTACAGAAGAAACAAGAAACCCTATCAAACCCCTGCATTCCAGCGCCACCTCCATACTCGTGTCGGCTTTGGGTACCAGGTTCCCATAGGGCTCCATCCCGGCAAGCGCCTTTGCAAGATCAGGACACGCGGGGACGACGGGATAAACACGTGCTGTTTGTCAGATGCCGGAACAGCCCCGCACACACGCCTGCCCGCGAGGGAGGCATCGTCACCGACGGCTGCTTGTGCAGTGTCAGCCTTGCTTTTGGCAAGTTTGCTCTTGAGGAGAAGGACTAGACGGGCCCGCACGTGCCACCCGGCGATGCCACCAGCATGGTCGCAGCAGCTCGGACAAGAGGTCCCCCAGTCCCTGCCCCGGGGACAGACACAGAAGCAGACGGGACCTGCTGTGCTGCCTGCCTACAGAAGCAGTTTCCGCAAAATAAAGGATAATTACATAAAGGATGCAGCAAGTTGGCGTCCCCGCTGCTCCCTGGGTGCGTTTGCAGAGCGGGGGCAGCCCCGGCACGGGTGGCGAGCAGCAGCGGGACAGCTGGAGGGGCGAACTGGGGCTCCAGGTCGGCTTGGGGAGAGGCTTTTGCCTCCGCACGGCCTCCCAGGGTGGGATGCTGGAAGGCTGCGCCCGGCCTCGACGCCCGCATCGCCAACGGGGAGGTGAAAATACTGGGCAGGCTGCAAAAAGAGACGGGAATTGTTTGGAAGCCGGAGAAGCCACCTTGCAGTGGGAGTGCCGAAGAGCTCAGCCTCTCTAACACAGGAAAAAGAAGAGTGAGAGGTGACATGATTATCATCGGTAAGTGCCTTCACAGAGAGAAAATACCAGCTACTAAAGGGCTCTTCAATCAAGTGAAGAAAAGCAGCACAAGAACCAGCCTCTGGGAGCTGGAAGCAGACAAATCTGAATTAGAAACAAGACGCATTTTTTAAAAATAAGGGCGATTAAGTGGAGGAATAAACTGCCCCGGGAGGTGGTGGATCCCGCAGCTCATGGTGCCCCCAAATCAAGACCAGCACCGCTCCGGATGCCGCCTCCAGACAACGTCCCTGGTGCTGGCTCCGTGCTGCCACTCGCACCCACAGCCCCGGGGAGGTGACACAGGTCTGGGCGCCCAGCCTCCGGCCAGAGAGATGACGGGGACACAGGCCACGGGGATGCTCCACTGGCCCACCATACGTATGCGTGCTGGACACCTCCCTGCAGGTCATCCCTGGTTTCAAATATTCTGATTTGCACCGTGCCTCTGAACAAAGTTCCAGCGTGACCACTGCTGTCATGGGGCACACACGGCTGCCGTGTGAAGGAAACATGAGACGGGTGTGGAGGAAGGAATGGCGGGACAGGGGCCGAGCGCGGGGCCAAGGGAGGAGGCTGGTGGAACGGGGGCACCCGACCAGACTCCGCGACCAGCGCCGGAGCCACCCTCACCTCTGCCGCAGGGGCCAGTGAAGAGGTGGCGTTCTGGTACCAACCCATCCTCCACCACCGACTTCCACATACACAGATCTTTAAACAAAGGCAAACGATCCAATACGCTGTACGTTTTCCCTTGGGAGACAGCTCTCCTCACCCGGCAGGGCGGTGGCACGCAGCGCCCGCACGAGCTTTGCCGCGAGGAAGGGTATTCCGCTCACAGCATTCAGGAAAGGAGGCAGGAATAAATGGGAATGGTTTGTAAAATGGATGCGAATCCGGCAGTTGGTGTGAAGGCATTCCTGATGGTTTAAAATGCAAATACCCCAGCCGAGAAGACACAGATCTGAGAAAGCGTTAATGTGAGCAGCTCGCAGGCAGCAGCTGGAGCATCGCTGGAGGATGCTGTAGCCATGGCAACGGGAGGGAACACGCTACCACACAAATCAAGGACACAATTTTACTGTCCAAGCGCCGAGTTTTTTAGACCAGTTTCTAGGGACCGTGTGTTAATAACGGTTGCATCCTATTTATCATGGGCCTTTATTGTCTCTGTAATGAGCTCTCCAGGAAAACCTGGAGAGCGTTTCCTCAGAGGCTGAACGCCAGAAACCCAACTCCAAGTTAAGTGGTTTGCTTCACTGGCAATTCCCTGCCATGCCCACATGCTTTGAAATACAGAGCAGGCTGATTAACTATTAATAACAGGACAGTTGCAAACAACATATTATGCCCCGTTTTGTGCCACTTTGCTCCGAAGGCACCCGCTGCTTTCTCTTTTGCGGGTGCCGCCGGCAGCGCAGGAGGGCGAGCAGCGGCAGCCGGGCGCCTCACCCCAGCATTTCTCCCCACCTGCGCTTCCCAGCAAACCTTCAGCTGGTTCCCAGAGCCTCCGCTGGTGTTCGCCGAGGGAACGGTGCTGGAGCAGCCCGGGGGCGCCCTGCCTGACGCCCAGGAGCTGCACACTCCAGCACTTTGGGCAAGAATCAGCTCAGGTACAATGACGATGATGATGACGATGAACGATGGGGCATGGCCATCCCTGGAGGTATTTAAAAGCCGGGCAGACGTGGTGCTGAGGGACATGGGTCAGTGGTGGTTTTGGCAGTGTTGGGGTGATGGTTGGACTCGATGATCTGAAAGGTCCCTTCCAACATAGACCATTCTATGACTCTATGATTTATGGCTGTGCACACAAAGCGACCCGGCACACCTCAAGGATAATGCCAGAACCACGTGAGTAAAGCCTGGAGTTAGTTTCCTACTTACAAATACGGCAATAACTTATTACTGTGCTGTTAAATCACAGATGGAATCCAGCAAGGTTTGCCTCCAACGAACGCAATCCCCCATCCCTTCTGCATCGCACTGGCCACCCTTGCTGAAACCTGCCGTGAAACCAGCGACCTCCAACGTGACCATCTCCTGAGAGCCCAGACGCAGCCACATACCCCCCAGCACTGAGGAGCCCTGAGCGTCTCTGCCTCAAAGAAACACTTGTGCTGCTATTGACCCTGACTTATTTGAGTTAGCGCTCCGTTTCTAGGAGGTCATTTTGGTCGGAGGAACACCCTCAGCCTTTCAGCAGGAGTGTAAATGCCACCCTGGAGCACTGAACGTTGCCCAGGCATGGCTGGAGATGGGATGCTGGCTGATGGCTGGGGTTATCGATTTTTCCCCCCCTGGATCCATCGCTCACAGCACCTTCCCAGCTTTTGCCCCATTTCACCCTCCCTCCCACCCGAGCCCCCAGGCTGGCCTGGAGATGCTTTCACCCCATTTTAGCTTAAATGCCGGTGGTAGTTTGCAGCCCCGAGGAAGAGGGATCAGCTCGGCCAACCTGCCAGCAGCAGGCGCTTCCAAGCCGGGTTTTGCTTTACCTCCATCCCTGCCATCCCGAGCCGCTCTTCATCCCAGCAACCGCCACGTTTCTCTACGACTTTCGTCGGCTGCAGAAGGTTTGGTTTTGCCTTCAGCACACTGTCACCCCTCCACGGCGTTGCCAGCTTTCCGCCCCACGACCAACCCGAACTGACCGTGGTAAGCAGCTCGGCCGTTCAAACGCACGGAAAAGTTTTCTTTTCTTTTTTTAACCAACAAACGCAGTCACTAAACCCCCTTTTCTGCTTAATGCCAGTTTCGCATCAAAGCACCTACGAGGCAATTCATTTATACCAGGCAAACTTCTAAGGTTTGAATTTTCCCTGACGGCACTGCTGGAAGGCTACAATACCCCAGCAGGTCAACAAGTTGAAAGCAGTATTTCATCTGGCAATTTATTCAAATAAACCTTTCAAAAACATGAAATAAACTGCAAAGATGGAGACTGTCAAATCGACGGCACTCGCTGAGCTCCTGAGCAGAATGACCAAGCACGAGGAGCAGCAGCGGCAGCCTGGGGGGCACGGAAGGCCACGGCCCAGCCAGCCCCGCTTCTCCCGCAAGCTCCGTGGGGCGGGAGGATTAACCAGCCGGCGTGCGCCGAGCACTCAGCGGGATAAAAGCAATAGGTTTAAAGATGAAAAAGTGTTTTCATTAATGACCATCATTGTCGTCATCATAGCACTGATGTTGTTCCTGCTATTCCCATCCAAAGCCACGGTTGGAAAAGGGGAAGCCGCGTCCTTTGCCACACCTGGAAGGTTTTCCCTCAGCTCCCCCACGATGGCCCCCCGGGGTGCCCGCTCCCCCCGCCGATGCTGCGCCTCCACCTCCCGGCCGCCTCAGGGGTACCTGCCACCGGCCTGCCACACGTCCGCACGCTTGCACCGTGCGTTGACCTAAACCGGCACCCTCGCTCTATCGTTTACGGGGGTGGGATGGGACAGACCCGTGGGGTCTGGAGCGGGGTGGGTCAGGGACCCCCCGCGGGGGTCTGGGGGCAGGATGGAGCCCCACTCCCGGCTCCAGGCACAGGAGGTGCTGCCGCAGCACCTGTAACAGGGCAAAACCATGGGTTTTCTCTCTCTGTTAGCACAGGACAGGAAGGGGCACCCACCGGCTGCAATGCGTGTCGGGGGCTGAGCCCCCGGGAGCGGCGCCGGGGGCTGCAAAGGGACATGCAGGACAAGGACTCGCTCTGCCCCGGCTCACGCCACGGGGACGGGCACCACCTGGATGCCCGAGACACAAACTGACCGACTCGTGCGGAAAGTCACCAGCTGCCACCAGCTGCTCCTTGGGACGGGGTGGGGGTTTTTTTTAAAGGCGGCCACGAACCCCCCAGGCCTGAGCTCAGCCACGACCACGCAGCCCCTGGGCTGGGAGACGGTGAGAGCGACCGAGGGGAACTCCAGCGCAAATAGAGGTTTTCCTGCCATTGTTTGTGGGGGAGAGAGGAGCTGGAGCAAGCGGCCGTGCGTGCTTTGGGTGAAGAAAAGCCCCTTTGTGCCGCGCACATGGTGGGCATTGTTCGCTGGCCGCTCGCCCTCGCACCGGGGCTGCCAAGGGCAGCGGGAGCCTGAGTCATCGGTCACGTAAGCGCTGCCTCTGTTTGTGCCATTTACTTCTCCTTTCTAACATTTTACAATTAGGCTCGGCTCCCTCACTAATTCCTTCTTCCTCTTCACTCTTGTTACACCGAGGAAGAGAAGAAATGATGGAGATTTACTAATAACACATCAAACCATTAGCACTTACATTGGATCCGTTGTGTACTCCAAAGATCTCAGCCTCATCCAAAGCTGGCGGAGGGAAACGGTTTTGCTAAAACCAGCAAAGGCTGAGCTGGACTGGGCTCCTGCTTAACCCAAAATCCTGAAATTTGGAGGAAAAGAGAGCAGGCAGTTGTGTGTTTCTGCCTGTGATGTATCCCTCCCTGAGCACAAGTAACTCTACCGACCGGCGGACGCTTGGGGCCCTCCCCGCTCGCCCCAATGGAAACATGGTGCCATCACGGAGGCGCAGAGCCGTGGCCGCCGGCAGCGCTGCCCGTCGGACAAGCAGCTCCACAGCGCTGGGAAGAGAACGGGCTGCTCAGGGAAAACGGGGAGACAAAGGTTACTCCAGCAGCTGATGCGCCGATGGCTGCTGTGAAGATTAAAGACCTGGCAGGATCTGTGGTCTTTGCTCTTCCTTCATGGATCCCGTAAAATTAAAAGCCGTTTAGAAAATCCTAGAATTATCGTGCCTTAACCCTGGATCCCACCGTGCGCATTTCATGGCCCTGACCCATTTCTGCAGCATCTGGCTGAGTCTGAAAAGGGGCTTTAGGACCTGCATCCCTGTTCCCCTCCAGCGGGGAGACCGTCTCTCTCCTCCATCCCCCCTCACAGGGGGGACCAGCACCCACCTCCCCATGGCGGGTCCCTCGGCACCCTCCCTGCCACGCTGCCCCTGCTCCCACCCCCCGCTGCTCCCACGGCACGGCTTCACTGCGCCGGGCAAGTCACTCCGGTGATGCCCGTTAGCTCTAATGGGAAGCTACACTGCCATTACTCCCCATTAGGGCTGAGATAACGCGGTTACCTCTGCGTTACACGGCAACCTCCCCGCCAGCTAAACGGACCATCAGGGGCACGAGCCACAGCTTAATTCTCTTTGATACAGAAACCAAATTGGTCCGTGCCGTGGACTGCCGAAGAAGTTCATTAAAGCAGGATGACGCAAGACGTGCGCTGGGCATCATCCTCCGTCCCGCAGCCCTCTCCCCACTGCCCCGAAGCAGAAAGACGTCCCGAGCCAAGACCTGGGGCAGCCCAGCAACAGCCTCATCCCCCATCACTCCAGTGGGACCCTGCAGGGTTTGACGTCTTGAAAAATGTAAGTCTCTGGGCTTGTAAGAGTCCTCTGGTCAGCGAGAGGGAGGGATGCGGGGGGGCAGCCGTGTAGGAAACACCCTTCCCACTCCAGCATCCCGCTCCAGCATCCCGCTCTGCCTGACCAGTGACTTCCCACTGTCCCGGCAGAAGGTAGGAGGACTCCTTGTTCATTTATTTCTCACATTGTTCACATTCACTTCAAGTTAATTCAATGTGCCTACTGGGTCATGAAAGGATTGCCACGTTTACCTCCCCTTGCAAACTCAGGATAAACCACAACTTGTTGTCAGGCCGCAGGGGGAGGGAGCCGCTTCTCACCCCCCCACATCCAGCCCGACCTGCTCTCTGGAGCGGTTTGCAAGGCTGAACTCCTGATCCTCCCCAAACATCTTGGATTCTGAGCAGAAACTTGATTGTTTCTGGGTCTACTTTGATGTTATGTTTTCATAACGAAGCCATTTGCAGCATGAGAATTAGGATTGTGTAACGATTTATACTGGAGATAATGGCTTTGCGGGAGCTGCTGAGAGCTTTGACACCAAAGGAAACTTGCAATGGAGGATCCCAGTCTTGGGAATTTATTTTTTTTTTAAGTGTTAGTGTTTACTAAAAAAGAATGTGATCTCTAATTCCAGAAAAATACAGTAGCTGAAGAGATTTGCCGGTCTGATTTGGGCTTGCAACAGCCCGGCGTGGCCTGGAGGCTGGCACTGCTGCTTGGCAGGCTGACCCGGCAGCCTGCTCCCCTCCAGCAGCCCCCGGGCGATGGGAAGCCATCCAGAGCGCAAACCCAGGGAATGTTTCATTCCTTCCCTCCCCAGACTCACTACCTTCATCCCCAGGAACGGAACACACAGACACAGCCCCACGCAGGGGATAAGGCTCCCGACTGCCTGGAGGCGCATCGGGCACTCACGGGCTGTCGCCAGCACTGACGTCTGCATCGCGATGGAGCTGGAGCCCCCCGGCCCCGCGCCGCCCAGCAGCCAGGGCAGGAGAGGGAGGAAGCCCAGGGAGACCCGCCTCGGCACGGCACAGCCCTACGCTCCAGCCCCTCTGCAAGCGCTAAGGAAATACTTTCACAACAAGGAGGTGGTGAAAATGATGCCTCTGCCCGTCCCGGCGGTGCCTGCCTGACGCTCCTGGGTGTCACCCTGTGCCCAGCTGCTCGGAGCTGCCGGCCCAGGCACCGCGGCAGCTGCTGCCCGAAAACCAACAGCACACGTTGGGAAGCCATTCCTGCGCTCTCACCGATCCGCATGAGCCCTGCACAGCCCAGCCATGGCCCACGGAATCTCGGAGACAGCCAGGTCAAGGCACCGCTCCGAACACCCACCTCCTCCTCCAAGCAAAGGCAGAGGGGAACCCCCAAAGCCACCAAAGCCCCCAAAGCCACTGCAGTGGTGACCCAAGGGGCTGAAGCCACGGGCACGCCTGTGCATGGCTGCAGCTCCCCCTGCTCCCCACCTTCCCACCCAAACTGGAGAGCCCCCACACGCAGACTGGTGCTGCTCCTCCACGGGGATATTTCATTAACCTGGGGAGGAGGAGCACCATCTGTCAATGGGGATCAGGCTGATCGCTGCCAGCTCGGCCTGTTCCGTCGGTGTCGGCGTGTGATGTGAACGGAAAACGAAGAGCAAAGGTGCATCACCTCAGCACACATCACGGCCCCAAGCCGCATCTCTCTCTGACGCCGGGGGTTTGCAGCTTGTTTTAACAGAAAACGCGCTACTAAAAGGCTTGGGCACCTGTGCAACAGCAGCACCTCAAAATCACCACGCTCGTGGCAGACGCAAGAACACGCTGCTGGTCTGCGACAGCGAATTAACCTCAGGGCAGCTTCGGAGGCAGCTGGTACATGGAGGACTGCCTTGGTCTGCCCCTGGAGCTCCCAACCCAGCAGCGATATTTAGCTAAAAACCACGCGGGACAGACCAGGGAGAGACCTCACGAAGGGGCAGCACAAGGGACTTCTTCTCGACCCCTGCAAAGGCGTCAGCCCCCCCCGGCGCGGTACTGGAGCAGGGCTGGAGGTGACACGGCCGAGACAGGGCAGACCTGTGTGTGCAGGAGCACGTGAGTGTGCACCAGCGCTCCCCCAACCCCCCCAGGGCACGGGACGGCCACCCAAACCTGCCTCGCAAACCCACACCGAGACTATTACTGGATCAAACTAATAGTTATGAATAAAAATAGGACTGGAGCTTCGGGGTTGCATAACGAGGAGTGGTGAAAGAAGGGACCAAGCCTGGGGGACGCTCGGGTTCGCTCAAACTGCTCTTCCAGCTCCAGCGCCGGCAGTGCTCCGTTGTGCTGTGGGAGCCGTGACCGCAGCTGGGCTGGCAGCTGGGCCCGAAAAGAGGACAGAAAAGCTACCGCAGTCCAAAAAGTTGCAGATGGCCTGGAGCAGAGAGATGCTGGAGCGATGAGCTTATCTCTGCTCAAGTTCAGCTGCAGGGAGCGCACGGCTGATTAACGCTGTGCCGGGAGCTCATCCCGTCAGGATGCTCATCCCGCCACGGGGGCCAGGGCACGGGCAGGAGCCCCCCAGGAGGGCAGCACGAACCCGCGTTTAAGGCACAGCAGAAAGGGATGTTTGTGAAGAAGTCAGGAAAGAGACCAACAAGGCGCTTTGCAAACAAGGGCAGCACAGTGAAACAATACGGGGAAGGGAAACTGGGGGTACAGGTTTGCTTCCAAAATGGGAAAAGTGGAAGAAAAGGGCTGGGTGTGCAGCCGGCAGCACCAGCTCTGACGTGCTGGAGAGGAGTCCAGCTCAGCTTTTATCTGGGGAGGAGTCGGCTTGGCTTGTGGCTGCCAGCCAGAAGCATCAGGAATCCCCACTGCTGCAGCAGGAAGGGTGATCCCGGCACGGCCGCCCCCGAGGGGCTCCGAGGCAGAGGGGGCTCGGCAGAGCAGCGGGACCCGATCCTGGGAAACGGCCTCGTGTCCGTGTCCCTGCGGAGGAGCAGCCTGGCTCCCGCGGGCGGCTCTGCCCAGGACTCACAGCGGGGAGGGCGGCAGGAGCCCGTGGGCCCGCCGGGACGCGTCCCCCCCGGCAGACACCTGCCCGCGGGCAGCCCTCGCTTTGCTGGAGCAGAATAAACTCTGCGCTCGCCTAACATCCTACCAGCAGTGCGACGGCGCCGCGGCACGCACGCTCACAGCACGCAATGTGCAATTAAATATTTAAGCATCTCGTTAAACATTCAAATTGAGGGTGACCCAATGGCATCACCCCCGGCATCCGCCTGGGCAAGAAAATAATGAGTGCCGGCAACAAAACTTCAGCCGTAAAACCCGTGCGCAAAATCACCCTCGGTTTTAGCGCCAGGTGATCAGAGGTTCCCAAATGCCCACACAAGCTGGAGGATGGAGCACCACAGCCGGAGCACGCCGGCGTCTGCCTGGAGCCAGGGAACCCCGGCTGGGCACTGCTCCGTGCCAGTGCCTGATTCCCTGCAAGGGGCAGATGCCGTTTGTGGGCTCACGGTGACAAATGGCACCACTTTCCCCCTCTGCATTTGTCCATCATCCCCCACGTCTCCTTATCCCTCCGCGATGGGTAGCAGCCCTTGGCTCGCGGTGGCGGCGGCGGCAGTGCCGGCAGGGCGGGCAGGCCAGCGCAGGTGGGGCAGCGTTTCCTCGAAAGCCGCTCGCCAGACGCCCGCCGAGAGGGACGGAGGCCAAGGGCAGGGCTGTGGCCACGCTGGCTCCCTGCNACAGCCCCCTGCTCCTGCCACCGCTCCGCACCCCCGCCCTGCGCAGCGCACCAGCCCGCACGGCGTCCAGAGCATCGGAGGTTTAACCTTCCTGGGGCTCCGGCCACACCTTTCCCCGTGTTCGTACCGCGTCACTATATGGACATGCAGCAAGGAGGACCACTGTGCAAACACCGAGTGCTGTTTGTACACCAGAGCCCTCCTCAAATACAGCTAAATCTCCGGTGCTCTCTGGGACTTCTGCGTGCACATTTCAAAACATCCCCTGGTTGCTCCTGCGCTGGGAAGCAGACGGTTTACAGCCCCATCATCACCACCTGGAAGAACCCCCCTCCCATTTTAACCCCACTAACGCGGTCCAGCATCCTCCTGGGCGCCCGGATCGGGGCTGTGCTGGCAGCCTTCACCCTGACAGGTCGCTCACCAGGTGCTCCATGAACTGCGGTTTACCACAAGAAGAAATATCATCCTGACGTTCCCGAATCACTCAATTTGTAGCTGTATTTCGGCAAATACCCCGAAGTGCTGCACCGAGCCCCGTGCTCCAGCAGAGCCGTGGCTGCCCGGCGCCACTCACCGGCACTAACGCTCCCTGCTTGGCTTATACCCTTACACCCCCGGCTGCTTTTCATCACCACCGTTATATAGAGAAAAACCGCGTTATAGGCTGCAAATGTTCTTAGGCCAGTCTATTTAAATGGGACTTTTAATGTTTACTTTTTACCCCACCTTTCTGTGCACTCCATGCACTGTCCATTTGCGCGGCGACAGGAAACATAAGACAGGGGCTCTCCACGTAATTTCAGCTTTTAATTCCCGTCAGTGCTTATCAGCAGGGATGCAGACACCCGAACAAGAGCCGGCTCCCATTCAAACCACAGCGCTTGTCACAGGCACTTCAGAGAAGCGATAAACGCCCTCCCCAGGCAGCCGCCGGGCCGCGTCCCACTGCCCACGCACACCGGCCACGGGGCACCCAGCGTTTGCAGCCCCGGCCCCGGCATTAAACTGGAAGCACAGAAGGGGAAGTTTATTGCGATGATCAGACCCCAGGAGCTGCCAAATCCCAAACCGAAGCCTACGTGCAGCTGCAATATGGGAGGAATTTTTCCGGGCGCCCAGCTCTCCTTCACCAACGGACACGGGAGGAACAGTCGCCACACCCCCGGCTGCTTTTCGTCACCGTTACATAGAGAAAAACCGCATTATAGGCTGCAAATGTTCTTAGGCCAGTCTATTTAAATGGAACTTTTAATGTTTACTTTTTACCCCACCTTTCTGTGCACTCCATGCACTGAATCATCTCTGTTTGATTAATGCCTAATTAATTTTAAGGAGTCCATGCACCCTAAAGACACATTAACTGAAAAAGTCTGTCTGCGTGGGTGATGGTTACTGATCTGCCATTCATCCGCAAAGACAAACGCCTCGTTTTCAACTGGGACGCGCAAAACGATTAACCGAAATCTTATCTTTCCCGCACAGACGGAAGCCCCCCAGCAGAGCTGCAGGTACGTCTCCCCCAGATGCGCGCCTTTGTCCCGTGTGCGCAGGGTGCGAAGAGGCTGTCTCTGCAATGCACCAGAGAATTTGTTTCAAGAACTTAAATCAACAACTTAGAGCTCTTCGAGTGGTGTTTATCCACTCCAAAGGAAACAAAATATTTACCTCTCAGTCTTTAAACCCAGCCTGGTACTGGAAGGAGACCCAGTAACTTACGACCCCGCGGCCCCCCAGAGCAAAGCAGGGACTCTTTCCTCTCCCGCGCTCGGATGGCTGGCGTGGTATCGGAGAAACTAGTCCAGCTCCACAACGGCACCAAAAAATCTCTTGTGAATTCTGGATCCAATTAAAATTATTTCAGGCTTAATGATTTGAGGTGCTGCTGGTGACGGCGAGCTCCAAACCTTATTGCAGTGCATAAATCCTATTTTTATGCTGTCCCTCAGAAGCAAAGCAGAAAGGGAGCGTTCCCTGCAGCAACGCGTCTCCTGGACCCCGGTGACAGCTCCAAAGACGCCGGCAGCAGCGAGAGACCCCGCGCCAGGGACCCTCGTGTCCCTGCCGGGGCGTGGGAAGGCGCCTGGCCAGCCCCACGCCTTTCAGTGGGGTGCAGGTTACCAGCTCCCCATCCACAGCACAGATTACTAAAGTGGGGAAAACGTGATGCTTTCCTCAATGAAATATAAGAAAAGCAACTTCTTACTCCCGGCACCTGGTTATGGGCACTCACACTTCAGCACACGGCACCGAGCGGGTGAGAAGAGCTGCCCCGCAGGGCAGGAGAAGGCAGCACAGAGGCAGAGTCCTGCCGTGAGCGAGCCTTCCTGCATCCCTAACGTATCGCCAGACCCCAGAGCACTTCTCCCATGGAAAAGGAGAGTACTTAACGCACAGGCACGCAAGGAGCTCCTCTGACTCACAGCCAAACCCTCCCTCCCCTGCCATGGCAGCCGTGATTAGCCGGGCGCAGGCAGAGCCCGCAGCGGGCAGGGGGAGCAGCACGGCTCCGGGGGCAAGGGCAGACCCTGCCCCGCAGCACCCAGCTGCGGGTGCATCCCGGGCGGATCGCCCTTCACGAGCCTCCCCAGAGCAGCCCAGCGTCTCCCAGTCCTGCCAGGCATCCTGTGGAGGTGGGAAGCGGGACGCAGAACCGCCGCCAACGCGCCGGACCATGAGTTGCTCCAACATTTCACCGCACTGGGATGCCCTGGGAGACAGAGAGGACTTTTTCTTTGAGCTCAATGAGATCTGAGCACACAGCTCTTGGGCTGTCCCAGGGGCTCCACACATCGCAGCAATCCCCTCCTCTGGCTTGGTCGTCTTTCTCACCCTCGTTTCTCCTTCCCCTCTTTGCCATTCTAATATTTATCCACGCTGACGGCCTTTTACCCTCCAGGAGCTCCTGCAAACGCTTTGCCCAGAGCTCTTAAACCTTAAAGATACCACCAAGCCCGCAGGAACAAACGTTCCCAAGGCCTGCAGCCATCCCCTCCCGGCATCGGCATCGGCTCCGCCAGCACCCCAAAGGGTAGTTACAGACCAGACATCGGGGTGGAGATAACTTGGTTGGGTTTGCTGCTGTTGTTTGCAAGTCAAGGCTTTGTTCCCATAAAGCTGCCACTAACGGTTTGCCGGCAAAGCCGGGACTGTGCGTCCCCGCCGGTGCCCCCGCTCTGCTGGCTCACCCCCAGCAAAGGGGGCCGAGGGACGCCACGCTGGAAGCCCCCATGGCCAGGGACTGAGCCACGTTTGTCTTCACTGGGAATCCTACAGGTAAAGAAATACCAGATGGAAGTCCAAATCGAATGCTTTATTTCAACCTTTGTTTATCTCCTGGAAGAGAGCGAGGCAAAGCTGCCTCCTCCTGCGCAGATCCACAGGAACAGCGCGGGGGGGGCGTCAAGCTGGGAAGGGTGACTGCTCCCGTTTTCCACTGGCTTTTTCCCGGGGCTCAGCAGTGCTGGGAACCCCGCACGGGGGGTCCTGCCGCCCAACCATCCCCCCAGCCTCACCCGCCCCCAGGGCAGTCGGGGCAGACCCAGCCGCAGGGACGTGGCGTGAGCGAGGCAGCGGGACAGAGTGATGCTGGGAGGGGTCCCCCCGCCCCCCGAGCCCTGCTGAACCCCACGAGTCCCGGGCACGTCCCTGGCACCCCCCTGCCCCACATCCATCTTCCCGCATCTCTGACCTGCGCCTGCCTCGTGGCGTCTCCGCCCTGCAGCGCGTCACCCTGCCCGCCTGCACGCGCCGACCGCGGCCCGTCTCCTCCTCCTCGGCAGCGATCCCTGCTGCAAGAGACCCTGGGCAGAAACGCCCTTTGCTTTGCTCCTGCTCATCTCCTTTTCCCTGACGCTTGCACGGAGCAACGCCTCCGCGACCCACCGCAGGGGCCGTCTTCTGCCCTTCACCCCGGCTCTCTATTGGGGGTTCATCTTCTGCCTTAACCAAGAGGAGTTTGTTGTGACTTTTACCCCCCGCTAAAGAAGCGGACCCGCCGGCGCTGGCGGGCTGAGCGCCCCAGGTGCTTCCTCCACCATCCGTCGGACAGAAAGCGATGGCTCCGCCGGCTGCCCCGGCACCCCCCACTCAGCAGAGACCAGCTGCAGCCCCACAGGGACCTCCCGGGATGGGCCAGCACCATGACAGGTCACCTCCTGGACTTAACGGCCTCGGACACGGCCTCAGAAAAACCTACCCAAATGAGCTGCGCTTAAAACAGAGTGATCAGATTGGAACAGAACCCAGATTGGACAAAGGGATGCATTTGGGTTTTATGGCCACAGCAAAGCCAAAGGAGGGAACCTCTCCCAACAGTTCAACCTCAGAATTCTCAGAAGGCGACCGAGCCGTGCTGTTGCAGAAGCGCAGCCGTGTATCCTGAGCACGCGTAAAGCCAAGGTATCACGTCTGCAGATAACACTCACCCAGCACAGTGTGTGCACAAGACTCTGCGACTCAAGTTTAATGTAAAAAAGGTTCTGCCTGTCTGTTCCACTTACTCACATCAGACCAGGCTTCACATATGATTAGAGAGTGTCTCCGCTAAAGGGAAGCAATGTTTTGTGAAACCTGCGGGGAGAAAAATGAAAACACACCTAAGGAACACTCGTACGGGTTAGAGAAATCAGTGCCAATTGGACTAATTTGATCAAGAATAAACATTCCAATTACATTTTCCATCTCTGATGTATTATGTGCGCTACAGGAACCACTGACGGGTCTCAGACCAGTGTGCATTCACATGCACAGACGCGTAAGGGACAGAGAAATGAAGGTAAGAAGGTTCCTCATCCTTGACTTCAGAGAGGGGCCGGTCGATGCGCCCGCACCCAGAGGCTGTCCCAGTCCCGCGGCAGCGCTCAGAAAAACAGCCTTTGGTCCCACCAGCTCCCAGCTCCTCTTCGGTGCCTCCTCGATGCTTTATGAGCTCAGCGCTGCGACGGAGGAGCTCATCCTGCAGGCACTGCCCGCTCCGCCTGGAGACGGCACCTTCCCCCCTTCAGCCCCTCACCTGAACCCAAGCCCCATGCGAGGGGTGGCCACCCCCACCCCCCAGTCCCACAGCTACGGCGCTCACCACACAGACATTGGGTTTGGCGGGGGGTTGTTTTTTGGAAACTCCAACATTAGAAAATTCCTGGGAGTTGTCTTTCTTCAAAATGAAATGCTGTTGCTGACAACAGCAGTAAAAAATGCAACCAAGTGCTGCTACGCGTGGTCCTATGAAGGAGATGCGTTGCAGCGTGGATGCACTTCCCACCCACTGAAACTCTACAGAAGAATTTGGGCTTAAATAGCTGGGAAAGGGGGAGTCGAGAGGCCCCTTTCACTGCCGCCAGCGGAGCCAAGGGCAGCGTGCCTGAACTCACCCACTGCAAAAGCGGGGACCTCGCTGGGGAAAACAGTTGGTGGAGCGATTCCACCACCTCAAACCGAGCCACTCCGGAGCGATGAGAGAAGAATTAAAGCCACGAGGACACAGGGGTCCCCAATTCGCTGGCAGGACAAAAGCCGTTGTGCAGAGAGCACCGGCCCCCTGACTGCTGCCCGGGGCGAGCCGTGCTTTCTCACGGCACAACCACAACAGTACCAGCGTGTCGCGGCACAAACACACACAAAACACACAGTGGTCGTAGGGGAAGAGACAGAAGTGATTTTTGCGTTATCTATGCATTGGAGAAAGTGGAGCCCTTAACAGTGATGTATGTGCATCTCACCCCGCCTTCCCCCACACAGCACTACTGAATCCTGCCCACCCTCCTCCCCGAACATCCTTCTCCTACCTCCCCCGCGGCTCCGGACGCGGGACCCTGGCTCCTGTATCCCGCAGAGAGTTCCCAGCGTCCAGCAGGATCCCCAGGATGGCTCGGCACGTGAGCATGGCCAGCAGCCGCCCCGCGTCCATCCATCCATCCGTCCCGCACAGACCCCGGGTTACAAGAACGGCACCGCACGTCCTGCGGCTGGGGCTGCTGCTGTCACCGCTGCCACCAAACCCCGCAGGCACAGCCTCACTGTTGCCATTTTCATCACTATATTTCTCTAAATCATAAAGACACAAGAAGCAGCTACCCTGGGGCATGAGTCTGCTCTGAAGCTGCTCTGCTGCGGCACTAAAATAACGGTGGAAAGGGAACAGCAAGAGCCCTGCCGGCGGACCCAGGCAGGGCTGCGCCCACAACACCCCAGCGCTGCTTAAAACTGGAGAACACGTTCAGGAAGGCTGAGGCAAGTCCACGTATGCATGGGCTGCCCAAGATGTTTTATTTCCTAGAATGTATCTAAATCTGTGCAGTTTCTCCCCCTGCAGCAATCACAGACTGGTTTGGGTGGGAAGGGACCTTAAAGCCCCCCCAGTGCCACCCCCTGCCCTGGGCAGGGACACCTCCCACCAGCCCAGGTTGCTCCAAGCCCCGTCCAACCTGGCCTTGAACCCCTCCAGGGATGGGTTGTGGTCCCTTGTGCCGATGCTGCTCCGGAGGGGGATGCAGATGGGCACCATCCAGCACCGTTCCCATCCCGCTCCCAGCCGCCCTCCCCTGCCCGCAGCCCCCCTCCCGCGATGTGCCGGGCGGCTTCAGAGGAGTTTTGCTGTCATAAGGGGAAACGGGAGCGAGACCTTCCCGGCTACAGCCGGGTCTGGTGCCACAGCTCAGTATCTGTGTGTGCGCAAAGTGCCGCTGCTGCTGCGGCACATCATCCACAGCCCGGCACACAGGTGGGCAGCGCCGTCCTCTCCATCGCCCGTCAGCTCGCCCTTAAAGGGCCCAGAATCGCCGCGCGGTGCACGGTCCCTGTTCTCAGCCCGCTGTCCTCAGCCCTCTGTGGGTCTCGCCGCAAACCCCGTCTGCCCAGGCTCTCCTCGGTGACCTCATGGAGCAGACAGACCACCGCGCTCCCACCTCGAGGACACGGATCCCTTCTCAGCTGTTGCTTTTCATGGAGAAGCAGGAAAGGTAAGGCAGAAAGGAAGCAGACCATCCTGCCACTCCAGCGAAGGCCGGCTTAGCACAGACGATTCACACCGGGCTGGTTACGTACTGCACGTTCCTGACCTTTAAAAACCCTCAAGGACTTTTCAAATTGTGTCAGTCACTCGCCTGATTAGACAACGCAATCGTACTTCGCTTAGCTACACAGGGGGGTTCTGGTTGGAGACTGCGCTTTTCCAGCTGCAAGAGCTGACGTTTGCACAGCCAGAACTACAGCACGTTACAGGAGGAACGGCTCCTCTGGGCTCAGCACGCGGCCAGAGCGGGTTTCCAAAGGATTGCCAAGGCCTTTGCCCACATCTGGGAGCGGGTGCTGGCTTCGCTCAGCGTCTCCCGGGCAGCCAAGAGGCCATGCGAGGTCCGAGGCACCAGCGCCGAGCCCAGATCCCACCGAGGAACCACCCCGACCCTGCGAGCTCCAGGTCTCACTGCCCTTTCCGAGGGGAACGGAGGTGTTTGCAGCGGCGATGTTTCCTGGGTTGCTCTGACCGTGCCAGGGAACGATCCTGCAAACCCTGGGGCCAAAGCGAACTTTCCCCGGGACCCTGTCCCCACGGTACAAACCAGTAACCCCCGCTTCGGGCACCAGAGACCCCTGGGCACCCCCCCAGGATGTGTGACCCGCGCTCGCTGCGAGTGGGGACCGTGGCCATCCATCAGCGACCGAGCGCCCTGCGTGGGCACACCGCAAATGGCTCAGAATAAAAAGCTTTCCCCAAAACATAAAGTGCTGCGCCATGGCTTTCCCGACCCGTCAGTTTGTACATTATTCGCTCAATTAGGTCCTCACTCTGCAGAAATAGATGGGTAAATAGATAGAGGAGTACCATCCTGTCATTCTCGGCTGCTAAAAAATTAAGGCGGCTGCACGGTCAGTGCCGATCGCGTGGCAGAAATAGGCAGGGAGGGGAGAGAGAGAGAAAGGCAAGCTTTGCCTGGCAGTTATAAGAATTGTGATCTCCCCTGGCAATCACAGCAGCGCCTTTTGGTGCAATTAAAGTCTTCATATCAGGCCTGATACAGAAACACATTTTCAAACCGCTTGCTATCTCTAAGACCCACCGCTCACTATCTATCACTCAAAGTTCCTGGAGTTTAGCAAAGGAAACAGAGGCTCTGGAGTGTTGGAGATTTAATTCAAAGCCTCTGTGAAGATGCACAAACCTGAACCACCCTCAGAAACCCCCCCAGATTTTAGCAGGGTGCCAGGGCAGAGTCTCAGCACGCCCAGGGGTGCCTTTGCTGAGCCAGTCACCGACAAAACCACGTCCTTTGCAGCACCCCCCGGGGCACGCGGAGATGGTAAATGCAAACAAAAGGCGACAGAGGACAGGGGGGACCCCCCAAGGGAAGCAGCGGCTGCCTGTCCCTCCCAGTGCTCCCAGCTCAGCCCTTAGAAGGGCAGACCGGGAGCAGGCAGACCGTGCCCAGCAGGATGCGGGCATTGCCCACGCAACCCGGGAACATTTTTGGGGGGAAGCACCAGAGAGGGGGAGCAGATTGGAAACAGCAGGAAGCTGACCACGGGGTGTGGAGAAAGAGCTTTGTAACCAACACAAATCTTCTCACCACCTTCTCCCAACCCCGTCTGAACCAAAAACCCACCCGTCAGCAACTGCCAAAGGGCGTCTGCCTGCCAGTGTGGTGTCCAGCCAGCATCAAGAGCCCTTAAACTGGCCCTGGAAGCTTGGATGACAACACGCACCTCCGTCCCCAGCTGCTTTGCAACACAGCTTGGTTTTGCAACGTCCTATAAATCACATCTGAATCACCACCGCGATCGCCTGACCACCCCCGCTCCGCTTCGCAAACCTCCCTCTTCCAGAACCATTTTCCACTCAATCAGCCTAAAAACGCTGTGGCGTCTGCCCCGGCAGCGCAGGGCCTGTGCCGGCACGGGAACACGGCACGTGGGAGAGGAGCCGCTTCCCTACGGACGGAGCAGAGCCGAGCATCACCCCAGGCCCTTGCAGGGGGGCCTGGACAGTCCCAGAGGCATTGGCGAGGCTGGGGGGCACAGGGGGCTCGAGGGGTGGCATTCCTGGGGAGCACCCACAGCCCCTGGGGACCTCCCTGGTCCCAGCAGCGCTCAGCGTACCACATACTCGGAGCGAAATTCCTGCTGTCGAGCAAGCCAGCAGAAAGCCGCTTTAGATAAGGTGGGAGGGAGAAGAGCCATCCCCCTGGTAGAGCAGCCCCTGGTTGTCATTCCCTGCTCTGGGCAGCGGGTCCTGCCCCCCCCCCGGGGACGTGCAGGGGCTCCTGGCCGGCGCGGGGGTCTGAGCGAGCTCCCGCTTCAGCGCGGGAGGGATGGGGGCTCTGCGCCGGCGCAGGGACAATCCCCACCGGGAGGCAGGAGGCAATTTCCCGGCAGCTCCCCCAGCCCCGGCCCCGCACCCTCACCAGCACCCCCGGCCCAGCGCCTTCCCGCAGCACCGAAACGGGCAGGTTCTGCTCTCTGGGGTCTAGTCTAAACCAAAGCGGTAATAAAAAGGATGAGAACCGCACAGGATGAAGGGCTTCTCACCGCATCCTCCAACAGACCTCTTCATTAGTATTAATTACAGCAAACATCCTGCACCGGCCAAGGCGATGAAACGCAGCGTTAACCAATTAAATGATAAAGATTTCATGCCTTGGCCTGTAACCCCACGCTCTGAAACACGTATACGCCACTGCCACATCCTTCTAACAGCAAGGACCACAATTATTGTTAACTTTATTCTTTGCTCACGTTGACACCACGTTATAGTTGTTATCTGCAAGCAACAGATCACTCTGGTTTCATTAAAGCGACGGTATTTATATTGCAAAGGAGTTGCTCTAACGGCAGGAAGGCACCGCAGCCCCTTCCCTCACACCCACAGCAATCCCCGCTCCGCGCACTGCCTCCCCTTGAGGAGCTGCAGCAGCGTCAGGACGCCCACCCCGTCCTCCGCGGTGGGTTTGCTCCCCTGCCCCACCAGCCCCACGCCTGCCGGGGGGCAGCAGACCCCCGAGCCGGGGGCGTCCAGGGATGCAGCCAGGCAAAGGCACCCGGCCACGTCCCAGCCTCCTGCCAGCAGGCTCCCATTAAACACGGCCCGTCAGCGCTGTCAGTCCGTCCCCCCGCCAAGGGCGGCGAGGGAAGGGCTGGGATGCTGCCCGCTCCGCAGGCATTGCATAAGCAGCGGCTTTTGTCCTCGGAGCCGCACAGCCAGCAATGGCACGTCAAGCAAACCGCGCTCCATCCTCTCTGACAGCTTCTTCCTGAAGAACAACGGCCGCCATGCGGCTATTAAGCCCGATTTCTAATAAGGACCTTTATTTTAAAGAAGGTTGTGTGAAATAATACGCAACGCTGACAGCGCAGGACTTCAAAACCCCATCGCTCGTGTTAGCCCCGGTCGGAAACACCAGCGGAGCACGAGGTGCCACGTGAAGGAGCGTGTTCCCAAATCACCCTCCTGTTCAGATTCTCTGGTGTCTGACAGAGAGCTCTAACTCGCAGCCACTGCCCTCACCGATGCCGGCAGGAGGGGGGGTGGGTTTACAGGAGCACTTTACTGGCTATGGCCAGGCTTGGGAAAAACAGAAATATGAGGAAATCCTGTCTCCATAAAACATGAGTTACGGCTTTACAAGCTGTTTCCCTTGTAGCAAGGCGCTTGCACACCTGGGGCGGCTGTAGAAACCCAAAGCTGGAGAGGTTATATCCCAACATCGCCAGGCGGGAACAAAACTGCAGATATATAAACCTGGCCGTAATTGTGGAAATACATTGGAGACTGCGATAAAGAAAAGCCACAGGATTACACAGGATTGGGAAACGCACTGTACTGTAAAATCAGCACCTCTGCCTGACAAAAGGAAAATTGATTCAGACAAAAATGTTCTAAATGGTTTATATTCTTAATATGTTATCAAATTAGTTACAAAGATGTAACAGCAGTAGATGTAATTCACCTGTTTCGTGCAAGCACTAGATACTCTGCAACACGGTAAATTGATTCACAAAGCTGGGAGGCAAAGCAGTATTACAAGAGATTATTTATTGACCCAGAGATAGCAAACCGCGCGCGGGGGAAAGGGGGCTCCGTCCCCTCCCTGCCCGCTCCGGCAGCCCCCGGCATGGAGGGCCGACAGGGGAGAGGCTCCGGAGGGTGCTCGTGGGGGAGCAGTGGCTTTCAGGGTAACCTCTGGCAGGGCAAAGCTCGACAGAGTGGGTGGCGTGTCGTACTTTCTCAATCTATAGCATAATTCCCATTAAGATAACTCCTAGCCATGGAAAAGCACTTTTAGATACTGCTTCAAATAAATTAAATACATTAAAACACTCTTACGATTCCATGATTCTTTTATAGGCTGGAAGCTGTAGGTGTTCACGTGGACAGCTGATTGCTGCCACCTCCCCAGCCACCCCCCAGGTGACGTTCACCTTCCATGCACTCCAGATAACAAGCACGGCAACGATGCTACTGCTTATTCCAGGAAAAAAGCGGCGCAGGCCAGGGCGATGTGCTGCGGAGGCCGTTTTTCCCCCAACACCCTCGGAGAAATCCGGGAAGGGCCGATGTGCTACCGCCTGCCTTCCCGCAGATGCTTCACCCCTGTGGGACGTCTGCCCTTCAACACCAGCACAGAGTCCCCCAGGCTTCTTGAGCACCCTCTCCTTGTCAGCCAAACACACCCTGCCTTCAGCTCTTTCCCACCAAAAGGTAATTACCTTAGGAGCTCATTACGACTACAGGATGTGCAATTACTGCCTGGAAATAATGCACTATTTTTAGCACGTCAGAGTAAAAAGTGGCAGATTGACAGGAATTATCCCTCAAGCACTAAGGCAACTGGCTTGTTAAAACTGGCTTCTTTTTTTTTTTTTTGCTAGAAAATAAGTTCCCGCCCCTTCAGAGCGGCTGGGCACCACCAGCAGAGCTGGTGCAGGGTCCGCTCCTGCCGACTGTCCTCTCCTTCATCCCGCCCCAGTTCCCCGGCTGGTGGACACGCCTGGGCTGGGGATCTACTGCTCTGCCTCCGGCTCTTCTGCCATGTCTTCACGCGTGGACTGGTTACAGCAACCCCTTCATGGTCCCAGGGCCACCCCAGACGGGTGTCACATCTCCCTTCCAGGGCAGGCGTGGAGCCACGTGTCCCCTGTCAGCAGTGACAGCCCCCTGGAGTCACCTATCCCATCGGAGCAACCCTGTCCCCTGCAGGGATCCGCGCAGACATCCTGGGTGTCCTCAAGACCTGGGGAGGGAAACAGTCCAGTCTTGCTTTCCGGGCAGCCACCAAAATGCAAAGACAAATGGCCACATGTCCAAGGAGGCAGGGACAGAGGATGATCCCAGGAACCCAGTCTGGTGAAAAGGAAGATGCTCGACTGAACCCTTAAAACAACAAATATCCCAAAGATGCCGCTCAGGTCTCCAGAATTGCCCCCTGTGTCTGAGGAGACCCTTTTGAATGTCCTGTTGCTCCGATCACCTGTTACGGATGTTGTCCCCATGACAAACACCAAGGTGTCATCCTGCACCAGCCTGGGGACGCGCACACGAGCTGGCAGCCGTGATGGCCACCCCACCGCCCACTGCAGACCCCGATGGGGTAGACGAGGCTGCCCAGGGCTCGCCGCTGCCCAGGGAGGGGCCACGGGGATGATCTTCCCAAAAAAGCAGCAGCCCTACTGCCCCATTCCCAGGGACACCGTCACGAGCACAAAACCCTCTCCTCGTGCTCCTCAGCCCCGGCGCACAACAGCCCGCGGTCACCACGGACGACTGCAGGCAGGCGGAAATATGTCTGGGTGAAGAAAAAGCCCAGGAGGTGAAACGCTTGGGAGATTTCAGCCTCCAAGGCAGAAAAAGGTAAAAGAAAGGGCCGATGCACATGCAAATAACGGTGTCCCTGGCTGGAAGCAGCCAACCTCCCCAGTCCCTGCCAGGAATTCCCCATTCCCCTCCCCAGACCATGGGAACAGGTAATGGTCTCACACCACCTCCCCTCCCGCAGCTCCCAGCAGAGGTTTCTTTATTCCCACCCCCACGGCACAGCACGTCCCTGCAGAGCACCGGGGCTTTCGCCACACCGACAGGGCTCAGAATGGCGGCACTGCTGCTCCCAAGCCTCAGCAGGCAGGTGGCACCACGTCACACGCTCCATGAGGGGAAACCTATACTATGGACACAACTCAATGGTCTCCCAGTACATCATCCCAGGATGCGAGATAAATTCCAGCTGCAGCAGCCCCAGCAGCCACCAGCCACCCTTGGGCACCGTCACCACCCAGCCCACGTCCTCCTGGCCTTCAGCAGGTCCCCTGCCCCAGCTCAGAGCTTTGCAAGAGCTCCCTAAAAACAAGGAGAACCCGGCAAGGAGGCCACTGTGCCCACAGCCGCGGACTTGACAGGCACCGAGCAGCAGCTCTGTCACATGCACTGGCCACCCTGTCCCTCCCGTCACCGCTCCCAGCAGCTGAAGCGGCTTCAGGAGAGCTTTCATCCCGCGCAGCCGCCCAGCTGTGCCCTTCTCCTCTCCCAGATCAGCTCAGCAGACGAATCCCGAGCCCAGAGCTATGCAGCCGGCAGCAGCCTCAGGCACGATGGAAGGGGCAGAAGTGAGGAGAGCGATGGAGGAGACACAGCGCAGAGGAAAAGGAAAGATGCTGGATTATGTCTGATGGAATGTGACACAAGAGGGTTTTCTCTGGGCTCTCCTTTAAAAAAATTGTTTTACCATAAGAGAAAAAAAATCCAGGTAGTTTCTAAAGTAAAAAATGCACTCCTGTGCCATGGCAGAGAGGAAGGAGGCGTTAACATTTCCAGGCCTGGTGATTTTTTAAATCTCCTGCATAGTAACCTTAGCCCAGTTTCCAAAGAAGCAGCACTCGGTGGGGCCGGACCGCGTGCAGGTGCTGGTGCCGCCCCCGCGCCTGCCGCACACCCAGCGCGGGACGCCCATCCCGTCCCTTCCAACCAGCACCGCGCGCTCCAGCCCTCGGCAGCGTTTCCCCACCATGGGAGGAGGAGGAGGAGGCTGCTCTCTCGGCCAGGTGGGACATGACCGAAAACCAGGGAAGGAGAGAGGGACGGAGGGAGGACGGAGGTAGGAGGGAGGGAGGATGGAAGGAAGAGTGCTGCCTTGCAGCTGTGCAGACAAATCGCCCAGCCGAAGAGATGATCCAACCCATTTAGTTGGGTTTTGATAGCTTCAAAGGAACCCAAAATCCTCCCAGCTGTGCTGAGAGCTGCACAGCTTCCCCAAAGCCGCCTGCTGCGCCGTGACAGCCCCGAGGCCCCGCCGCGCCGGCGCTCGCAGCCACGGTGACAGGTCCTCCAGCACCCCTGGGCAGGGGAAGGCGCGCCGGGAACGCAGCGAACGACAGGGTGACACTGAGTCACTGAAGAGACGTCTGAGACGTCTTCTCCTCAGGCTGCTTCGCTTCCCCGCGGGTGACGGAGAGCCGGGGGGCAGCTGGGCGCCCAAGGAGGGGACGAGCCCCGCTGCCAAAGCCCTCCTCGCCCAGCCAGCGCCCGCACGTATCCCGCATCCCAACCCCATCCGCTGCCGGAGCAGTCAGCCACCTTCCCAAGCGCCGTGCAGAGCCCCTCCTCGCGCTATAAAGAGCTCTGTGGGAACAGACTTTACGGCTCCTTTCTAAATCTCAGCTATAAAAACGCACATGCAATGCACGGCTACCTGCAGCTACCTCCTACCAGCCGTGCAGCGATGCACTCCGGAGTCTCTCCATAAGCAGTGAGAGATACAAGGGAAGCGTAGGATGATGTCAAATATGCTTAAAACGTGTATGGATTACTACGCCATAAATATTTTAAGGGCTCGAGTGAATCTGCTGCTAACCGTGTACCGAGCTCCACTGGCCCTCTCAGCCCTTCCCTCGGCAGTGGATGCCGTCCAGGAAAAAGCATCATATTTTTACCCTGGTGCTATCACCATGTCTAACTGACGCTCTAAATAAAGGCCAGAATAATTGTAGCACTTAGAGAAGAATCAAGTGCATTCAAAATAGTCTCTTTTAGCCTCTGGAGTCTATCAGATGATTTTATTTCCCCAAACACACCTAAAAGATAGCATGCCATAAGCACTCACCCTCTTCATGCTTGCTCTGTCTAAGCGTTATTTCATGCACGCGTGCTCGCTTGGAAGAATACAACAGCAAAATGGCACCATATTTCCTTTGCCTGGCCTTGGAGAAAATACCGGGAAAGGGAACGGCACAGCTCCTTCAGCGACATTGACCCGTCAACGCTACCAGCACACGGCGCGGGGAGCACCGGCACAGGTTTGCCCAGGAAGCTGCCGCAGATCTTAAATCATCCCATCACTTGCAGACAAGCCGTTACCCCCACCAGGAACAATCTGGGTTGATTCTGGCCAACACACCACTGCCGTCATGAACTTCCCTTCCCCCTCCCCGATTTAACAGATTTAGGAGAATCATTCAAATCCTCATTTTATCCATTATCATCCAAGTGTGGATACCGTTACAACAGCACAAAGAAAAGGAAGCAGCAGCGCTGGCAGCTGCTTGCACCGCCTGCAGAATGGAGTAGGAGACCATTTCAGCAAGGCAGGCATAAAAAAATTTATCAAAACGACTAATAGTAACTGACAGGTGGCCGTAATTCAACACAGGCTCCGCAGGCCCTGCCGAAAAACGCCACGCTGCAGCACACAGGCAGTATCGGAGGTGCTCCCCTGTGCCTACCGCCGGCAAGTTCAGACCCGGGGACACGGCAGAGCTGAGCGTGCGTCGCACCACCACGCTCTCCCAGCACCAGGGCAGTTACCAGCTTAGAGCTGCGTGTTCCGGTATTCCAAAAGCAAGGGCAAAGGGGCTTATCTATTTACTTGCTTCCACGTTTACTCTTGCCTGCTTCGTTTGTTATTGTAACTCAAGCTGGATCCCTGCCCATGTGCCTTAAGGATGCTGCTCATCAGCCACGTTTCTGAAGGTGCCTCCACCGCAATGCCGCACCGGGATGCTCGCCCTGTGCAGCGGGATGCTCGCCCTGTGCATAGAATCATAGCATCACAGAATGGTTTGTGTTGGAAGGGACCTTAAAGCCCACCCAGTGGCACCCCCTGCCCTGGGCAGGGACACCTCCCACCAGCCCAGGTTGCTCCAAGCCCCGTCCAACCTGGCCTTGAACCCCTCCAGGGATGGGGCAGCCACAGCTTCTCTGGGCAACCTGGGCCAGGGGCTCACCGCCCTCACAGCAAAGAACTTCTTCCTGAGATCTCATCTCAATCTCCCCTCTCTCAGTTTAAAGCCAGAAACGGTCCCACTCCACCCTGAGACACGTCCTGCATGGGACGAACACCAAACCCCACCCCGATGTGGCCCCCAGGGTGATTTTCACCTCTAGCGCTGAACTCGGGTCCGCCCGCGAGTCCCTGCCCCTGGGAGAGCAGAGCCACGTCCCCTGGCACAGCACCCCCCAGCACCGCGGGGGCGGCAGCCCCACAGCAGAACCGCTGCTGCTCCGCTGCAGGTGTCTTACAAACCATGGCAGGGCAAGGAGTTTCAAGCAATAACTAATTTAAGGAGAAATTTATCTGCGGCACTGCTTAATGTGACTGCGTTAATTAAAGAAATGCTAATTTAGCACAACTTACTTGCCTAAATGGCTAAAGCCAGGTGACCCTTTCACAGGGCAGTGTCCACGGGAGTCCGTGTCTGCCCTCGGTGCTCCCCTGCATCAGGCAGCGCCACAACCCCCATCCCGCGGGAGCAGAGCTGGTGACCCACCCCGGGAGCCCCTGCCACAGGCGGGGACACCTCCCGCGCTGGCGGCAGCTCCACGCTTCAGCCTCCGTGAAGCGAGTGTCCCGCCCAGGGGAAACCACAGATTTTACAGATTAGATAATAAAGAAGAGGGACGAGATCCCATCCATCAGCGGTCCTAGTCCCCTGCACTAGATGTGGGCACCGCAAGCACCCATCGGGGATGAGGTCCACGGAGGAGCTCGGCCCCCTCCTCCCTCCATCGCCGGCGCTGAGGACTCAGCCGGTGCCAAGGGCCACGGTGGCACGGAGCTGGGGAGCTGCAGGGAGGAGCCCCCCTGGCCCAGCGGCTGGGACAAGGCTGGATCTGGACTAACACCAGCTCCTCGTTATCACTTCCAGGGGCTGGACGTGAAGCTTCAGCACGACGTCCCCGAAGCAGCAGTGGGGACCAAGGCATCTCCCCGGCGATGGAGATGTCCCATGCTCACCATCAGCCCTGCTCCTCTGTTCCCATGGCAATCCCCAGCCCCGGCAGCTGCACCGCAAGGTTGACTTTTCCTCTCTCTCCACAGAGATCCGTGGAACAAAGCAAAATAAAACAATTAGGCAGTGTCTGCAGGGGTCACCATGCAGTCACTCCTTTCAGGCTGATTTATGCTTTCCCAAGTCCCATGCAGAAGCCAACGCTGACGCCATTCTGGGATGCTTTTTACTCTTATCCCTGTCTCGTGGAAACTGCCCGGGGTGTGAAACTCCAGCCCAGCTCAACTCACCTCCTAATCCTCCTGTTTATCCTATGGGCACCACGACCACCACGACCACCGCGCCACTGCCACCACCTCTGCCCAGCCCCCGGGGCACGGCCTCACGGCGCTTCTCCGCAGGGGCGAGGAACGAGCAGACCGACAAACGGAGGGAAGGGCTCTCCATTCAGTGGCACCAGGGGTTCCTAAAGAAAGCCTCAACCTTATTTCTTTCCTCCAAGCCCTGTTGGTTGCGTCTGTCTTTAATTCTGGGGGACTTTGCCAAGGGGCCACTGTGGGAGCGCTGACAGTGGGAAGCATCCCATAAGGGCAGAGAGAAATCACCGCCATCATTACTTAAGGCACCCTACACTGGGATCAATTTTGCGTTAGCACCTTAGTCATGTCTATAGCAAAAAGCAGATGTGAAGCTGGGGGACGCGGTACCCAAGTGATACCAAGGCACCACTAAGGGGACACGCAAGGCCCCAGGCACAGCTGGGGCAGCAGGGCCAGCCACAAGGCAGGTCACCAGCCATCCCTCCTCCTCGCCAACGGCAGTGCCCCGAGGGCCCCCTGCGTTATTCCAAAACCCCAGAGGAAGAAATCCGTCATCGGAAAGCAGAAGCCACAAGCAGTTAAAGCCCCGTGGGTGGGCTGAAGGAGCTGCTCCCAAGAAGTGGTGACAGGCTGGGGAATCCTTCCTTGCAGGTTTGGGGTTTTCGTATCAACGTGCAAACGAGAAGGATGCAAAACTGTGAACACAGAGGTAATAATGCAAGTGGGAGAAAGGAAGGACAGCAGTAATGCGGACCTGGACCAGGAGACAGAAACATCCATTCTGCATCAGAGGAAGAACCTTAACATTGAGGAACGGCCCAGGAACGCCGAGGGTTTGGCAGGAGCGTGGTCCAAGAGAGTTACCATCACAGGGAGGTGCGACGGTGCCGCCGCAGGGGCAGGGGACGAGGCTTGGCTCAGACGGCAGCGCCGGTGGCGCAGGGGTCCCGGCGTCCCCGCGGGATGGACAACGATGGCCCGGCATGGCAGGGGACACTCACCAACGTCTGTCACACCCCAACTGCCCTGACCCTGTCTCACCATCACCTCCACTCACCCCGCTCCTCCGCTGCTTGCTATTGCCCTCGCATTTTCTCTTCCCCACTTCCAATAGCCCCAGGTTCTCAGATCCCAAAGACATCCTGTTCTCATTACACATTTCCTTTGGAAAGCCATTGTTGTTTGCAAGCCAGAAATATTAGTCAGCATGCTATATAGTGCAACGCTAATGAGAATTAAATCGATTCATGAAAAGTACCTGCTCAGCATGTTTCTTATCTATTTTTCAAACTCAACTATATTGGATTCTGGCTTTTTTTTGCTGGTCCCAATACAACGTCCATTCTATGAGCTAAGTATCTAGATAATGTATAGTCACAATCGCTATGAACTACCTAATCTATATATTCCTAAAGTCTCTCTCTAGCTCCAGAACGGCTTCATCAATTTTTGTAATTTTTTTATTAAAGAAAAATTTCATATAGGCAGCTAGATGGATATTTCCTTCGGGATCCAAGCTTACGTGCCAAGCTAAAAGCCAATACGATCTGAAACAGCCCTGCTATAAACCCCTGAAAAATAGAAAAGCCTCATCGATATGACAGATATGCCACTATAATTAAAGTCTTTGGTAACAGACATTATGCAGCCAAAATATTCTATTTCCAGCTGCAGCATTGATCAAATTTTGACGTCCCACATTAACTAGCTGAGGCCTCTCTGGCTTCACAAAGCACAACGCCACAGAGCTTTTGTTGCTTTCCATCTATAAAAACACCTCGTGTATCTGGTGAGACAGCGGTACCTGGCGAGTACCGACCCACCTTGTGCCACCCTGTCCCGCAGCATCCCCAGCCAGCCTGAGATTCTTCTCCGTGCTCAGGAGTCCGGTGCTTATATTCCTTACTGCCAGATAGGAAAGATAAGGAGCAGCTTCCGTTTACGCCAACGTTATTGCAACTTCCCTGCTCAGTCTTTGGTCCTGACCAATTAATTTGGGAGCACAGACCCCCCAGTTTGCATCAGGAGAACTGGGATCATCCACTAATGGAAGGACAAAGTCGATCCTCGGGGCAGCTAAAAGATCCCGTGGCTTAAACCACGGCTCTGCTCCACAAACGGATTATGTAAAAACGGCCCCGTCTTGCTCAGTAGCGCAGACCCTGACGTGTATCTGCAGAGACAGCTGCTGACTTTATTGAGTAAAATAAGATTTTACTGTATTTTACCCCTGCTGTCCCCTACGGATAACGAGCCAGAGGAAGCATGATGGCATCTTGCATTTTGTCTGTGCGTAGAATAAACCGTATTCCTCACGAAATTTCAGCTGCCGAGTCACTTCTGCAAACGAAGACAGTGGTTACCAGTGAAGGTAATCTACCCAGACAGTGATTACCAAAGTGTAATTAAGGGCAAAGTACAGTCTGCATCTTTAAAACGACGATGCAGGAGGAACAAAGCGCCCAGCTGCTTCCCAGGACCACGCCAGATCGGGCCACTGGCGGTTACAAAAATCCTATTTTTGCTTAGAAAAAAGAGCCGCTCTCCACCAGCCCTTCCCACCACCTCCCTCAGCACTGGCCCTTTTCAGAAAAAAATCAGACTCCAAGGACTGGGCATTTTTTGCAGATACTCACTTCACTCTTGGCCATAATCACCCAACAGACACGACAACCTCTGCACCGCGCGCAGGAAAACCGCCTGGCCAGCCCCAAATCCCACAGGCCACTTTAGAAACAACCGTATCCCAGTACATCTCGCCCGCTAAATGCCTGGAAAACCAGAACATCGCAAAATCTGCGCCGCAGAGCAACAGGAGAGAAAGATTGCGCACGACTGTCGCATATTCACCCACCGACCGCACGCCTGGGGGATGAGGCTGCAGCGACTTCAGACCTCGCCACTCTTCTTCTCGTTTCCAAACGCCACTGAACGCAAGAGGCAGCAGTTACTCCTCTGCCTAGAAATGAAAACGCCGTAATGGATATTTAATAGCTACCTTCAACGGCGAGAACTCCTCGTGTCGATGTCCCGCAATACACAAAATAAAAGACAGCCCTGTTTGAATAGGAGGCGGGTGGAGACACGCACAATTTGAGTGTGAAGCTCAAAAATATGCTGTCATTTGAGATGGGCAGGTGGGCACATGCCCCCAGCCCGGGGATGGCTTCTGGGCGGGGATTGCACGCACTCACGGACCCCCGAATGACAACACCCCATGGGAATGACAGAGGAGAACCATGTCCCACCACCTCCTGGCCCCGCCACCGGCACAGATGGGTGCAGAAATCTGGAAAGAAAGGCACTTCCGAACACTTCCTTTTCCAGAGAGGAAGCAGCTGATCTTTGGGATTTGTGCAGAAGAGCCGGTGCATCTCCTGCCCGGCTCCTGCCGTTGCCCCATCCACCAGGCTCCTGCCCCCACTACCCCTGAACACAAACCACACAGGCAAATGCACCACTGGAGTGACATATTTAATGAGTTTTCATTTCTATTTTAATTGTTTTTTGGCGGTTTTTTTACAAGCAAAATATTGTAAACATAGATAAAAACTAATACGCCCATTTTTATTTTCTAGAAGCGCCAGTATTTTACACGCTGACGGAGCACGGCTCAGCGAACCGGCGGTGACAGGCGAAGCCGGGGATCTTCACTCTGCCATTTCAATCCACAGCGTAACAAGAAGAAGCTTTCGTGGCCGCTGAGTCCCTGCAAACACGTTCCCACATGGGCCCGGCTCGCCCTTCGTGCTCCTCTTCCTCACCGTGCGGACACGCCGGCAGCGGGGCTCGGGCAGGGAGCTGCTCACTCCTCGGCCCGCGCCGCCCCATCCTCTGAAGCTGCTGTCGCCCGGGCACGTGTGCCCTGCGGAGCCCGCGCAGGCAGGGCTGTGACGACGGGAGGTTGGGCTTGGGGCATCACCCAGCCTACAGGAACATCGGCCCACGGGCTCCGGAGCTGGTCTGGCAGAACTTCACCTCCCGAAGAGAACCCCCCGCTGTGCTGCGGGCTCCGAAGATACGCCTGGCCTTCTGTACAAATGCAGGTGACCATATAAACTCCAATTCTGACGCCCTTACTTGTGCGCACGGAGCCTTCTCTCTCCTTCAGACCCTTCTGAAAACTCACCCCGTTCCTGCCCCGTCTCCTCCTCTGTCCTTCGCTCGGCGCGAAGCAACCTCCACTTCAGCCCAGCCTCCCCAGCAGCTTCCCCACAGCCCTGGGTCGCGCTCTGCAGCCGGTTACCCAGTTCTGCAAGGAACGTAAGAAAACCAGCCTGCACCAGCTAACAGCACCTCCTGCAAAATTAGGGTTGGTTGAGATGTTGCCGTGCTTAGGTGAAAGCTCAAAAAAAACATATTAATTCCTTTCTGTCACGACCGAAGACGGCGGGTTTGCCTTTCTCCTGGGCTCTCGCCAAGCTCTGCTGACACGGGGAGGGAGTACAAGCAAAAACGTCTCCTGGGATGATGGAGGTGCCACAGAAATGCGAGTAGATCTCAGAAAGTCCCCAGGAGCCACAGCAGGTGTAACCCCATTGCAAATACAAGGGGGGAACCCACAAGAGGTGGCTGATGAAGAACCAAATTAGGATGTATTTCCCCGAGTTCTGAAGCTTCTAAGAGGCTGGCAGGAACAACCACCAAAAAGAAATAACTACAAATCCTGCCGCAAGAGGGAATTTACCCCCATCCTTTCAAATCACGCCCCCAGCCCTGGCAAGGGGGCGCCCAGCTCAGGCCCACGTACACGCACATGGACCGTAGCGCTGCTGCCCCCGTCGGAACCTGCTCCCCATCTCCTCCTTGCCACGCGAGAGCCACCGTCTCTGCAGGCACTGGCTGTGGATCCATCGGCCTCGCAGGCAAGCCCAGATCATCAATATGAAATTGCTCTCATACTGCTGGGATAATTTACTCTGGAAAAATTTCAAAGAATAGAATTTGACCTGAAAACTTCTTGTTTGCAGACACAACTCCAAAGCTTTCTCTAACCAAACAATAATGGGGTCTTTTTGACCACAACCAAGCGGATGATGACAGACGCGCCGTTCAGTTCTCTCTGCAACAGCACCGACGTCTGACCCCTGCGCTAACGAGGCATTGTCTATTCTTGACAAAATTGATAGCAAATAGAGTACAGCACTTCTTGCATGGCAAATCCCTGCTTGTTCCCCAGCCTTCTCCAGCAACGCGCTGTCATTTCTCGCAAGTGTCAGCGGTGCCGCTTCCTCTGCCGTTCGGAAGCCAGGAGGGCGGCGATTTCGGAGGTTTGCTCGGAGACACGGTTCCCCTGCGCGAGGCAGAGGGAGCGCACGCGTGTTCTGCTCTGGGTGCCGGGTCGGGACTCCCACCAGTCCTGCACAAACTGTGTTCACCACGGGCTACGTGACAGTCTTACAAGTCCCCCGGCAGGTTGAAGTGTTGAGCAGTAAAATCTGCGTAGGGTAGATTTTACCACGGGGTTTGGGTTTTCCCGCTGGCAAACTCCAACCTCCCACAGCACAAGACACAGATAAGCACACACCGTCCTCGAGCACGTAAGACCAAGGCTATCGAGTAGCCAGCCCCCAAGCCAGCAGGGACTCCCCTTTCCACTGACACCCAAATTCACCCAACGCTGGGCAGCAGAGGTCACCCTCAGTGCCCCCGTGGTGCTGGGGAACCACCTTCACGCACGGTGCCACACGCCCCGGGAGGACACCCACCCCTGCGCCGGCACTGGAGGAGCTTCCACACACCGATGGCGTCTCCATCAGGACCTTGCCCGCTACCGCTGACGGCACCTCAGTGAGGGTCTTACTCCCTGCACAGCCTTTGCCCGTCCTCATACACAGGAGAAGCCAATCCGCACGGTTTCAGCGCGAAAACGGATCTGCCAGGTACCAACAGAGAGGGGCCGCAGACGCTTTCAGTGCCCCCCATCTTGCACGGGGCAAACCGAGGCATCGTGCGAGTTTCCATGGAAGGAGATGGCTTTGCTGGAACGTGGCCACCGACGTCATTCCCATGCACACCATCACTTTAAGCTCCTGAAGAATGAGTCAAAAATTAAAAATAAGTGGGTTGCTCAAGGCATTTTTACTATTCCCCAGACAGCTTAAAAAAGGCCTCCTACTGTGCATTACCTAATTTTTACGACAGAAGCAGCAAATTTCTTCTTTCATGATGCTATTGTACATCTTTCGACAGTGCTATTACCGTGTGTGTGTGTATCTATATTTGTCTTCAACATCTTATATGGCAAAGTGATAACCAAAGTAGTTCTTTCAGGAGAGTGGCTCCTAAGAGGGGGACAGCCGTCAGTTCACAGCAGGTAACATCGTAAAGCAGGTATGGGAAGTTAATGGCAAACAGAGATTTCAGACGGTGAAGAAATAGCAGCACTAGAAGTATTTTCAACGGGTCTCCATAACAACTTGTGTTTCTGCCTCCCATTAAAATGCAAGTAAATATGTCACTAGTTTCTCAGTGGACATTTGGCGGATGTTTTCCTCAGCTGCCTTTTGTATCCTTCGTATTTAAAATTATACACTTGGAAATGAATTTAAAAGGCAAAAGGAGATGAAACCCAAGAAACTCTCAGCTTGGACTGGCTACTTGGTCTTCAAACTTCCTGTGCATCTCCGGCAGTTTTCTTCTGAGCCCACAAACCACACGTATGTAAACGTTTGAGCATGGAACGAAGGACGCAGCCCTGAGAGCGTGCAGCTCTGCTGAGATTTAGCTGAGCAAGAACAATGGGTTTCTATTGCAAGTACATTTCCACTGCTATAAATAAGAACATTACTTTGAATAGAGTCAACAGTGAACCGGCCAAAGAAACCTGTCAGTACTGCTTTCACCCCCCGGGACGCGCGGGCTGGGAGGGGTGCGATCCTGCACCCGCTGCGGCCCCGAGACTTTGCGGATGAACCTCTCCAGGGCCAGGACTCCTCCTCGCTGCCTCAAGGCACCAGCGACGCTGCGCTGGCTCTGCCGAAGCCCGGCTGGTGCCAGACCGCGGGAGCAGGGGATGCTCGGAGCGCCCGACCCGCAGCCTTGGACCCCAACCCGCCGCCTCTGCGATTCGGATTGGGGGTCTGGCACCAGCCGCGGTCACTGCGGGAGGAAGGGGGGCTCTGGGAGCAGGCATGAGCTGCGCGGCAAGAAGCCTGGAGGCTCCTGGTGCTGTCGGCAGCGGGGAGCAACCTCCGGAGCAGAGCATCACCTGCGCTCGGGACTTCGGACGAGAGATCCCCCTGCGTCAGCAGCGGGCTGCTAACCTATTTCCCAGCAAAAGCAATTGGAAACTCTCAGAAGATAAAAAGATAATGAACAAATAACCTTCACAGTAACCAGCGCTGCAAAAACCCACGGTTCCCCTTTGTGTCGACTGCCTGTTATTAATGATCCTGTCAGGTCCTCTAATGAACTTTGCGCTTCATAGGGAAAACGCGGGGTTTGGCCAAGAGCGTAGTCAAGAGCTCGTTTTCCTTTATTTACAATCTTATGCAAGAAAGTTCTTACATTCTGAAACTAAGAAACCATATTTTTATTTTCTCACATCTCCACGTTCTCGTAGTACTACCGAGGTTTGAAACAACACTCCACTGTCTTTTCAGGAAAATGCTTGATGCATCAAGCAACGGCAAATCATTAATTATTTCAAGCCTTTTATACCACCACTGACACCACAGCGAAGAATTTAAAACATTTCCTCAAACAAGCAGCTCAGTCACAGCAAAACCGCAGCGCAAGAGCATCGCTCTGTTTTTTTCAAAGCTGGCTTTATTCTAACAGTGGCGGCAAGGCTGCCTCGCCGGCAAACGGCTTCGCGTTTGTCCTCGGAGACAGGGAGCACAAGGTGGTAAATACGAATTAAATATAGTGCCAGCCCAGCCCCTTGCCGTGGGGATGGACAAAAAGCCTCCGGGAACGGCTGCCCCTCTCCGCTGGCCGAGCCATCCCCAGGGACGCAGCTCGGGGCAGGGACCCCCATGGCAGCGGGGACCCAGCGCCCGCGGGCAGCATCACCCAGCGCCAGGGATGGGGCATCAGCGGGCACCGCTGCCTCCTCGCATCTGACGGGCCCCACGCCGCAAACTACCGCCCATATAGCTTTTAGAAGATGCCTCCGCGGCACGTAATATTATTAAAATATAAGCTTTTCTGAGTCCAGAAAGCCCAACACCTTCCTGTTCAGGCAGCTCACGAGTCCCGGCAAGCGGCCGAGACCCGCAGCCCCCGGGGACCCGCAGCCCCCCTCGCTGGCAGACACACACCGTCCCCGGAGCCAGCAGAGACGGATGCTGGGACAGTGTCCTCCCCAAAGCGGCAAACTACTGGGATATACAATAAGAACCCCAACCACAAAACCGCATATGAGGTGCGGCTCCAGCCACCGCACACCCTCCCTCTGCCTGCAGCGGCTCCGGCCCCCAGCACGCCCGGGCCAGGGGACCACGACGAGCTCTCCAGGCTCCTCCGCCAGCTCGGACAGGCTGTTCCGGAGTGGAAATGAGGGCAGAATAGAGGAAGAATTCATCCAAGCTCAGACAATGAACCGTTCCCTCAACACGGGAATATTACCAAAGTAAACTTCCAATAATCAAATCAAAAAGGTTTATTTAGAAAGAGAACATTGAGGTATTATCTAGCAGCACCAAAGCCCTACTCACACGCCTTTATCAAGCACAGCCAGAGGTTAATTTTGTTGACAGGTTTAACCAGTGCCATTATCTCAAACGTAAATAAGACCTCTTAAAATCAGCTCTGCCTCCAAGTGCTGCTTCTTTCTCTTCCCAGCAATGGAGAAGCCAGATGACACATCAGCCGGGCCACCCTTCAGGGAGGGTATGAAGCCCATCCACATCCCACACGCTGCCGGGGCGAGCGGCACAAACACACGGGTACAGCAGCAAAAATACCCATTACAAACTTCCAGCGAGCAGCTTTGCTCCCCAGATGCGCGTCGTGATTAACGGCACTGCATATGAAAATGATGACTTATGCTTTGGACAGTTTCTCCGTATTTAAGTAAAAATAGCAATACATAAATTGGAAACAACAGGCGTAGAAGCAGCCTGGGTGAGGAAACACTATGGATCTCAGCAAGACGGGAAATATCTGCGCTCGTGAGGGAATGACCTTCAAAACTCATTCACCGCTCGCAGCCTGGTGACGGGTTTTCTCACTCGCAAGACATTATACATTCCTACTATGTACGCTTTAATTTTGCACGGACTATAAATACTTGGCTTATAAGGCAGCATGAAAGCAACAGAAAACAAATATTTAAGTGGGGTAACCTTGATTGTGAGGGTAATACCAGCTAATTCTTTATACCTTAGGTCATGCATACTGAAAAGCAGGATTCACTATTTACTATGCTGAACATAAAATAAGCCACTGAAAGACGTGATCAAGTAGTGCTTTCTCTAAATAAAAAAAAAAAAAAAGAAGACATCAAAATGACGACACCTTGTTAAATTACCTTAAGGACAGAAAATCCAGATTTTTCTTATCTGCATTGCCTACACTTTCTCTCCCAAAGTACTGATTTCCGTGTAATTTGTATCAAAAACAACCTCTGAGAGACAAATTAGTTTTGCTTATGCAAAATAAACTACGTTGCCCGTTATCGTTGTTTACTGGGTCACACTTTACAACCCAGGTGGGGGAGGAACGAGCGGCATTAGCATTCTTCAGCCCTTATTGGCACAAAACACCGTATTTATCTATTTCTGACTATTTAAGCAAAAATGACGGTGCCTCCGTAGCCTGCAGCATCCCTCGGTAACCATCCTTTGGCAGTCTCATTTAAAGCGTGTTTCCGCCTGTAAGTGGAAAGATGTTCCCTGCTCCCGGGAGCTGCAGGACAGGGAGAAAGCGGGGAGACCCGGCGGAGGCCGGGAGGTGGGAGCTGTCGCTATTTACACCTTGAGTCACCTTTACTGAAAACTCTGCCCTGAATTTTCCACTGCCTCCGGACTGGGCTGGAGCCAGCTGACACCGGCAGGAAGAGTTGCAAGTGCCACAGGGCTCAGGCTCTGGGCGACCTCCCTGTCACAGACCATGGCAATTGTAGGAATGAAGCGTGAAAGCAGCCGGGGACAGGGATGCCCCTCTCAGCCCCCCCCGCCCCCGCCCAAGGTCCCGTTACCTAACGGGGTGCAGCGCGGACAGTGCGCGGCTTCTGCTAGTTTTTAAGAAATACGACATTCCACGATCCCTGCGCGCTGAGCGATGCCCCCCCCCCGCCCCCAGTGAGGCAGCAACCGGGCGGGGGGCGACAGCCCCGGGTGGCGGTCGCGGTCCTGCCCCGGCCGGCACAGGGGGAGCGGGAGATGCGCAGCCCGGCCCCGCCGCTCCGGACTATCGCAAACCCCAGCCGCTCGTTAGGGCAGAGCTGGGCGCTAATGAGAGAGGCCGAGCGGGCACCCCGGGATGCGGCGGCGGCCGGGGAGAGTCCATCCATCCCCCCGCCTCCAGCAGCATCCCCTGCGCATCCCTGCCCAGCAGCATCCCCGCTACTTCACTTCGCACCGAAGTCCTCCCCGCGCTGCGCGGAGCCTCCGCAGCCGCCGGAGGAGGACGAGCACCGCCTGGTTCCGCGGGGCACGGCCGAGGCTCTCCCCGTCCCCGCGGTGGCCGTGCCGGGCTGCCCCTGCCCCTGCCCCGCTCCGGCTCCGGGGCTGCGGACGCCCCCGCGCCGGCTGACGGCTCTCCGCGCCATCCCCGCACGCCTCCGCGGCGGGGGGCGGCGGGGAACGGCGGAGCGTGGCGGGGGGGCTCTGCCCCGGCGCTCCTCGCCGCCGGCAGCCGCCGTTCGTCTCCCGCAGCGACACTCCGAGGGCCAGGGGGGG
>VWZL01003016.1:423155-504525 GCA_013396915.1 Stercorarius parasiticus | reverse complement strand
GGGCTTCGCCTCCTCCTGCAACTTCTGGTCCCGCTCCCCGCAGCCCGATACCCACAGAGGGGTCCCCCCGCTGCACCGCACCCGGGGCAGGGAACTGGGGGCAGCCCCCAGTTTGTGAGGGCAGCCGGCGCTGAGAGCACTGCTGCTGGGGTGAGCCTTGCGTGTGGCCGGCGATGGGGAGCAGCTGGGGTGCGTGTGGCCAGGTGCGTCCTCGCCCTGCACCCACTAAACGGGGAGGTGGGGAGCGGCCTTTGCCAGCTGTGAGAGACAAACGGCATCCCTGGGGACGGCAGGTGAACAATGCGAGGGGTAACGGCTTCAAACTGGAAGAGGGGGGATTTAGATGAGATCTGAGGCAGAAATTCTTGGCTGTGAGGGCGGTGAGCCCCTGGCCCAGGTTGCCCAGAGAAGCTGTGGCTGCCCCATCCCTGGAGGGGTTCAAGGCCAGGTTGGACGGGGCTTGGAGCAACCTGGGCTGGTGGGAGGTGTCCCTGCCCAGGGCAGGGGGTGCCACTGGGGGGGCTTTAAGGTCCCTTCCAACACAAACCACTCTGTGATTCTATGACCCCACAGGCCTGCAAGTCGCTGCTGAAGCACCAGCCGGCGCCTGGCTCTCCCACCAGAGACAGGCTGGGGTTAATACGCTGGTGTTCCCACAGAGGGGTCAGCTATCACAGCCCTTTGAGCAGAGCGGAACACCAGCCCAAACGCTGAGGTGGTCCCCAGGGCACGAGCTTCTCTCTTAGCGTTCGTTCACTATGCAAGGAAACTTTTAAATCTCTAGTTATTAAATAAAATGGACTCTAAAAATGATCAGTGTTCGCTCGGAGGCAGTTGGTGCGACTCTGGAGAAGTGAAAGACCTGGTGGCAGTGTCAGCGGTGACCAGCGGTGGGAGCCCGGCCAGCAGCACTGCAGATCTCTGCCTCCAGCCCTGGCCATTCCCCGCCTGGGTGTCACGCTCTCCATGGCCATCCCTGCGCAGAGGGGTTCCCGGTGCTCCCACCACCACCCCAGCCACGCACACGCTGACAAATGCCCGAACCAGAGGCCACAGTGGGGGTCTGTGTTAAGCTGCCTCCAGCCTGTCCCACTGCACCACGGGCCCTGTCCCCACTGCGCCTTCCTGACGCAGCTTGTCTTTGCCTGGAGGCTCCTGTTCATCCCCTCAGCTGCACTCACAGGCTGCAGTGCAGCTCTCCTCCTCCCTTCCGGAGCCCCAGCCCATGAAGGGGCCAGGATCCTGGTGCTTTTCTTCGGGGCCAGACAGTTCAGGGGTTGTCCCCATGACGGGTGGCAAGAGACGAGTCTTTCCCAGGCCCTGCCTCCCCGTCCCCAGCTGGGCTGGCTGCACCCCCCCAGCGGTTGTGCTCGGGAGGGACCACAGAGGAGGACCAGGCTTGGTTATCTCAGTATCCAATAGGCAATTAACCTAAATGTCCAGTTAATGTAAATGACAGAGTGGGAACGCAACGTTGCAGGCAGCGGTGGCTGCAGCAGTGAGACGGAGGCGGTGGGCAGCATCTCGGAGTGGACATGCTTCTGCGGGAAAAAATGATGGCAAACCCAGAGACTTGGCCCGTGTGGGACGTCTGTCGGGAGACTGAATTTTGCAGTTCCCCAGGAAGATGGGCTGCACCCGGCACGTTGTTAGGAGGCGTGATGCAGAGCCCAGAACAACAACGGCGCTTTTCACAAAGAATGGGACTCGCTCCTGAACCATCTGGGCACTTTTACAAAGATGCTTGTATTCACTAAAGTAGCTGCTACTTTGTCATGTATCCCACTCTGCATAAATTGTTCATCTGCCTCAGAGCTCCCCTTCTGAACCAGCTGAACTGTTAATGAAGAATGGGATGCTCAGCATTAGCAGGTGCTGCTTTCATCAAGAACAGAAGCTTCTGAGCCAGCTGAGCGGCTTAATGAAGAGAGCATTCATGCCACAGCAGCCACGGCTTTGCCGGGGCGCCTCTCGCCCATGCCGCAGCTCGGCTGCTAACTTTGTTCCTCCACCAAGGGAACAGTTTTGCTGAGGTTCCGGTTTTCAGCAGAGAAAGTGCAATTTTTTTTCTAAAGCCCCCGGCGGAGGCAATGCAGGCGCCCCTTGGCTGAGCTCATCCCCCTCCGCTGCCTCCGGCTTGGCCGCGGAACAGGGAGCGCTGCTGGAGCCAGACATCTGAGGGCAGCTCTACGCTTCTCCCTCAGACTACCTGAAAAGGTTTCCACCGAGCGTATCAAAGGCTGGGAGATGCCTTTATAAAAAGACTCGCTGTTCCCCAGCTTTCATCGACAAGAATGCAGTTTTGATGAGTGATGTCTTTTTTTTTTTCTTTTGAATAATTAATACAGTAAATCATACAAATTCTCCATATTTGGATTCTCCGTTACTTGCAGTTTTGAGCTCAAAAATCCAAAATGCAGCTTTCCAAATGTATATTTAAAGTGAATTCTTAGATGTATTTGTCTTCCAGTAGGCTACATTTCACTAAGAGCTTGTGTTTAAAGCCCCGGGAGGAGGGAGCGCGGTGTCTCTGCTGCTCAGAGGAGCAGAGCGGAACGTGGCTCACAAGGGCAGCGAGAGCCCCCGTCCGGGGATGGCACCTGCACCGCACACCACTGCAAAGCCCCCGGCACAGGGCAGGACGAGCGCCTGCAGCGCCGTGCCCCAGAACCTGTGCCCGGGGGCAGTCAGGGCGCTCCTCACCCCCGCTGCGGGGCACAAACCTTGGGTTCAGGGGAAGGACCGAGGCTGCACCAGCAGCCCCATCCCATCACGCCCAGTTTGCTGGCCCGTCTCAGCTCTGGGTCGAATGTGCCCGTTTAACCAGTCAGGCCTAAGTATTTCTGAGATATTTCAAAGCACAAACAGCCAGTTACGTGCCTTACTTTGCATTTATTTGGTGCAATAATAGATGGGCGCATTGACGAAGTTAACGCCAATCAAGCCCGGTGTGTTCAGCTGATGTTTGGAAAGTACTCAGCTGTCTGAATATTTAATGGTAACAGAGGCAAATATGCAATAACTGCTTTAAATTCAAAAGTAATGCATTGCTCTCTACCTGTCTCAGCTATTCCAATAGAAAATGTCACGCTTTATCTATTTACCATCCATAATCCATATATCTATCATCCAGAATAACTTATCCACAGCTAGGTGTAGCTTTGCGAGCGGATGCAGAGGTGTGAGAGCCAGAGCCGGGTGCTCCCACCGGTGGGGCTGGCAGCAGACACCCGCCTGCGGGGGGGCCTGGGCGCCCGGCCCCGTGGCTGCCGCTGGAGACCCCCATTTAACCACCCGCCACGCTCTGACGGGGCACAGAATTAAACGATGACTGTTCATCTTTAAATTAATGCTGATGTTTGTAAGTAGTAACTACTTATTGTGCTCAAGATGACCAAAACACAGACCTCTGCTTTAACTGGCATTTCTTGTTGAACTGCAGCCTGGTCTGTTGACACGCTTTCTGCGTTTTCTTCATCCAGAGCCGGGAAAAGAGGCTGTCAGCTTTGCTTTGCTTTGCTTTTCAGCAGGTACCTGAACCCGAAATTATGGAAAAACAAAGGTTGTTATCATCTGAGCTCCAACACGAGCCCAGCGCCACCCAGATGAGATGTCAAAATGTGGCCCAGCTCACAGGGCCTGCCTGTAATTTAAACGGCCAAGAGCTCTGCCAGCGTTAGCATTACACTTCCAGACCGGCTGCACTCCCAGGCCCGGCTCTGCTCTCCCAGGCTATCTGCAGCGTGAAGCGGACGTCGATTCACCAGTTCACACTTGCTCTCAGTTTTCTTATAAGCTGAGAAGAGACGGAAACAGGAGACCAAATTCTCTGTTATCCCTTAATTACTTTTTGTTGATGAAAAGTTTTGGAAAAGAAGACTTAACCTCTTCTGGAAAGAGGCTCACCCAGGTATTGCAACCAGCCCGCTGCCTGCCTGAGTCCCCTCACCTTACATTCACCTTACATTCGCCTTACATTTGCCTTACATTTACCTGCCTGAGTCCCCTTACATTTATCGGAATCTGGAATAAATGCTTGTACATTCTTCATGTAGTATTTTTCTACAATAATGAATAATTACAACACCGTGGTAACCAACGAGGGACCCACCACTGGCTTTTAGAATTGCATGTTGGCTACAGACAGGAGTTTTTCCCAGGGGATGCAGACGAGGCAGCGTTCCACCATCAGTTAATCTTTGCGGAGCGTGGAAGCCCTTTAGCTCGTGTTTGTACTCCTTCCATCCTCAGCTGGGCACTAATGGCCACGGGAAACATCTGGACCAGCAACTGAGTTACCTCCTCCAGCAAAATTAGCTCAGTAAGTTATAGTTGTTCAGGCTCAGAGGGGGTCCCTCAGACACACCTCCTGCCATGGTGGAGCCAGCTGGGGAAGAGACGTGCCGTACCAAGAGACCCCCCAACTCTTATTTCTCCCATGATTTCTCCCAGCACAGGGGGAAGGAGGATGACATGCCCCATGTGTATTTGTACATGTGTCTTTGGTCCCTTTATTATTTCTGTATATCCTGGTATTATTTCTAGCAGCACCATCTGATGGGAAGGGGCTGCTGTTCTCAGAGGTGGCTTCATGTGCCCCAAGGGACAGTCACGTCCCACCGTGCTCCTGGAGGGTGTTTCATGCTGAGCTGAAGGGAAAAGAAGGCGGCGAAGAAAGGTGAGGAAAGGAGGAGACTCAAAATGAGAGAGAAAGAGAAGGAAAGGGGATGAGGGAGGAGAATAAGGCGGTGAGGATGGAAGTCAGCTGTGAGAGGGCCAGGAGTGAAAGAAGGGGCTGGAGCTCTCAGCAACCGCCCCGCGCATACCCATGGGGGAACAGGCTGTAGCATCCAGCTTCCTGACTCCCAGCCATTAAAATTTTAACCGTAACTTGCAATTATAACCAGAGGATAAAATTTCAGCCTGTTAGGAGGAGGTGGGAACCTGCAGGGCGATGCACATTAAGTGCTTCTGACATACAGGGACAGGCTCATTAGATGGAGGTCTCCTTCAGCTCTAGCACGCAATTTCTGGCTCGAGGCAGGTATTTCAGGCAGTAGTTCTAGAGCCTGTGCTGCTAGGCAGGTCACAGTAGTCGCCACACAGACCTTTGCACTGCTCCTTGAGCTGCAGGGATGCAGAGCAGCTCTCAGGGCAGGGAAGGTACTGGGATGAGCCAGGCAAGGAGCCGTGGGGAAGCTCAGAGCTCCTCTCTGCAGCCCCACGCACGGGGGGGGGTCAGTGCAGGTCCCCACTGCAGGTCCCCTGTGGCACTGATGATGGAGAGAGAACAGCAGGGGGGTTCCTGTGCTCAGGGACCACCATCCTGGGGAGAACCTTGCTCAGCCTCAGCTCTGAGTAGAGTGATTTGTTGCTAAAGAGCCTCTGCTTGGCAGGACCGGCAACGAGCCTCCATAAACAACCCGGTTCACAGCAATGTAATTTCCACGCTAGCAACGCTTAAAAGTCTCCACCTGATGTCACACCCTGTAACACACCGTTTCTCCGTCACAATCTGTCACCCAAAGGAGGTGCGTCTCTCCAGAGGGTGTTTGCTGCCACACTCCCCAGCAAACAGCAGGACAAGGCAGAATTCCCTCCAGAGGCGTTCCTCCCGGCTGGAGGATGCCTGCCCGGGATGGAGCCCTCTTGCAGCAGATGCAGTCTGTACCACTGGGTCGCTCCGGAGCACCTTGTTCGTTCTCCTCCACCTGCATGGCTGCGGGGCGGCGCCTCGCCATGGACCCCTGCCTTGCCATGGGACCCCCTACCAAGTTCCGCGGGCGGTTCTGGACGCCCTGCAATGCCTCGTGCCCCGGGCAGTGTCAGATGTATCTCCCCACCTTCACTTCTGGTTGCACCCAACTGGGCTTGGGTCTTCGCGGGAAACGGTCTCCTCTGCGAGGCAGAGCCTGTATCTTCTACCAGGTTCCCTGGGGGATCAAAGTCACCAGCCTTTTTTTTGGTCCTAAAAATCCTTTTTAGGCTCTTCATCTCTGGATTTCTTCACTTTCCTTAGGGAGCTCTTTCTGGCGGAGCCCCTCGTGGTGGGGAGCTTGCTGCCTGCTCCCGGCATCGCACCCACGGCGCCACCGCGTCTCCCTTCGTGGAGGAAGGCACTTGCGAAGCAGAGAGACAGCACAATGTGTGACTGTTCGAGTCGGCAACTCACAGCAAACAATTGCTTTGACTTTTTTCCCTGCTTGCAGAGCTAATCATAAGTGTGTCAGAAAAAGCTTTGCTCCGTGCGCTCGCGGCAGAGACTCCAGATTGGAGGCACTGTGCTTCTGCCTGGCTAGATGGGGCACGCAGGGTTTCCTCCTCTTTCTGAGTCACTGGCTTGGCAGACATTTACATCACCGATCCATAAAAGTGCAAATACAACTTTCAGTCTCCTTGGGTACTCACAGAGGTAACACTGAAAAACACTCTTGGCAGTTTTTTGCTAGCAAGATGCACTCTGGTTTATATTTAGAGGATACAAATAGGGAATAGTTCTGAACCCAGCCCAGAAATCCATTTAAAATATTCCTATAATTCTATCTACAGACCCTTTCTGTAAGTGTTGTAACAGGCAGAGAGAAGGGTATCTCTGTCTCCGTGTCTGGGGACTGGGGGGGTCCGCATAAACGCGTTACTGGGGTCGCGTGTCCCCACCAACACACCCCGGGAAATTTTGCCATGACCCACCACCGCGCATCAGGGCCAGGGCCTATGATTTCTTCTATGATTCTCATGATATTTAGTGGTATTTTTCTGAAAGTCCTGCTTCTTGCTCTCCATGACTAAGAAGTAATCACAGTCTCTGTCAAAAAAGAAATAATCTATCCCTCCTGATTGCAAAAGGCGGCTTGAAAATGTGAGGCATATGGACCAGAGGGTGCCCAGCAGGGGCCAGAAATAAGACAGCAGGAAAAGCAGCCCTGGGGTTCTTTGCTCTCCATCTCGGGCTCTGCACCCCTGGCTCCTGATTTTCAGGCGTGAGGTCTTAAATTCGCTAATGCTGACCCTGATGTGTGTGCAAAAATTTCAATGTAAGGAAATACTTACTTTTCAAGGACGCTTGAGGGGCTTGGGAACATAATCCATCAGGATTTGGGCACCCTAACTCCGTTCCGCTCTACTGAAGCCCCATCCTATAAGTGCCTGTGGGAGCCCTCGTCCATGCGGGGCTCCCGTCCTGCCGCCTCCCCAGGACCGGGCTCCCCGGGCGTCTGCAGGCACTGAGAGGCAGCAGAAAAGCCCTCACAATGCCAGAGCCAGACTTCAAACGGACCAAAACGAGTGGGAGGGTTGTAGTATGGGAGGACCCAGGCACTGCAGGAATTTGCGTGGCCTTTCATGGCAGGGGAAGATGGTAGTAACTCGGAGCAGCTGCCAAGGGCAGGCACGTGGGACCCTCCAGGGCTGGGTTTGGGAGCTGTAGGGCTGGGTCTGGAGCCAAGATGAGCAGAAGAAGCCGAGTGTGTGGTTCTGGGTCCCGCTGCGCGTGATGTGATGGGTGGGATGTCACCAAGTGAGGATGTCACCGGGAGACGGTTGCAGGGTTTGGGGGGGCAGGTATCAGGTATGATGACTCTTCTCACCTTCACCAGACAGACCACCCCATAGCGAGAGACTTGATGAGCCCTGGCAAAAAAAAACCCCACAATTGCCTGAACTCCGTGTTTTTTCAAGCCGCAGAAGAGCAGCCGCTGCTGCCACTGCGGGCCCCATCTGCCTGCGGGCTGCCAGCCACGTTTCGAGCTGCCCCAGCTCCGAGCTGTGCCCAGAGTGCAGCCAAGCTGGCGGATTTCCCACAGAAAGAATTCAAGCTTGCTCCCCAGCCTCTGCGAGGGGATGGCAGGACACGAGCCTTTGGGAACCCTCCTGAAATCTCTCTTTCCCTGAGGAAGGCAGGGAGGTGTGCTGCCCTGAGGTACAGCCGGTCTGCTCAGCAGCAGCCTGACCCTATTAATAGCAAATAGCCCAGCACTCCGCTCCTGCCGCTCCTCCAAATAGCACAAGATTTGACAAGCATTGGAATTAATTTGGATTTAATCTAAACTACTCGTGGCGTTTCTGCTTTGAACTCTGCCTGCTTCTTCCAGCAGCAGGCGGAGGGGCTGTCGCTTCGGCTCTCGTATGGGTGAAACACCCCTGAGTTCCGTGGCACCGGGAGCTGCGCCGCGGGCCGGGCAGGACAGCCACACAGCAGGGCTCTTGGTACCACCTTGGCTGCAGGAGTACTTGTGTGGCAGGAGCCTCTTCCTTTCCGTTTGTAAAACATCTTCCTAGCCTTGGTGGGAGAGGAGGTCTGCTCCTGCAGCCCCTGCGCACGGCCGGAGGCGATGGCTCCGCAGAGAGATGGGGAATGACAACTGCCCGCCCGGGCGCATTCCCCCCTCGGGTCTCATCCCACCACCCTCCATCCGGCCGGGACGCGATGCCGAGGGGATGTCTGCGGGGGACGGCACTGTCCTGCCGACGCACGGGAAATCAAACGCTCAATTAGTATTTTTCCAAAGGAAGAAGGAATGGGTGAACCTCCACAACTGAAACACACGTTGTGCAGATCCAAGAGACTTTAAAACGCTTGCCGAGGGAAGAGAGGGCGGGGAGGGAGTCAGCCTCAGCCGTTTTGCTAAAACAACAGGGGCTTGGGCACCGTGTAAAGAAAACGCATTTGCATGATGAGCATTTCAGGCGATAGGCGTTGCTTTTCCTAACTTGCTTTTATTTTTCACTTAAATATGTTTAAAATTACCATCTTCAAAATATTTCTAGTAGAACCCTGTTGTCTGAAGAAAATGGACTCCCGGGGTGCTTCTGCACCTAAAAATTCAACAGCCTGGGTTGAATATTTACTGCTTATTATCTTCATTTTATATAAAGATGTTTTGGCAATTGTAGCTGCAAGAGAACTGCAAAGATAATTTGCGCGTTTGCAGACACGCCGTTAGGCTGCCAGCAGGGAGTGGATAATCCCGTGCATTTCTGAGGTTGTGCATTTACTGCACATTTCGGGTGCAAAGAGCTGAAGAGATTTGTGATAGCTGTTCAGGGCCCACCTGGAAAGGCAAGGAGTGCACCCCCTGAGGTGCTGCTGCCCCTATAAATTATCTTCAAAAATTGTGGCTTTTTGATGACACAAGCGTATTTGACCATTTCAGAGCACGCAGCAAGCTAGCACAACGAACCTCGGGCCGGGCAAGGCGGGCGAGCAGGCTGGGGCTGTGTGCGATGCAGCCAGCCAGCTCCGCCAGCATCCCGACTGTCTGCCTTCTGCCCTTCGGAGAACACACTGCTGTGGAGCTGGCTTTCGTTAGAGCCTAACGAGGGAAATCCAGTGCGTTAGTCCACAGCCTCCAGTCTGCCCGAGTTACTTAATACTGTTTCTATCGATAAGACCCTGGAAAATCAATGCAGCGATGATGTCCACTTGATATTTCAGTAAATGGCCTTTTTCTCCACAAGACAGATCCTTTTTACAGGTTAATGAATCATAAGGAAAAAGATGCCTTTCAAAGGATTTCACCCGCAGGAGAGGACGGGGGAGGATGAGTGCTCAGGCAGTCTCGGTGCTGCGGCAGGGCACTTCTCTGGGAGCTACAGCAGCAGCGCCGGGAAACAAACTAAACCTTCCTTTCCACTTTTGGAAACCCTGGGGCTCTCGCTTCTGCTTTGTTTGGGGTTTTTTTTTTCTATGTGTAAAGTTACCTTTTTATTTAGAGTCAATATGAAATTCTCTTGTCCCTGTGGATTTCCGAGTGCTGTCTGGGAGTCAGAGATTGTGCCGAGCTGCAGAAAAGAAATTAAAAAGTAGGTATTGTGCCCAGGAACCATAAGCAGTTCCCATAAGAAAAAGTACCCTAGTGGGAGCATAGTTAGGAAAGGAATTGGCATCTACAGTAGCTGGTTTCCAAAATGCAAGAAGCCCATTTATCTGGGCTATTATCACAACATTGGTATTCCCTTTTAGGTTCACAATACCGACAGCTTTCCTCTTCCCCTCGGGCTGCATCCTCACTGCCTTGTCCTAACCCGTCCCAGAGGGGCCGCAGCCTGGCTCCAGCAGCTCGGTGCTGGGGGACGTGGGTCCCTCAGGCCTGAGACAGACCCTGAAGGCTGCAGCTCTTTTCTGGGCTTTCTCAGGAGGAACAGAGAGGAACTGAGCAGCACACGGGGAGCGCGGGGCTGCCCAGGGATCCCAGTCACCACCCGATGGCAGTCAGCAGGAGCAGAAGGGGATGGTCCAGCCCAGAAGGTACACAGGGGTGTATCGACAGACCCACCGAATGCTCCGAAGAAGTCACTTTATGTCTAATTGCAATAAGAACATTGCCTGTACTAAGCCAAACCTTTACAAAAATGAAGGTGCATTACAATTACACAGTTGTAGCCAACATGGTATTAAATACACCTACTAGACACATTCATTACATGACGACATTCATTAACTGTAGCAATATTTTTATACACTTGATGTTTCTAATGAGGTGAATTAGGAACAAAGAGATTGAGAAAGAGAAGAGAGAGAAAGACACGAGTGAAAGCTAACCCTTGGAGAGGAGCTCACTAGGCAGCCGATCACCGCCACTCTGCAGCCAAGAGCAAAGTATTTCTGAGTAGAAATGTATTCTTGTTCTGAGTCTGCGCTGAGAAATTAAGCCCCAGCACCTGGCAAATGAGAAATGGGGAAGCAGACACGAGCTGATCAATTAGAAGTCATAAAATATAAAAAACTGATGAAGAGAAAAAACCCGTCGGATGGAAAGGATCAGAAACAACAATAAGACCTGTGTGTTTACCGGGAGCAATTGGATAACAACATGTTGGACCACAGCTCCTCCGAAATAGCGGGACGGTTGACTTCCCACAAATCAGACGGGGCAGTGAGCATTGTCTTCTGCAGCCGGCAAGGAGTTCTGTGCCTCAACCAGAGAACAACAAACACGTTTCCAATCTACTGGCAACCAGGGGAGAGGGAAAACAGCCACAATCGGGAACACCTGGCTCTGAAAAGAGTCGGTTGACCCAATGCTGTTGATTTTGAATACGCTTTTGAATACTGGGGAAAATACGAAAGAAAGCAAAGTGCTGATGCTTTATTGATATTCAAGCAGACTGGCAGGTTTCTAGATAGGAAAGCTAATGGAAAAATTGAGACAGAATTAAGGGACAAAAGTATAATTATTGCCAATACAGTTTTATAGACAGCAGATTCTGTCAAACAAACGTGTTTTCATTCCTTGATTAGATGACAATTAAGTGAAGTTGTGCAGATGTGCTGTAATACGGGGTTTGTAAAGATGAGCATCACCCAGAGGTCGGGGCTGAGGAGGTGCTGGCCAGCTGGCAGGTCTGTGCCACGGCGCCGCTTCCGGAGGGGCTCGCCAGCGACCGCTAGTAATTTTTTTTAATCAGCAAATTGTTAGCAAATGCAAGATCACTGCTGATAAAACATATGGATGATTAACAGCCTGGCAGGACAGTCACTAACAAGGAAGAGCAGCTGAGGCACACAGTGCTCTGAAATGCTCCGCTCACACAAATGGAGAGTGTTCTAATACGGATGACAATAAACTCGGACACGTGAGAGCAAGGTGCACCGGCCGTGCCCAGGCGGCGGGGCATGGTGAGGGTGCCGCAGAGTGCTCCTGGGGAGCCTTGGGAGAGCACAGGGGGCAAAGCAGCACAGCGGGAGTGCCCAGGGTGCTCCTGGCAAGCAAAGCCAACAGCGAGAAGAGCAGGGCAGTCAATTTGCCCATGGAAAATTCAATTATCCAGTATTTAGACCAAAACTGGAAATCTGCATTCAGGTTTGGTGTTTGAGTTCTTAACAGAGACGTGCAGAGAGCACAGAAGAGAAAGAATAAAATCACTGAGAGGCTGGTAAAAATACCCTACGAGCTCCATCTGTTTAACTTATAAAGAATACCGAGAGTTGACTTTATTATATAAATATCTTTATGGTAAGAAAACACCTGACGGCTAAAGGCTCTTTTATTTAACACAGGAAGGCAGAGATGGTGCCGACGGCTGGGAGTCAAAGCAGAGGAGCTGAGAGGAGAGACAAAGCACACGGGGTTCACAGTGGGGCCAGGCTCGATGGCTGGGCTCGATGACTCCCCACACCCTTAAAACACGTTTCTACAAATCTGTCCTACGGGAAGGCAGGTTCCTGCACACGGGACCACCGCAGCCCTGAGATGGGCCTCCTGCGTTTATTCTCACTGGTCCTGAACCTGTGACTGGTTAAGAGCCTGAAAAACAGATTTCTAAATGCTGCTCTTCAAAAAGCAGACAGGGAAGATGAAAGAGAGAGAAGTTAAAAAAAGAGATAAAGGCTTTGAAAGCAAATAGCAATTAACCTTCCTGTTCCAAAAACCTGGCTTCCCAGAGCTCAGCCGCACGGCAGCAGGGAGGGGGAGCACCAGGAGCCTCGGCTGCGGCACAGCCCTGCCAGGGATGCGGGGCCGGCTGAGCACCGCGGCGGCATGGCTCAGCTTTTGCACTGGCTCCGGTGCGACCGTGGGCGCTGCAGCTCGCGTACCGCGACCAGGGATGTCACCTCCATACCCCAGCTGGCACTGACAGCAGGGCACAGTGGTCCATGTCCCAGCTCTGTGAAGCCGAGGTGATGGAGAGGGGAGGCTTTTTTGCCTGTGCCTGCTCGGCGCTGGCCCGGCTGCTGCCATGGCCATGGGAGGCCAGTGGGGATGGGAGCACAGCCCAGCGGTGCCTGGATGGAGCTCCACCAGCCTGAGCGTGACGGTGCTGCGGGGGACAGTGTGCCAGGGGGACAGCGGGCACGTGGGGATTTAGTGTCCATATGCATCTCCCAGCGGAACAGAAAGATTGCATTATGCAGTGCTGCGTTTTATTAATCAGCTGAAACGACTGTATTACACCCTTGTGTAATAAATCCATTACTGTGCCACTGAAGAAACCCTACTCAACACAGAGCATCGGATGCACTTCAGCAGGAGACACCGTGGCAGAGCAGAAATCACCAGTGGCTGCATCCACAAGTACTGGCAGGATCCGAGAGCCAAGACTGTGGCTATAGGGTCAGGGGGAGCCAGGGGTGCGGGACGGTGACAGCAGGGGCTCAGCACGGCCAGCCTGGCATGGGGCGGGCACGGCCACGAGGACTTGGGCAGGCAGCCTCCTGGAGCTCTTCCCTTCGGCACCGGGGACAATGACCGGGGCGGTCTCTTGTTCTCAGCTCCGACACACGGGCAGCTCTGACAAGCTGCAGTTGCATTTTTGCATCTGCCAAGCAGTTAGCAAAAATAGCTCCCACTAGAGAGTAACGATGGCACCCTCCCACTGCACAGCACCTTGGAACCGGGAGCGAGGCGGCACAGCTTGGCCATTAGAAAGGTCTTGTGCAAAACAAAGGGAGCTGAGAAACCAAGTGAGACAAGCAGAAAAAGGTGGAGATTCCCCAGCACGTGTTGCGAGCGAGGGCAGCTCGTGGGGAAGGGGCTCTGGAAGGCATCTCAGTGCATCGGTGGTGGGACCCTGATCTCAGCGTCACTTCTCAGGCTGGTACTGCAGCACGGTGCGTGTCCTGGCTCCCACCATCCATGACCTGCGTGCTGGGCGCAGACAGACCTGCAGACAAATTCCCTCTGCCCAGCAGAAACAGGGGTACAGGCTGCACGCCCCCGGCCCGAGACATTAGCAGTACCTGGAAGAGCTGTCAGCATCCTTCAGGAGTGGGAATACTCATAAATATGGAGTGAAAAATAGTTCAGTCAATAGGAGCAGCAGCTCTGAAGAGTGGCACAGCTTCTCGCAGAGCCCATTGCCATGGTACCTGTCAGCAGTTCACAGCATTGTTTCACACGTCCTACTGCTCTGAAATGATCTTTTTTAAGAAGCAGCATTTTAAAACTGAGCAATGAAGATAACTACCTTGTCACCCCACCTTGGCACCCATAAACCCAGTAACCTCAGCGTGTGTTTGGTAAATTATATTAACTCAATACATTCCGGAATATAAAACCCGAGAAGTACTGACTGGCTGAAGCTCACAAAGTCCATTATTGATATTTTATCCCATTACAGATGACTTCAGTAGCGAATGGATCCTCCTAACTTGGTTCCTAACTTGGAGATATGTAACAGTAGCAAAATCAGGTTTTTACTCTGAAAAAGTGAGTTTCATCATCAAAAAGGCATTTCAACACGGTGCTTATGTATCTGCCACGTTTCCCTTCATACTGGGAAGATCCTGTACTCTCCCATGAGATCACCGGGAACTTCCAAGAGGGCTATCAGTCAGGCCCATAACTGTTTTCAATCAGCTTCTGACCCCTTCTCCCAGTCACCCTGTGGCTGCGCTGCCCCTGCGAGCCCCGAGCTGCGCCGGGCTGGGCCTGCGCGGGGCGGTCGGGGGAGCAGGACGTGCAGCGGTCGGGGGAGCAGGACATGGGGCAAGGACCGGGGCTTCCCCATCCATCCCTCTGCGCGGAGCTGGGAGCCAGGGCTGGGCAGCGCACGCTTCCAGAAAGACCACAGTCCCGCCAGCCCCAGCATCTTTGCATGCAACGGCGTGCCAATGGAAAAGACAGGGTTCCCATGGGAACGGAAAGTGCTGACATTTCTAAACTAAAAAAGGCAAGAAGCAGCAAAGTACGTGCTCAGCAGGACTCCATGGACGTGGTCGTGTGGGTATATTGCCTTTTTCCCTCTCCTGTGCGTGAAGGTAAGATACTTTTAAAATAATTCACGTTAGGACACCGGCACGGTTCAGAGTCACGATGCAAGCAAAGTTTCTCTTTACCTGGTTTGGGTGTTTTCATTCAGGCCAATTGCCTGCAAGATTAATTTTTACGCAGGGATGTATTGCGCAGCCTTTACCTGTAACCACATTAAAGGAGACGAAGCGTCCACGTGAAATCGTGCTGAAGCATTTGTCGCTCTCATGCAAAATGATTGAGATAAATAAGGCAAATTACACTGCCATATTGTTGTAGCTAAATTATTTGTAATGGCAATATAGAATGTCCTTGCTGCACGGTAATTAAGCGTCCTAGACTTTCAGATGGGAAGATCTTTAGCTCAGAGAGATGTTTCTCTTTCTGTCAGATCAAAGTGACAGCAGAAGTGGATGGTGACTCAACGGAGATGCTGACGTTGGACACCCATTTCTCCAGCGCTGCCCCAGATGCAGCTGGTCCCTAATGGACTGGAAGAGGTGCTGCAATCTGGGCTCTTCTGTACAGTTTCACCATTTAAAATACAATAATTTTTTTTCAAAGTGAAGAAGTCGATGAAGAAGCTGGTTGTTAGCTTCTGCTCGCTCCAGTCCATAACCAGAGAATCTTAATCCTCTCTGCTTAAGAGGGCAGAGAGGATGCATCTAGCCAAGGAAAAGAGGGGGTTGAAAGTGCCTGGAAAGCAGCCTGAAGAAGGGAAGAGAAACAAAAAGGAATTACCACGTGTTTCTGACAGAGTGAATAAAAATAGCAAATGATTAATGTCATCATTTAGGAATATCAAAAAGTGCCAGTTCTTGTGATCAGGGACTGATTTTAGAGGGAAGGTTGTGCTGCCGCCAGCTGGAAGCGTTACCTGCAGGACCCAAAGCTCCCACAATGAACAGCCACTTTCCCCATTTGAAAATCTGAACATTGAAAAAAGCTGCATCTAATTCCCCGGTGACCAAGCGGGATCTCCTGGTGAAAGGCAAAGAAAAATTGACTAAACTGGCTAATTTTTTTCTTCAGGACTCACAGCACAGTTAAAGCAAAGACACGGCCTCCTCTCTGGAGACAGAAAGCCAAGTGCGTCCCCAAGCTCATATGGATAAAAGAATGGATAAAATGACGGGTTTGCTGGAAAATAAGCCCCCAAAGCGTAGAAGCAAGCTGTAGCTGCAGTGACTGCCCTCAGAGCGCAAGGGCTGCTGGTGCCTCGGAGCAGATGCAGTCCAGGTCCCCTGGGCAGAGCCCAGCGAGCTCGGGGCCATCTCCTGAAGCGCGGTACCCAGTATCAGTCCTGCGCACACACACGCACTCTCCATCTCCTCCTGACCCCAAGGCCAAGTGCTGTGAGCCGAGGGGAGCGCTCCTCCATCCCCACCCCTGCAGCCCCTCCAGGACGGGATCCAGCCGCAGGGCGCTGGGGAGGAGAGCGGCTGGCGCCCAGCGAAGCTGCTCTGAAGCACGCAGATGGCCTGCCTCCCACCCACCAGCCCCAACGCCAAACCCCTTCATGACTAGCTCCTTTTGAACGTTTCTGTCTCTCCTGTTGGCAGCAAGAAGAAACACATCACTCTGGGAGAGCTACTGAGGGAAGCCCAGATGAATCACACACAGACCATTTCACCAAGTCCATTGAGAGAGGTGTTTAAACTTTCTACATTTTGATTAAGAGAAAATCATGAATTTTTAAGGAAATGCTTGAATTTCTCTCCTGGTAGAGCAAGTTTCTCTAATCAAGCAGAGTCCCACAGGCTGCCCAGCTCTGCTACAGCAGCAGGGCCCTTCTGGGAGGCTTCATGGGGAAATGCAGGTCCCCCATCCTGCTCCGAAGGCGATGCTCCGGCAGACTGCACGCTTGCTCCGCACCCGGCACTGCAGAAGCGGGCAGCTCTCCTGACCCCGCTCCATTGCACACAGAGCGAAGCCAGGGAGTCCTCTGTGTCCCCAGCCTTTTTGCAACCCCCCAGCACATGGCACTGACGTCTCCTCACCTTAGCCAGAGACCCTGAAGCATCTGTCCTCACAAATATATCGGTTAAAATCTCCCTGGTATAAATGTGCCTGAGAGATCCATATGGGAGCAGAGGGAAGGTCCCTGGCCTCAGCCAGGGTTTAGGGGCAGAACCCACCTAAGCCGTTCCAGTGCTCCTCCTGGTCCCCAGGTGAAACCCTGGCCCTGGGAAGTCGGTGGAAATTCATCACTTATTTCTGTGGGGCCAAAATTTCATCTCCAGAGCCCAGCCGACTACAGCCTGGAGCACGCATTCACACAATTACAAGTCTGTTTCCCTGATGCTGCACGTGAAAACACAAATATTTTTAGGTACTTGTTCTCACAAAGTGTTCCGGAATATTTCCATCCCTTTTCTGTGCTTTTTCTTGCACCTGTGCTGGGTTTTAAGATGCCCCATCACGATATTGCCTTTTTGGAAAGCAGAACCACTGTACCGAAGACGCGGATGCAGAGGGAGTGGTTTCCCAAGCAACAGTAACCAGGTGAGAGCAGGGTCCTTCCCCCTCCTCCTCCTCCTCCTCCTCCTCCTCCTCCTCCTCGGTGGTGGGGCTCCCGGCGCAGGCTGGGCAGCCGGGTCCCTCTCCAGCCACCAGCGCCACCACCGAAGTGGGAGAGACGGTGGGGGTGCAAATTACTCATCCCGCTCACTAGCCCGTGGGTGGCATTTGACAACTTGCTGCTGTCACACAGGTCAGTACACCTCTAATTATAACAGGGCCACTTACAACAACTGCGCATTATTCAGCTCAAAGGAGAGACAGCCAGCTTCGTGCATGCACGCTCCCGAACGCTGCGGAGCCTATTTTCTAAATCAGCTCATGCCTTGCTCCCACCCTCCTCCCATAGCCTGCTTTCCCGAGTCTGTCTCACTTCGTGACTGCTAAATGACGGCAGCAGGTTTATTGATGCCGAGCAAAGCTACTCCTAAAATAAGCATCGGAGATGGGCACGGGCATCTCCTGCCTCCCGTGGCCACGCTCCCCGCGAGGCAGGACGGCCCTGGGTGGGTGCAGAGGCACCCCTGCTCCCAATGAACCCCGCGACCGGCTCGGGGGCTCTGCAGACCCGTGCAGACCAGGATCCTTACAACCACCCTAAAAAGCACCTTCAGCGTGGCAAGCTCCTCCCCAGGAGGGACCAAACAGGGAAGAGTCCCCAGCTGAGGAGCACCCAGCCGCACACCTGGCTTCCCTGCATCTTTGCATCAATGCAGCGCCAAGTGAGCACGGTGAGTCATGGACTGGGCAGCATCCCTCAGCTGGAGAGACTGACTCATCACAGAGCACCACGCACTCCTGTCCATCCACCAGACAGCTGACCTGGCTCTCCCTGCGGAAGGGAGCAAGCCGGCCAGGAAACGTTGCGCTTCCAGTACTTCAGAGCTTTCAGCATAATAAAGAAGAGTGAGGGTAAAGCCCCTCCTGCCCACTGCAAGTCCACTGCTGGTAGCACTCTAATGAAACCCAGAGCGAGGAGCTACAGATCTGCCCTGTACGTTTTGAGATAATATTCACTCAGCCGGCCGTGACTAAGAGGCTCCATGCGGAACCACTGGGCATTTGTACAGGCAGAGGCACCGAGCTGCATCCCTGCTCCTCCGACCCTCACAGCAACCACCGACCATCCCACCCACAGCAAAGCAATCTGTTGCTGCCTTCAGGAAGAGTTAGTGACAGTCCTGACATGGAGATGCTATCAGGTATGGTAGTTTCCATCCCACTCCCACAGGTTTCAGAGGCAGGAGGACATGAGACATCTGCGATTCCTGCAGGGCCTCCCTAATCGGCCGCAGTGCTGCTCAGAGCTTGCTTCGGGTGCAGGCAGGGCAGGCAGCTGCCTGGAGCACCAGATCTCCAGGGTGGCCAAAGGAAATGGTTGTCATGGACTTGCTGTCTATTTTGCTTGTGCTGGAGGAGACTGGAGGAGTTCTTGTGTCTTCATCCATTGGATGCCAACACCCGTGCTGCTGAGGGGCTCCTGCCACACCCGGCAGCGAGTGATGGATGCCCTGTAGATAGCGTTCCTGGAGGGAGAGTCCCTTGGCTGCTTGACCGGGCCACTCTCATTAAACTGCAAAGTGGTCTTATTTATTTGATTGGCTTAGGCTATAATCCTCTTTTATTGCCAGAAGAATACAGGGAGCTGTTTTCTGCCATTGCTTTCATGGCTCAGGGGCAGAGTTTCCAATCTGGAGTTAGAGAAGCAAATCCACTCCCCCTTCGGGATGTGGCTGTGTTGAAGGAAGACAATCTGCTCTTGCCAAGGACAGCTTTCCACTGACGGGACCATGAAGACACACTGACAGACTCTGCTTGGCACTGATGGTGTTTGCTCCATGATTGCTTGTTTGGGGACTGAAGACACAGGAATCTGTAGTAGGGGACAGTAGCATTGTAACAGCTTTTTGTTTTGAGCCAAATTCTGATCTGGGCTGTGCTGGGACAACCCTGGTGGAGCCTCACAGGAACCTGTGAGGATAGCTCAGGGTTACTCCATCCTAATGGGGGTATGAACTCAGCTTGAAATCTTGATTTGTCCCATTGCAAATCGCTTTTGCAGACAGTGAGAGTGCACCCCTCAGTGTCACCTCCCCAGGTACCAGGGGAAGGAAGGAGGCAGCTCGTCTGTATTCATGAGGCTACATCAGTACCTGCACTAAGCTTCAAATGGCAGTGCCAGCCCTTAGAAAAACAGTATGGTCTCACAGCCATGATATGCTGCTGCAATAACACTGAACTCAGTGAAAGCGAGCGGGGTCCTCTCAGCTGAGAGGTCAGTTTGCTGCGGCAGATACAAACAGGACTGAGAAAATGAGGATCCGGGCTAAGGATCAGAGTAGTCTTCCTGCGTGGAACCAGGTATGGGGCACAGCAACACAGGCTGGTCCAGCAGCACACTGGAGCATACCGTGCAGAGAACAATTTTACCTTTGTGGAGATCTCTTCCACCTCTCCTCTTTCCAAACTCAAGCCGCCATTGAATGGATTCCTTTCCTTGGGAACCACACCTCAAGGTAGCCTGTTTCCACCTCAGTAGCTGCTAAAAAAGATTTAAAGACTTTGCGTTGTCTCTGCACAGGGTAGGAAGTGACAGAAACCTTGTCAAAAGGGAATAAGCAAAAATAAGCAAAAAAAATAAAGGTGTACAAAAATCTCGGTACAACCTGTCCTTGAACTATCCCGCCTGGCAACACTCGGCTAAAGGTTTTGAGTGCAAAGACAAGGCTTCTCAGGCAGCCTCTGAGCCGTCACTTCTGCCCTTCATCCGAGGGGCTGCCTCTCTTCCTGCAGGAGATCGGGCTGACGGCAGCTGGAGCACTGAGCGGGATCTGAAAACAAAATGAAACTTCTCATTTGTAAACATGAGGGGTTTGCTCTTGGCCAAACTTTTCTGAGCATAAAAGGGAGCTGTTAGAGTAAGTCATAATTGTAATGGCTCATCTTCCCACTCATACCGACCTCATCATCAAGCAGCAAAGTGAGAAACGGAGCCTGCCTGAGTGCACGGTGTTCTGCTGGAGACCTCCCTGCTCAAGCAATCGCTTTGCTTAATGAACAGAGCCGCGTGCTTACATTAAGGACACCAGCCAGCCACGGCTGTTAGCACACGCATCAGAAGCAACCTTCTTGCTGTCCAAAGGGTAGCTGGCATTCTACAGTCAGTGATTACGAGCTGGGATTGGGGTGCCACGCTTTTCACTCCTTCTGGTGCACATCTGATGGGGCTCTCCACAGATCCGTGAAAACATGCAAGGGGCTGAAAGCAGCCCTGGTAAAATACTAATTTAAAAAAAAAAAAAAAAAGATCCCAGGAGAATGAGTTCGTCATCTGCAGATGAATTTTTTTTGGAACTCGTAGAATTCAAAATTACTGAAATAAGGAAAGAGTTTAAGTTCCAGTGTAGTCTAACTGCTTTTGGTAGCTTAAAAATTAAGTTTGTTAAGATATGTTTTATGATGATTTCTATGATGTACCCATTTGTCTACGTGTGTAATTCTGCGATAGACCACAAAAGCATTTTCAGCATCAATATGGTCTCCTCGGGAAGGAAGCATCACTCTTTTTTAAATTGCATAATCCCGCCCGTGAGCTGGCCGCCAGAGCGCTGTGAGGTTGCGCGCTCACGTCAGTGGCAGATGCTCAGAGACCCAACAGCGGCGCAGGGTCCCCCTGCTCGCCGGTGGCAAAGCTCCAGTGGGGTGGTCACGTAGGGATCGCAAACGGGGTTTGGCCCTTCGCCTGTCTACTGGAAAAAAGAGGAATACAGACCGTGCATGGACATACATCATGTCAGTCGCAGAAGTGGACTCAGAAGTCCTGACTTCACTTCCCTTGAACTACAGTACGAATATTTTATAACAAGGCAAAAAAAAGGCATGCAAAACTACCTGGGTTTCAAATTCCTCCATGCAAAGTGGGCCACAAAGCTCAAAACGGGTTATAAAAGTAATCCCACCCTTAACTCCAAACATTCTGCTCCTCATGGTTTAAATCTAACGAATTGTGCTATTTTAATGCACTTTTAAAGTATGTCATCGGTATTCTAACCACTGACCTTTTCCTAACACCCTTCAGGCATCCAACAAATAGGTTACATCTGTTACTTCAGAAGCAAGACAAGATGCGGAGGCCAACATCTCCTGGGGTTTTGCGCGAAGCAGCCTTATCTTTGCTCTTTAGCATAACCTGGAAGGCACGAATGCGAGCACCCAGGCTGCAGAGTCTGTACGGGCTCACCAAGGGGCCCACACAGAGTGCCAGCCTGGGCCTCCCACTTCTGTATGTTTTCAAGATCATCTTATGCTGAGCAACCCATCACAAAGCACAGAGTCAAATTTTTGCCTACTTTTATTATTTTTAATCTTCGGAGTTCAACTGTCTGTCATTGTCTAGCATCATCTTCTGTTCACAAAGTGAAATGCTAGAGAAGATGACTGTTGCCGTGAATAACCACCCAACCGACCTCCTAGGTGTGAAGATGTCTGTAGTGTCCAACAGAGGTGGAAGCTTTTAATCCAAATACACTCTGCTGAGAGCCAGCAGCCCACAAATCCAACTTGCGCCTCTGTCAGCTTCTCTTTACAATCCTGGGCACTGGCACTGCCCCACCATTGAGGAGGTCCATATCTGCTCTGGAGTAGACTCGGGCCATCCATTCTGTAAGTTCACTGAAATGCTGGACGAGATCATCTTCTGCCCAGGGCAGACACGAGCTGTGCTGCAATAGCTCACAGATGCAGAGGCTGACTGTGTCACTCCATGTCCTCAGTTAATCCATCTCTAGCCACCACAATAATTCCTCTGTGAGCCAAGGAAAAAATTCTTATGTCAAGTAAGATTTTCTGCTCCTGCCATGACCAACGAGAAGTAACCCTCTGCTGGTACCAGAGCTCTAGAGGTGGTCATAACATGCTGTCACCACCAGCTTTGGCTTTTACCTCACACTGTGCAAGCTGGGGATGGAATCTGATGAAATGGAAACCCATCTGATGACCCATGGAAGGGCTTTAGGGATCCCCACTGGAAACAGCTTCCCAAGACTCTGCAAACTGGTTTATTTAACTTTCATGAGGAGAAAAACCTTTCTTAATCCAGTTTTATGATTAAAAACTCTTTGAAGGCTGCCTCCTGTGACATGAGATGTAACTAAACTCTGATGTGTCACTGTTCATCACTCACCATATGCTTTGATGGCTGGAAACGCGCATGACCAGGAAAAAACCTGAGATGCCCTCTTTCTCTTGTGTGGCTTTTTTTATGAGAAAGCTCTTTGTAAAGGGTTATGATTATTTTTCCCCACTTTTAAGAGGGTTAGCAAGTTCAACATGCAGCAGAACAATAAAGCACCCTTGATGTCTTCTCATGGACTAACTTGCTGTTGCAGATGGCTGGCGCCACTGAGTCTCCTCCTGCCCGAAGGGGCTGACAGCGGAGGAGGACGCAGGGGGCACAGCAGCACCCTCCCCCATGGCTCAGGACAACGCCGTAGCCTTAGAGCGCATCCGAAGAGAACTTAGGCATCAAACCAGTACCAACATTCCAACAGAAACAGTCAATGAGAGATGTCTGGTGCCCATCATCTGAAAGAATGAAAGCATTTACCAGACCTGGTTTAATTCATGCTTGGATTTTTCTAACACCACTTGCCAGCATTAAAAGGCCATGAAAAAATGTCAAATTGTTGCAAAGTGAGAAACACTTTTGTTCTCACTTTTCACTGGAGATTGGAAACCCAGCTGCCCTCCCACTGGAGAAGTTAATGGTAGAGCAGACTAATGTGCTTTTGCAATAGCTCTGTGTGTGGACAAGTAACTTCACAGTCGATGTTTAGATCTTGCCCAGAGGCCCCAAATCCCACAGGAGTGGGTCTCCAGAATGAGGAAAGTCTGTCCGACCAGACCTGAACCTCCCTGGGTGTGGGGACGGTGAAACACACAGGAGCCCCTGTGGCCCACCCAGCGCTGGAGGTGGTGCTACTCTACCAGCAGCGGTTCCCTGCTGGATCTTGCTGAAGCCCAGCAGGAGCTTTGTATTTCTGTGGACTTCCAAGTGGCTGGCTGAGGAGATGTTGGCTGCTAAATACCCTTGTTTGTGTGTTTGGGAGGCTTCAAATGCCTTGGCTGTTTCCATGCCTGTCTATGCCATCAGAGGAAAACGCAGGCCCAGTGTTTAAGCCCCGGCTTTGTCTCGTCACCACCCAGGGTTGTTTACTGTGGTCCTGAAACATGGAAGTAGACAAAGCCCAAGAGGCTGGGACAAACCACGTCTGCAGGTCAGAGATGAGACTGGTGCACGGATTTGCCATCACGCACACAAAACCACACATCATGCAATACTGCCAAATTTCATAAATGTACCGTGACACAATGGTTACATCTGGAAGCTATTTCTGTAAAAAGCACAGAGATGATGTGACCCTGTCTACTCGAGAAACACTCTGGTTTGATGCACACAGTGTCCCACAGTCCATCTTGAAATATGATGTTTAAAAAGCAACCAAGATTTCAAGTTAAATGTTATCATAGCTGTAGGTTTCCTATTTAGTCACCACATGGGTTTCTGGCTCTGGTTATAGATGGGGTGGAGAAGGTGAGGCAGTATTATGCTCTGGTTTAGCCTGATCAGGATGTGGAGTAAGGTAAATTTGGCCCAACCTCTGTATATTACTTCCATCGCCTCTCTCCAGAAGGCTGTGTGTTCACTCACTGGCTTGTGCGTCACTACAGCAAGTCCTCGTAACAGGAGCAGACTTGTTAGTAGGCTGTGGAATATGTTCATTTGCCAATGAAGACAGTGGGAATGAAGTGAGCTCAGCTCCTCACAGGATCAGGCCCATCAATACAACTTTTTTCCTGTTTCAAGGAAATGTGTTTAGACAGTAAAGGTGTTCAGACATGCAAAGCAACACAGATTTTCCTGCAAAGTTCATACACTGAGAAGTTCAGTTCCTCAACACTGGCAATGGCCGGTAAGCGAGACAGACCCCGGACGCAGGGTGTGGGCAACGAGAATCTACATATGCACGTAGAGAAGCCAACGGGTCAACCACATCGGAGCTAAACCAGGTAGGAGCTGTTCCTAGTAACTGTTAGATTTGATTTACCCTTGTGTGTCTCATGCAGGGTAGGCTCATTCCTGCACGGCATGGCAAATTCTGACCCAATTCAGCCAATGACTAAACAAGGTGCTTAGTTCTGAGCACGCTGTTAAGCACTTTTCTAGACCACAGCTGAAGAGCTCAGCACTTGAAGGACAGGTCCATAAGAATGCAACCCCTGATAAATACAACACAATAAGATGCTGGAGGCACATTCGGGGTGTCAAGAGGCCAGATGGCAGGCAGCATCCCACTGGAGAACCGCGATCCCCCGGGTGCAGTCCCCAGGCTGAAAGCCGTATTCAGAGCTGCCTCTTCTCTCCCTTCGCATCCTCAACGGGACGCAGTAATTAAGCTGACATGGAAGAATACAACCATTCTTCAAAGGGCTGGCAGATTGATTGGGGATTTCTCCTGTAGTTGCACAGCTGCACTTGGGGGGAATATGAATGTTGGAAAAGACAAAAAAAGGAAAAGGAATAAAGTAGAAACAGGGGAACATCAGAAAATGAGGAAGAACAGAGGCGTGTAGTAGAGAGAGTGTGCAGGAAAGATAAAACAAAGACAAAATAAAAATCTGTTCTCTTTGCACAAAGTAGCACAGAGAAAGTCAGGAACGAACAGAGCACATCTGACTGCCACTACGCTAACGCAGATGCTCAGAGAGAGAAGTAGCTGGCACGAGATTGAATTGTACTGGACTGTAAGTTTAAAGTCCCCATAAAAAAGACAGAGCTCAGAGGGTCGTGATTAGGGGCACAGAGTCTAGGTGGAGGTCAGTGATGAGTGGTGTTCCCCAGGGGTCAGTACTGGGTCCAGTCCTCTTCAATCTATTCATCAATGACCTGGATGAGGGGACAGAGCGCACCCTCAGCAAGTTTGCCGATGACACAAAGCTGGGGGGAGTGGCTGACACGCTGGAAGGCTGTGCCACCATCCAGAGAGACCTAGACAGGCTGGAGAGTTAGGCAGAGAGAATCAATAAGGCCAAATGTAGGGTGCTGCCCCTGGGGAGGAGTAACCCCATGCACCAGGACAGGATGGAGGTGACCTTCTGGAGAGCAGCTTAGCGGAAAGAGACCTGGGAGTCCTGGTGGACAACGGGATGACCATGAGCCAGCAATGGGCCCTCGTGGCCAAGAAGACCAATGGCATCCTGGGGTGCATCAAGAAGAGTGTGGCCAGCAGGTGGAGGGAGGTCATCCTCCCCCTCTACTCTGCCTTGGTGAGGCCGCACCTGGAGTGCTGTGTCCAGTTCTGGGCTCCCCGGGTCAAGAAGGACAGGGAACTGCTGGAGAGGGGACAGCAAAGGGCTGCCAAGATGATGAGGGGACTGGAACACCTCTCTTATGAAGAAAGGCTGAGGGATTTGGGTCTCTTCAGTCTGGAAAAAAGATGACTGAGTGGGGATCTTATCAACGCTTATCAATACTGAAAGGGTGGGTGTCNTGATCTCCAGAGGTCCCTTCCAACCCTATGATTCTATGATTCTATGATAAATGCTGTGTCAAGGGCTGGAATTAGCATCTTGCTTGCAAAAGAAACGAGTGACATATGGCAGTATGGGCTCTTGCTCTGACCCTTGCGACAGGGACCCCCCTCTCCAAGCAGCCAGCTCCCATGAAACTGCTAAGTGACACAACCACTAACATACAAATCACACAAGTGACTGCACTATTTAAAAGCAGGGTTGCAAATGAAAGAGTGAGATACACGGTTAAAAGCAGTTTGGTTTCTCAAGGTGAGCAGAGGGCCTTGCCCTGTGCACAGGGTCGGGCTCAGGTGCAGTCCAGGAGAGCCCAGTTTGATTTGTGCTAGCCCCTGACCACTCAAACCCTGCCCATTTAATGGCAGACACCAGAGATCACAAGCACCTCCAGACACTGTATGATACCTCATCCGTATAACACAATGTAGGAGCAGTATAAATATTTTTGTCAGGATATATATATTGCAAGCTTAGGAGGAAGCCCCGAAAAGCCACACAGCAAGTGGCAGTGCTTGGGAGGAGAGGGGAAGGGACCAAACGCTGCAGAGCTGCAGCTGATGGCTTGCAGTACCCCACTGTGGGAGTTTGGGACGGTGCTTCGGCGGCTTCCAGGGGGTACAGCACAGCGGCAGAGAGAGCACAGGCATCTGCTCGTGGGTACAGCACCGCTTGTGTCTCAGGCAGCTAAATGGGAAAGCAAGGCCAGTACACAATGGAAAAACTCCCCTGAATTCGCAGGGAAATGGAGGGGTTTGGGCACATATTCTTAAACCTGAAGGCCAGCCATAATATATCCTTCATCCTTCCTCACTCACATTTATTAACTGCAACACGGGCGGGTGATATTCAGGTTGGAGACAGCAGGGCAACAGGAGAAGACATGGGGCTCACGGGTGGGAGAGCACCCTCAGGCTGAGCAGCAGCTTATGTCTTTATAAAGAGCGACAGGTCTGGGGGTGACTGGGTGGGCTGCGGTGCTTGCAGCGCACCACCCTCCCTGCACTGTTACCAGAAGTTGCGGCTCAGCTGTGCCCGGCAGGGAGAGGCAAAGAGATCCGTTCCCTCAGGGCTCTGCCGGGGGACCCAAGCCAGTGCGTGTGCTGGGCACATTTAATTAAAGATATTTACCAAACATGTTTATGACCATGGTTTGGCTTCGGTTTCATCCATAACAAATAAATTTCCAGAAAAACACAAAGAAGAAGAAATCCTCTGAGGTAAGGAGCAATAGAGAGATAAGTCTGATTAGGAAGACAACTATTAATAGCAATTATGCTTTAATTACTGTGCCTAATCTTTTTGAACCAGCAGTTTCTAGCATGTCCTCTACCAGACAAAGAACTTAACTCTTCTGATTCTGTGTTCAATGAGATGTAGGAGGAAAATGAGTAGATCTGCTAGCAGCTTAATATAAAATGGCTTTCAGAATATTTACATAAACTATGTATGAGAGAAGATGGCCTCGAAGAAAGGCCGGAGTTGTTCTTCATGGGTATAACACCCATGCGAGTGTAAACAGTCCTAACACTGTCTTGATGGCTGTTTCTCCAGGGCAAGGGTATTATACTCCCAGGCTGCTGCCACAAACTTCTGGACATAAAAAAAGGCACTGAAAAGGACATGAAATAGTCTAGACAGAGGGAAGCATTTCAATACTGCTGGAAGGAAACGCAGACTGTGGCTCGAAGCCACAGTATTCGATGTTCTTACTGCCCGGCAATCCAGGCTCGCGGCAGGCTCGAGCCACGGAACACGTCCAACCCCTCTTCAGCGGCAAGGCGGTGGAGGGACAGGGCCCTCTCAGAGTGCCTCCCCCCACCTCAGCCACAACCAGCACAAAACGGCCAAGAAGGGAAAAAAACCCAGTTCCACTGATCCCCGCGGGTCACAGCCAGGTATCCTCACAACTCTTGGCACTTCGTAATTATAAAGCTTTAGCTAACCCACGGGTGGAAAGCGAAGGTGAGGATTAGCTTGTTAGATGAATACAACTACATTGTGACTATAACAAAATGTACATAAAAGTCCCCACTGAGAAATCACAACATTTTCCAGTATGATCTCATATACTTGATACAACTTGGTGGGTATCTCAGGAGCCTATTCCTGTTCTGTCCTATTCCCCCACTGCCTTTGGGGTAAATATTTTTAAATGTAAACTTCACTAGTGTTAACTTTTGAAAAATACTTAAGTATATCAGAAGCAAGAAGACTTTAAAAAAAAAATACTACATTTCAAAGCATTCTCCAATCTTGTAGATACTGGATCTTGGGTTAATGCAACAGGACAGGACTTGAGGGTAGGAGGGGAAGTGTCTTCTTTCTTCATAGAAAACTCATGAACAAGAAGTTGCTTGTCTAATGCTAAAACCAAATCTTTTTGTACATGTGAATAAACAGTCCTACCCAGCACTGTGGAACAATTGACCTTTGCTTTGAAATCACACATAAATCTAAAGCATACAGAAAGATTAATTGGTGTATCTCAGACTACCAATAATTCAAATGTCTGGCCCAAATTAAAGAGAGGCCCCAAGATCAAACTTGGCACAAAGACACTGAAAGTTAACACAGTGGAATGGTCAGAATAAAAACCTTGCAGCGGTGAGGAAAGTAAAGCTGTCAGCAGTGTCTCATCCTGCAGATAAACAGGCTCCTCTGCAAGCACAGGGTGCCGTGACACCCTGGAGGCTCGTTTTCAGCATACACGGCAAGGTTAGAGCCACCGCAATCTGTACTCAAGGGCCCTCCACAATTTAATCCAGCCTTAAAAAGAAATTAATTAAAGAACCTGCTTGGGAAGAGACAGGGATTCTCGCTGCTCTTCACTTGGCCGGGTAAGGTACGACGGAGCGGGCAGACGTAGGGGACACCCCGGGCAGAGCCCAGCTCCAGCGGGATGTGTGTGTGGGGCACAGCCGGGACCAGGCTGCGGTTCCCCAGCGTGGAAAGTGCCGCTGCCCGGTCCTGGCCCAGAGCAGGGCAGGTCCCAGCAGGGTGGGCTATGGAGAAACCGAGAGGAAGGAGTCAGGCTCAGAAAGGACTGAATGAGGGGGACATCACAGGCACAGTCCTATTTACAAACAGAAATATCTCTAAGTAAGCAGCAGAGAGTGTCTAGACCCTTACCTGTTCTTTGGGGAGAAAGAACAGTAATTCAGTGAACAGCAGAACTAAAGACACTTGATTTCCAAAGCACCCGTGTTCTGCCCCTACATACACCTCCTGACGGGTCTGCAGTGCTTCCCTCACCCTTCGGCTAATGGGAAAATCGCTCTGGGTCTGTCTGACAGCAGTTACCCACTTTCTCTATCCACAGTTATCCACTATCCACAGGAACGTGAGGCTTTGCAGACCCGCACGCTTCTGCCACAAGCAGACCAGAGGCACAAAAGCCCTCGGAGGGGGACTTGCAGACAGATGGTGTGACTGTAAAGCTTCACTTCTTGGAAAAACTGGGCTAAAAATGTAGATCACTGTAACAGAAACAGTCTTGAGGAACAGGCTTAAGAAGCTGTACTAAAACCATCTGAGGTTGACCTTTCTGGAAGAGGTCCCCAGGAATAATTACTCCTCTCTGGCCACCTGCTGTTTGCTCCTCTCTTTATCCCCAGCAGGATCATGCCCCTGGTGTCTGCTCTTTGGCTGAAGACACCTCCACACTGCCCAGGACCACACAGGACATGGCTGATGGTGGCAACACTGGGCATATCGCTTTGCCTACACACAGCCTGCCGCACACCTTCGTGCACCATGAGCACTGTGATGCCATTAACCTGAAGGGGTTTATTATTAAATCCCAGTCACTCTGAAGTAACTGAATTATCCAAGTTTTAGTTGAACCAATTAACTGATACAATGCATGACTCTCGCTTTCTTAAATGAAGAGAAGCATCTTGCTTTCTGCTCATGTCTCACTGTGAAAGTGATTTTTTAAACACTTTAATCTAATTAACTTTTTGAGACTGAGCATCTGTTGAAGGAGCTCAGGTGATGAGAACTGGATGTTGCTGCATGTGGGTCTAACCAAGGAGAAAAAAGTTGTGAGGATGAGAGGGGGCTTAGAAAAAGAAAGGTCCTCCTTAGGATACACTAGTTTAAAGTCAGGGAGGTCTTGCTGGCTGACCTACTGTTCTTCTAAAATACGGCTGGAAAAACAAAGCAATCAGGAAGAAGTATTTTCAGAATGCACTGGCTATGGTTGTCCTCCAGAGAGTAAAGCTAAATAAAGGGGTGTGTGTGACCGAGAGCAGAGCACCAGCTACAACAGGGAAGTCAAGGATGCGCAGACACGTGCGCACGCTGACCCCAGCACTGCCCCATCCCAACTGCTTCACCATGGAAATACAGCGCTCCCTCAATCAGCTAAATGGTCCCTTCGGAGTTTTCCCTGCTTTGCAGTGATGCAGCACGAAAGGAGCATCCTCGGCACCAGTCGTTTTGCACAGGCAGATATTTCGAACTGCAATTGGAAGGTGCCCAAGGTGGAGCTGGATGCTGCAGAGCTCTGCAAGAGCAGGTAGCAGAGTCCCCGGGAGTCCAGCGTGAATCATCCCCATAGCAATGACCTTGGAAGCATTTGTTACAGGAAATTACAAGAGTACAGCCCTTGATTAGTTCACTTGTCAATTAAACAGCCATTGTACCGCCTCTTATGTGGCCTGAAGGTAGCACTGGATTACAAAGGGAAAGTGATTGTACTGGCCCATACAGGCAAGGTGATAAGGAACACAGGTCAAAGTGTGGTGTGTGTGGTAAATAAAAACTGTATTTAATGTAAATTATCTGTCAGTGTTTCTATCTAGAAATCAACAGTGAATCAGAGGGAAGCATCACGGATTAATTCTGATTGGCCCTTGCAATGTTATTATAACATAAAGGATGAGATATTCTAAATGATACTCCAAATGAAAGAAATAAAAAAAGGAAGCAGATTAAATTACACATTTGTTACTGATGTTTACAAACATGATACTGAATCTCACAACCTACACACTTCAGCTGATTTTCAATTAGGACAAAAATAGAGGTTTTCTTCTTTTTCTTATGGTGGCATTTGAGCCCCTGTGGTTACACCCCGGGGCATACGCTGATGCTGGTCAAACCAGATCACCCAGGATTTCCTCTGCTGAGCGCAGCAGCCCAGAGTGGCTGGGGTAATACGTATATCAGGCTGGGATAAGGTTATAGGAGTCCTGGTGGCACTGCTCCCCATCTGCCCCAGCCTGCCCAGTACAGCCCTGACACTGGATGTCCCTATCTAGTCCCTTGGTCCTCTCCACTGTGGCTTTTAACAGCAGAAGGGCAAATGCAGCCTCACATGAGGGCGCTGCCTGGGGTGGTCCCTGTACCCCACCTGGGCATCCCACAAAACAGCACTTTCATTGGGTCAGAAAAAGGGCAATAAGGGGCCAGGGCCACTCTCCATGAGAGGAACCAGACCTTCTGGCAGGCTGCAGAAGGCAAGAGGAGCAGGAGGTCTGCAGCATCTTCTCTTCCCCAGGTGAGCCAGCCCTTCCGCCTAGCCCACGGCCATGCAGAAGAAGCCTGGCTGCCATGGCTCCTGCTAGTGAGGACAACAAGCCACCAGTGGAGGCCAGCCCAGGAGCGGGGTTTTGGAGGACACAATGTACATGTGATTCCCTTGGCCATCTGAGGCAGTGGTCTGGTCAATCTGAAGTGACACTGAGCCTGAGGGCTCTCTACTCTCTAAGCCCACAAGCTTCCACCCCAGATGGGTCCTCAGACAGGACTTCATTCCCCCCTCAAGCCTGTCCCACCAAATGACTTGCGGTAGAGAAGAGGAGATAAGAGAGGGGTGAGGGGTGGTCACATCCCAAATGTAGACGAAATTTGGGCTCCCCTGGTATTTTGAGACTCTAGCTAGATGCAGGGATGAGATGAGGGCATTGAGGGCATCTAGTTGCTCAGCTGCTGCATAAGCAGATTAACTTTATGTGCGGCTGATCCATGGAGAAATGGATCAGCAGGAGTCCCTGACAAAGACAGATTTCTCCCGACTCACATTCTGCTTGCTCACAGTAAACACCCTGGATGATGTTATTTACGTGACCTATCTTCTCTTCTCTGACTTGCATCACTTTACTACTCAACCTCCAACCTGGGTCGCAGCCATCCCATTAAATTAGGCCCATTGCTGAAGCAGCCCTGACAGTCATTTTTCTTCCTGACCTCTCTGTTCACCCCAGGAATGCTCTTGACATCAACTGCAGTCCACTGGAAAAAGGATTTAGAAGACAGAAAAGTAAACCAATTGCTGTGAGAAGCTCCTTCACTTTTCCTCACCAGAGGAACAAGAACTGAACTCCTAACATGCCCTCCAAGAAGTAGGGAGTGAGGTTAGAAGACACCAGTCCCGTTCTGCTCTTGGGAAGACAGAAGCTAAGTCTTGAAGAGACCACTCCTGTCTCTGACAGGCAGCAACTGCTGCCATGGGCTGCTCTGCCCCGTGGGAAACTCCCGTGTGTGCCATAGGTACCATAAAGGAAGGCAGGAGGACACAGGCTGAAGGTATCTCCTGGAGAAGGAAAGCAGCTATGGCCGTGCAAGATGTTTCCCTACATCCACTTGTCCTTTTCCCTCTCCCAGCACCTGACACCATGCGCCTCCTTCAAAGCAGCATTCCCAAGGACCCCCTGGGAATGAGGCAGCCTGCCTGTCTCCCATGGCATTTTCCTTTTCTCATGTCCATGCAGTATAACAGCTTCCCGTGAGAAGCTCCTCGTGGTAATGGCTTGTCTTCGGTGCCCTTCTGACGCCCTGAGTGGTTTGAGTCAGCTCACCCTGAACTGCCAGCCCAGAGCAACGCTGCTGGAGCGAATGGAAATTTACTGCCGTGCATTCAGCGGAGTTACTCCAGGCTCACACCATGGCAGTGGGAGCACAATTGACCCTCTTGTTCTGCATCTCTTGGCTCAGAGGGCTTAATTAGACTGAACATTTAAAAAAATAACTGAGTGACGAGGGGGAAGCTATTTGGCAATTAGAGAGCAACAAAAAATTTGAAGTGGGTATGTGGCAGAAGACAAGGAGCAAAGGCAAGAATAGGAAGAATCATATTCACAGTGGTAAGGAAATATGAATTTTCTCTGGAAGCATTATTTAAATAATTTGTAACCTAATTCAGCATATCAAAGACTGTTCAGCTTTTCAGTGCCCTGGACGGACACGGTACTTCAGGCCAGCTCTAACTTCCAAGGACACAAGCACTTCCCTGGACTTAATGGAACCATTTGCTCTTGAAAGCGTATCACGTTACTGAGCTATGTCAGCTTTTCCTTAGGCTGGCTCGCTATTCCTTTTGCTTTTGGGGGAGCAGCTACACAACGTCTGCTTCCGTTTCCTTTAAGATTAGAGACCAGGATCAGGATTTTACTACAGTGATTTATGTTTAACAGACCCAGAAGAGATTTGGGAGGCCACCTCGTCCACCTTAAAGCATGTATCCTGTATGCTGTCCCGCTAAGGAAAGACTTCGGCACCTCCAGTTTTTGAGGCTTCTGTAAACTATACCCACCTGATCCGTCTCCAGACACATCAGTGAGCTGGGAGATTGCCGCAAAGAGCTTCCTCTCTTCTCCTCCTCTCTTCTCCTCCTCCTCCTCCTCCTCCCCTGCCCAGGCTGCCTGAGCTATTCACCACTCTCTGGCAGTTTCCCAGACCAGAGAAGTCCCAGGGAAGATGACCCCTGTATTATGTGATGAGCATAATGGGAGTAGGGTTGAGTACAGCTCTGTGCTGGAAAGGCAGTAAATAGCAACTGTTGCAATGGCTGCAATTTTATTGACACCTAAATTAAATTAGAAATGCACACATTTCATGTAATTGAAAATATGTTAATGCACAATGGACACCGACAGCTCTTCTCGTCCTCAGCTCAATAAACTGTAGCTTTTCCTATACTGAAATGCCAACTCCTCTTAGAGCAATAAAGAAAATCTGCCAAAATTCTGATCAGTAGCCTGTAATTAAAATCCCGGTTTTTCTACTGTGAAGGAAGAAATAAATACATAAGATTCTCAAGTACGATAATAAGGGTTTTCCAATCCATCCGTTGTAATAATAATTTGGTCAATAATTAGGACAAAGGAAGGTGTTCTTGAACTACATGTGGGAATACAAAAGCATGTTTCAAATTCAGGTCACGGTTTGACAGACAGAGCAACAATTTATGATGCTCAACTTGTGGCTTGCTTAGTCTACGAGAAAAAAAAAAACCCAAACCCTAACCTAGGAATCAAAACTGTAAACCAAATGAGGTGCAGAAACAGCAGAAGGAATGGGTCCATTGCGACAGCGGTATTCCTGCACTCAGGTACACCAACCGTAATCACCTGCTTGCAACAAATGACTCCGCGCTGTAGAGCTCTTTCCCTGGAATTGCCATTTCCAATTGTCTGCCTGAGCATGAGTGGTAAATAGCAGCAGACAATTGTGCGGAAGTTGGGAAAAGCAAAAGAATTAGCCAGGCTCCAGTACCACTCCTTACGGCCCAGTGAGCTCTCATTGTATCTCTTAATCCTTAATAAGCGTTTGGCCTTAATTGCTGATTATATCTTAACCTCGTACTTATGCCATAATTGATGAACATTGTTTGCAGCAGAGTTTTATAGCTCTTCAATACAGCTGGAAAGTCTTGCTTCAGTGCCCACGCAATTGGATCCTCTCGTCATCCCGCGTCGCACAGTGGTGCCTGGCACCATCTAGTGCCGAGATGCCAGGCCGTGGCATGGCCCAACAGTCGCTGTCATGTCATCGCTCCAAGAGGTAACTAACTGCTCCTCTTTAGAGCAGCTCTCATCAGCTGCAGTCAAAAAATCTTCTCAAAACCCAGGGTCAAACGGCCGTGGGTGCAGTGCAGAGCCCCTCTGCAACACAGGCGTCCGGGGAGGGCGCTGGACAAATTTCAACATGAGCTCAACAAGCGAATGGTTTAGTCTGCGAAATGCGGAATATGCTCAACTCCTCCAGGTTTCCCAGTGACTTAGCACTGCTCCTTATAGGACTGGTTCCAGGGACAATAAAGAGAGATTTTATGTGAACCTTTACAGATTATGACAAAACTGTTGGGGGTTTTGATGGATAGAGCAGAAGATTCCCTGATGAAGCTGGGGATGCCTTAAAATCCTGGTCTCAAGCAATTATTAAACTTAGTACAGGCAACACACAAACCTGCCACCATCCCAACCACTTCTCAAATGAATTATTTTAGCAGCACTCATATTATCAAATTAATCTTTTTTAAAAAGATGTTTCATGACAGTCTGTTTGAAACCAACACGATATAATACAATGTACCAAACAGAAGCTTTTTTGGAATGAGACAGGCTTATATAACGGAGAATTGTCTGCTATCTTTTTGAACCTCATATGAAAGAGAGTTCAATTAAGTCTACTGTAACCAGCATAATTTTGCAGATGGAGTCATTATTAGAAGGCAATTCCAGCAACATTTTGATACATTTTCTCGAAACTTCAAGGGCATGGTTTGAAATTTGTATCATCCTGGACTCTCTCTAATTGCCACAAACAAATCCAGTAACAATTAGCAATATGTTGATATAGTTGTATGTGACTTCAAGAACAATCATATACACTCCTGGAGGCAATGGCTGTATTTGTGCTGCCTAAAATATTTTTATAAAAACGCTTACAGTATTTTTTTAAGACGCTCCAAGAATTTTATTTGCAGTAGTAAGGCCTTTGAAATCTGGCGCAGCAATACCCCCTCAAGCTAGAGAAGTCTTTGTCCCATGAAATCTCATTTATATTTAGCAGAGTTAAATTTAAATTATTATTTCCCTTCTCTGCTTGTGTTCCCCAGCAACAAAACAAAAGAGCAATTGAATATGAATGCTTTGCGAAACCACAACCACGCTGTAAGACAAAAGCACCACACCGCCCCTATATTAAAATACTTGTCTTCACTCTTGCTGAGCCACAGCTGCTTTTTCACCATGCGTGTAACCTTTTCCCTCCGGAAGCAGGGAATCCCCAAAAGCTTTCGGCATGTACTCAGGGGCCACAGCTACACCCATCTCCAAGGATTTTTATTTTTTTCCCTCAGGGCTCTTTGCAGGATTCACAACCAGCTCTCCTCCTGCTGCGCTGGGCATTGAGCGGCATTCTCTTCCGAAAGCTTTCCAAGCACGAGGGAGCACCCAGGTTTTCCACAGGCACTGTTTTGCGGAGCAGGCGGGAGTTCACTCCGTTGGGCTCACGGGAACCTCCCTGGCGCCTGCTCCGGCTGGGCACTGCAGGGCACCCCGGACTGCTCCCAACACCTACGCACGGCCCTGCTGCAGCTCTGCTCCTCTGAAGTTCAGCTCTTTCCAGGGACATCTGCAGCAACGCTTCCCCCTTTCTGCAACCGCTCCTGCTCCAGGGGAAAAGAGGCAGTTCTGTCTCTCGCCTGCTCAGCTCCTCTGGGAGAGCTGAACAGAGCAGCCACCCTGGGCTGCCAGCGCCAGCTTCCCTCTGAAGCACAGGTATAAAGCCATTTCCAGTGCCACATTCATTCCTCATTTCCCACACAGACAGTTCTTGGGTATTATAGTGCAAACAGGGAAGCTAAATCAATGCTTTGCCTTTTCAATAATTATTCACCCCTATAGGAGTTCCTGCCAACATTTGTGGTTTCCACCCTTGCTGCAAATGCCATTTGTTATTAAAGGAATTTCACAGGTCCCTGAGAGCTGCACACATGGCTGTGACTGCTTCTGTTAAAAAAGAAAACAAACGTACTTATGAAGAAATGCTATTTAGAGAAAACACCTTTTTTCAAAATGCCAAACTCTGCACTGAATGTCCCCAGCTGCTTCTCACGAACAGATGTGCTTCCTGCTCCCGACCTGGATAGGAACTTCAAGCCAAACAATATTCCCTGGGCACAGGCGTACTCTTCAGACTAGTTTTTCTTCAGAAAGTGCTGCCATTTGATGAGTCAATCCCAGACATTCCTTGGCTTGTTTTCATAATGCAACATGTTATAAGAGATTAATTCTGATACCTCACTCCAAATTACTTATTCTCAGAAAGATTTCCAAATTTTAGATGTCCATAAATAAACTTAATCCCATTTCACCTATAAAAAAGGTACTGATTCTATTGTGCCTTCTTTTCAAGTTGTTCCAAGTGCCGTCTTAAGAGATAAAAGCAAACATTTGCCTTGGAAGTCAACGTGCCTTAATTGTCTTCTGCAGTCAAAGTTACATTTTATTTCAGAGACGGGAAAGATGTAGCTGAGATGCTTCTGAATCAAAATCAGAACCAAGTGGCTCTGTGCCTCCTGATCCCTCTCTGCCAAAGATTCCTTACCTTGACCAGGCATCACAAACCACCTAGTCTTACTTCCCCCACCCTTCTGTTTTCTTTCCAGCTTTCCCTCCCATGTCTTTTCTTTTTTCCCCCGTAAGTGTTTGATTGGGTTTGCATAGCTCTAATTCCTCCTGTATGTTGCCCTCCGTCCCTATAAAACGATCCCTTGCTGAGTAAATGTACCCAAGGATGTGCTACAAAGAGAAGCCCGAACTGAAGGGCTGCCTGTCTGACCTCACCCGCGGCAGTTCCCCTTCTTGTCGTTACTCCAAGGATAAAAGATGCTTTTGATGCATGATAGGAGTGTCTACATGCAGTTGCTCAAACACAGCAAGCTAACTAAGGCAGAGAAAGTAGCAGCACAGAATCTGACGAGCTAATACGCACTGCTTTCTTACAACGGACACTTGTAAGGAGCACATGTATGTGCCAGTACACCTGTGTGCATGGATGTGAAGATGTGAGCTTCTGTGGCTTTTTGCTCTTCTTTTTATGCACTCTAACAGTACCAGCCCGCTCCTCCACGCTTTCTCTGGAGCAATGCAAGGGAAGTAGCACCTGAGCGTTCTGAAAGTGGTGGAAGAATGGGAGCCATTTGTGACTTTGACAAGACCATTTTACCTATAAAAGAGATGAAGTCTCTTCCAAGACAGATGTTGTTAATAAACCTCAAAACATTGTTTAATCTTGTTGTAACGAGTTTTGATAAAATCTCAAATGAAGAAAGAGTTGCTGGGAAAGTACACAATTACTCTAATACAGCATCAGATGGCGAGGTGTACAAGCAAACATGTAAACAGAAGTATGCCCATGATACATAATTATATGTCACTATTTCTTCATTTTATGCTTTGTTGTTTTGCTTTAAGAGGAGGACGTCTTGCCTTTTTGCTGAGCGCTGTGTAAGTTTTCAGCGCTAAATACACTCATTTGAATGTATACTTACAGTGTTGATTTTGAGACAGACTGCTGTTGAGTTTAATTAAAACACGTAGTTTACCTGTGCCCCAACTTAACAAAGTTTTATGTGAACAAACCCATCAAAGTTATCGCTTTCAAATCTGAAGACAAACCAATCAGCCAATGGTAATCAGAATATCGGTAGCTGCTCAACCCAGAAATGGTAAACTACGGATTTCAAAGAATCACGTTTCTGTGATACCTGTCTTTCTCAAGCTGAGAAAAATGCAGCCTGGGACTGCACAGTAGGGTAACCCACCCTTAAAAAGATCTCAAAAGTATGCTGCAAAATGACCACTCACTCATAAAATGTGCTGAAATCAAAATTTAACTATTTTTACTAATTATTATTCTTGCAAATTAGCAACCAAAACGGTTAATAGACACAGCTCTAAGACAAGTAGGTGGCAGTCACTTCGCAAGACAACTGTACTTTAAGCATCGATCTCACCCACCAGCTGAAACAATCAATATTGGAAAAAAAAAACCCTCACCACTCCCCTGCTAGAGTGCTATTTTGGTATTAATACCTTGCTACTTTAACTGTAGTCTCACAAATCCACATGGAAATGTTAGTAGGCTCTGCTGCTCATTTTGACAGTTGTTCAGCTTACCAACAGATGGAGTATGTTAATCAGTTTTTAAAGTATATGCTAAAAGTCTGGGATAATTTAAGTTCTGCATTCAGAATGTTTGCAAAAAATACAAGCTTGTAATGCATGCAAAAAAAAAAGCTTCATTCTGCTGCAGTTGGAAGGAAACAGATCTTAGAATATTCATTATATACTTCTAAAATCACTAATTTTCTGTAATGATGAATAGATCATTAAATCAGCATGTTCTCCTATGCAGTTTTCACTATTCTATATATAAAAATTTTAACTCTACAGTGGTATTTCCACTACTTAAAAAGAGGAAAAAGTCTGGAGTGAGTCAGAGCAACACCCCAGCCAAGAAACACGAAATGAAGTCCCCGAAGGCAATTCAGCCTAGGAATATTTTCTTAAGGCTTATCTTATTAACAGAAGAATAATTCGAGTGAATGAATACAGCTCTAGATCTTTGGCCATGGCTGGACCTGATACCCTGCAGTTAGAGCTGATGAAAACAAATGCCAAAGCTACCAAGGCTGCCCTGAGGGGAGACTCTTCAATGCCACCCCAGCATCCTCTGCCTCCTCCTGCTGCCCCACGGTCTGGAAACCCCCCTNCCCCAGGCTCCGAATCCCAGATCTCATTCTCCAATGTACTTCACCAAAATGACTTGCATCAAAATCCTTGCGATCTTCCTGGCTAAATCAGTTGCCTCAATTCTCTACATTGGCCTTAATTGCCCTGCTCAGCCTGACCCACGGTCCCACCTACATCCTCCCCACAGGCTGGGAGCTCCAGTTAAGCCATGTGAGATGCAGCCTGGGTATTATCTACTCTGCTTGGTCCATGCCACATGCATGTCTCAGATCCTGTCTCCAGCTCTGTCACTAGCTGTTCAGAAATGGTATTCTGGGGCTCCTTCATGGCCTCGCCTCGCCTGGCGCTGCAGAGGAGCCCGTTGCTGCTCCTGCTCTGCACCTTGCCGGTGAGGGCTGCCACAACTCAACTCCCCTTTTGCTGCTCCCTGACAACCTACTCCTTAATCACTCAGATATAATTTTTCTGGATGCTGATAACTTACTGATTTTTTTTCTATCAGCTCCTGTTTTCTTCTGCCTGAACCCAAATCTAAGCCTATCCTTCTGACAGTTCTTCCTGAATGTCCAACTATTGTCTTTTATAGAGTGCCTTTTCTCTTAGCTTTGAGTTAGATTATGCACAAAAAATAAATAAATATATCTAAACTTATCTTTCATTTCAAAACTTGCTTCAGATTCTGAAGGGATCAAAATACTTGACTAGAACAAGAACTCAGACGTCTTTGTTGGTTTAAATGATAAAAATGTCATGGCAATAACAATACAGAACACTAGTTCTAAAAATACCACACGTGGGGCTCTTAAAATTCCCAACTGCACACTAGAAGAGAAAAAAAAGGGAAATAAATAATCAGCAATCCCTCTGCAAAGTAAAATGTCTGAAGGGAAAAAGAAAATCAAATGTATATTATGCATTTCATCAGCAAAACCATCCTACTTAGGGCAACAAACCAAGGAGAACCTCTGTGCCTTGCCTGTAAATGCTGTGGAAGCATGTGCTGCCCGAGCAGCTCGGGGGAGCTCTTTGCATGCCACGCAGAAGGCTGTGCCAGGCAACAGCCTGGGGAGCTTCAGGTACTTGGAAGTCAGTGTGCGTATTCTTGAAAGTCAGTAAGCCTTTAGGAACTTCACTGTGTATCTGTTCATCACGAGATATGTCCCAGATCCATAAAAGGAACTAATGAAATGTGTTTTCCCCCTCAACCTGTCTAGTCTCAGAGCATCCAGCAGCATTTGACTTCTCAGTTACATTTTTTACCACCCTCTGCATTTTTCCAGTGCACGATCGTTTTCTAACACGGTATGCCCTCAGCTGAGAGTGACTTCCACAGCCAAAGTATTTCTAATGTTTTCTGCTCACCACCGTACTGATTAATAGACCAGGAGAGAGGAGGCATTTTTCAGGCTATTAGCATTCAGGCCTTCATTATGAAATGCAGGGCACACAAGAATACATTGTTCTAGGCAGTAACAGTACATAGATCAAACCAGCAGTTTCTTAGCTTATGAGGTTACTTTGAATGATTTCTTCATTTACAAGGGCTCACACGCTGCAGCTTATCCTCCTCTACAGTTACCACTCGGTTCTAACCATTCTTCTTTGGAAAATATTAACACCTTCCAGAACAACTGTAATTTTATATTATCAAATCTCTCCGCACTTTTATAACACCCTAGTAATGCTAACAGAAAATTAATTCAATTAATTCATTTTTCTTCCCCGTGACTTGCAAAAAAATCCATAAATACTGTCTGCATTACTTTTTCTTGATCATCTTAATGAATATGCTGTAAGAGTTTGATATTTTATTGCCATTCATTTGTTAAATAACACTTGTATTAATATTATCAGCAGCAGACAATCGGTCTACAGAAGCTCAGCAAATACAACCCCTCTCTGCAGAGACTCCGGGTAAGTTCTGAATCTTAAGTGAACACATCTTCCCTCTGCAGTTCCCCTCTGCCCTCCAGGCTTCACATCCTGGCAAGGAAAAGCTGTTCCAAACTGCTATTTTTTGATTGCTGCAGCATTTACCAAGGGCCCCACTTGCCACTGCAGGAGTACCATCAAGAACAGTGTGTTTCTGCACCCCGTTACGCGATCTGTCAGTTATCACTAACGTTCTTCATGCTTCGCTGTTTCTTCCAGACTCTGCACTCCCCAGAACACCTCATTTATCCCCAGGAGGACCATGTCCCAGGGGTGGTTTTGCATTGCTTTACGCTTTGGCTCTCAGTCCCCAGAAATACGTTCCTGCAGGAAAGGCCACACGGTGTCACAGGGAAGGTCCATCCGTGCAAATGCTTAGGAGCAAAGTACACAGTGACCCTGTGCCTCATGTGCCCTCTAAGTGGTTTAGGTTAGGAACACAGCCTGAATCTCAACCCTGCGTTTAGCAGTCCTTGAGGAACAGCTCCTCTACTGATTTACCTAACAGCTTTTTAAATTCATTTGTATTTGTGACCTCCACAACTCAGCAGCGGTGATGCACAATTAAATTGTGCAGTGTGTGGAAAAAGTATGTCCTTCTCTTTAATCCCGCTGCCTAGTAATTCCAGCCAGTGCCTGTTACTTGTACTGGCAAAAGAAACACTAAATAATCTTTCCTATTCATCTTCTCCATACCATTCATCATTTTAAATATCATTACCACAGTCCTTCTCCCTGTCCTCCTTTCCAAACTACCTTGCTACCTCCTCGCACAAAAGCCGTTCAACACCTTTGATCACCCCTCATTTCGTAACCTTTTTATAACCTTGTGATTGGAACCATCATGTTCATGATGCAGAAGAGCAGTGAAAATTCACACACTGACAGTGTCTTCCATTTTATTCTTAATTTATATCTTGCCAGTTCCCGGCATTTACTTCACCTTCCCTGCCCGTTTTTTTTAACACCCATGAGGATAAAGGAGACGTTACCAGAGCGTGCCAAGAGCCCACTGTGTATGTGGCGTTGCAATCATTTTCTTTCTCCTGTATGCATTATTTGACATTTATCAAAATTGAATTCCTCTGCTGTTCTATTTACTCAGTTACCCAGTGTCATGAAATTCATTAACCCTTTCTCGTCAGCTTCGTTTTTGATTATCATGAAAAATGACATATAGCTCCCCAAATTACATTGCCTTGCTATTAATTATTTTCCTCAGATCACTTATGAATATGTGGAAAAAGACGGGTCACAAACTGTCACTAGCAAACAAGCTACTTACTCCATTCTTCCTAGATTTTATCTAACTGCTAATCCATCAGCAAACTTCTCCTCTTGCTTTATAGCTTAATAGTTCAAGAACCTTTGGCAAGGAACCTCAAGAAAACTTTCTTAAAAATTCAAGTGCATTGTGACGATCATATCAACCACAAACATCTACTTTTTGACCCCTTCAGAAATCTCCAGGAAGACCTGGAGAACTGACCTTCCTCCAGAAGAGCTGCGCTGGCTCTCCCCAAACACACCAGCTGGTGATCGACTCCTTCCGGTACCCGTAGCTTGGATCAACCCGCCGGGTCAGGCTTCTCTTCAGTAGTTCTTTGTGTCACTGCTGGAGATCAGTTGAACCAGCGTCCTGTCCACCCAGATGGAATGACTGCTAGTAGCTAAGCAGTGTCGTGTCTGAGTTCCTTTAAAATCCTCTGTTCTGGTCCCGAATATCTCGTCAGTCACTTCGAAGCTTTAACTCCACTGACATTTCCAGTTCCTCCGACATACACCCACCCCAAGAAAAGGCTCTGCTCTGAGGAGAATCCTTGGCAGTGAATAGAAATGCAGCATCTTTTCAGCCTTGTTGCTCCTTGATCACTTCTTTTTACACTTTTGTCAAAGCTGGTAAAATGGCGAGTGATCAGGTATCAATTTTACTGAAGGTGAATGTTTTCGTATGCCTTCAGCAAGCTTCTCTCTGAGGTCGTTCGGGTTGCCACACAGTAGTTCTACATTTAACTTGACAGATTGCCTTTTCTATTTTCTTTGTTCAGACACAACTTCTGCTTCTTAGGAAGATGGCTTTTAACGTTAAATAACGTCTCCAGCTCTGTTGAACTGTGCTGTTATTTCTGAGATCTTCCACAGTGTTTTGGTAAGTGACCTGCCCCTGGGCCAAGTGTCTAATACTCTGTCTTGAAGCCATCTCCGCATTACAACCCCTTAAATGCTTTTCTTTTGACAAACCTCCTTGTTTCGCATAGCTCCCCATTCCAAAGTTAAACATTACTACTGCATATTTTGATTTCTTTTTTTTTTGTTTCTACAAGGATGCTAGATCTGAATAGCTTATTGCTACTCCTACAGAGCAGCTCTTCAACAGAAAGATCTGGAGCACGTAAGGTTTTGATACAATCCTGAACCAATTTTCTTTTTTGCGTCCTTCAGTTTGTGCAAGATAAGTACAGCGTTTTGTGCTTGCATTGTGTTTCACGATGACAACTGTGCAGTGTGCACCACACAATGGCCCACAGCGATAAGGTCAAGAGCCAAAGAAGCCAAGACAAACCGTTCTGAAGGACTAGCGAAGATCTTGGTCAGAGGTTGAGCTGAAGATGCCAAGAGATAGGTTATTCCAACACACAATTTAAGATTACAGTCAGAAGCTCAGGAAGAGGGAGCAGGAACACAGCCTTTCCAACCAGGAAAAGAATAGACTAGGACTGGATCATGGGGCCTTGAACATGGCTGAAATCAAATGGCAAATTAATTGGAAAAAGAAAACTGCCTGGTATTGCCTCATCTTGCAGATATGCAAAGGCAACCACAAAGAACATGCAGGGGCCAGTTCTTACCCTGGCTCACACAGCTCCCTGTGGGGATGGAGACTGTTTGCTGCCAGCTACGGAGCTGGGAGCTCGCACAAACCCCAACAGAACCGGCTTCAACAGGAGAGGGGGAAATATCTCTGAGCACTACGTGAAGAGAGATTTCTGAGCAGAATTTTACAGGTTGGGAAGAAATCAACATGTGTGAAATCCAGGTATAGCTCTGAGCTCAAATTTGTTATGTTTATATTGTATTTACATTATTTAGACAAACATTTCCTTTCTCACGGTGTTCAGGTTTGCAGAGTGTACCCAAACAGAACAAGCTTAACAGAGCGGATTCAAAACCCTGTAACTGTCTAGCTTCACAATGAAGTAAAATTTGCAAGACTAGATTTAGAATGTGAATCTGCACCGCCATCTGCAGAAAGCAGACTGGCAAATTAATTGGCTACCAGTATAGCGGCAACTGAAAGTGCCAAAATGCAAATATTGGGATGCAAGTATGGTATAGAATCGGGTGGAAAAGAGAAAGGGATATATATGACACCATTATCACAGCTGGCAGATTGTGCACAACATACGCTGTACATCAGGAAAGGAACACAGTTTATACTTTATTCCTTAATTGATGTTCTTTTCCCTCCTTTTAGGAGGAAAACTGATCCCTGTTTCTCCCACATCCTCTCAGCACTGTTTTGCAACTTGAAGCTATGCTGATTGTATCGTGCATGAGCATGAAGAACACATGAAAAGCGCATGAGCACGGCTGGGGCCTGCTGCTATCCGACACGCATCCCGAGCCTGGCCACCAGCTCTGTTTCAGAGCAGTTCTATCCCCCTCTCCCCCGTGAGGCCTATGTGCCACAGCGCTAAGAGATTAATGCTTTGTGACACAATCTGATGAAGAATCAATGCCTTATCCGAGTACATCTGATTAAACAAAGCACCACTTTCCTCACGTAATTTCGAAGATATGCTGCCTTTCCTCAGCAAACACCTTTCAGGAGAAGCACTAAGTGTGCTATTCCACCTCTCCCCCGCAACCACCCGTTATTTCGGCCCAGCGGCCCAGCCCGCCCCCTTGATGTCCCGGTGCCGCCGGGTGTGTGTGTGTGCGGGGGCGGGTGTCTGTGTGTGCNCGGGCAGAGCCCGGCCTCCCCTCGCCTCCCCTCGCCCCGCTCCTCCCTGGGCAGCCTGCTCTCCATTGCTCTCCCTCAGGGCCCGCCGCCGCCGGGGATGCGCCCGGCCCCCCGGGGCAACCAGGCGCCCTGAGCAGCATTCCTGGCCGCCCCCCCGTCCCTGCTTCTCCCCTCTCAGGCACGGGCGGAGGCGGTGAGCGGGTGAAGCCTCCCCCATGGTGGGCTTCGGGGCCAACCGGAGGGGCGGCCGTCTGCCTTCCCTCGTCTTCGTGGCGCTGCTGGTGGTGATCGCCATCCTCGCCTTCAACTGCTGGAACGCCTCGTCCCGCCAGGCCCTGCTGCAGGAGGAGCTGGCCGAGCTGCAGAGCCAGGCCAAGCGCACCGAGGTGGCCCGGGGGCGCCTGGAGAAGAGGAACTCGGACCTGATGGGCAAGGTGGACTCCCACAAGAAGCAGCTGGAGCAGAAGGAGGCCGACTACAGCCAGCTGAGCAGCCAGCTGCAGGCCCGGGACGGCCAGGTGAAGAAGTGCGAGGACAGCAAGGTAAACCGGAGGGGACAGCCGGGCCCGGGCTCGGCGGGGGGATCCCCCGGCGCCATGCGGGGTGGCTCTGCCCGCGGGACAGCGATTGCTCTGGCCCGGTGGTGGCGGGTGGCCCCGCAGCGTCTGCAGCCCGGCCTGGGGGTGAAATAAGCCCCGGAGGCACTGGTGTCTGGAGCTTTGGCTGCTGTGGAGACATTGCAGCACGCCCGGGTTTCCACACGCACCCCAGAAAAGAGCTGCAAGCGTCCAGCAAAGGCAATGTCTGTGCTAACAAGGAAAACGCTGAGAGCTCGCTGTTTTCCAGATGTCTATTTTAAATTTTTATACTTTTTCTGAGCTTTTTTCCTCTGCTGAGCTTATTTGATCTTTTGTGATCAGTCAAAAAGCTATACACAGCCCTAAAACTACAGTTTGCTTTTCCTCAAGGGAAACGAACCAAGTATAGCATTGCAGTGTAGGCACCCCTGAGCTCGTCTTTCAAAATGCCCTGCACATCAGGGGCTGGTTCATATGCTGCCAGTATATACCTAAAAAAAAATAAACTCTTGCTGCTGACATAACATGTCATGTTCATTAGCTGCAAAGAGTCTAGCTAATCCAAAATTCAGCTTGCCCTTTCACGTGGAGGTGGCCTGGGGATTTCTTTTGTTGTGTGGAAGGGAAAATGAGTGAATGCATCAATTTTCACTGTTCCACTTTCATCATGGTCACAGGCAACTCTTCACAAAGGAGTTAAGCAGACAAGTTCTTTTACTCAGTCATGTATGGAAGCGTGTACTTTATTTGCGTGCAGTTCATAATTCTAACTGAACACTTTATCACAGTGGGATTTGTGGAAATATCACAGTCAGGCTTATTACTGGCTGTGTTTGTTTTTCTGGCCGTTTCATATCACTTATTTGATGAGCAGAATAAGGAAATGCATTTGTCACAGAAAAACTGAATACATACATGTCTCATTGCAGAATTACAGCTTTCTTCAAATTGATATAGTTTGTGTTAAAGTTACGTTTTATTTCCTACCAAATCATTAAAATTAAGCCATTTGTGTGTTCAGCAAACTTGATTTTTTAATTTCTTAGTTTTTTCTGAGATTGGGATAAAAAGCCTGATTAGATATGCAGTGGTGGGTACTGGTGCTCTCCATTGGAAATAAATGCAACTAACACCACTATACTATAAATCTACTTTGATTTACAAATAAGTACTCTGTACAAATATCAGAATATCAAAAGTCTGGTGCGTAAGAGAAGCTGAACTCAAAGCAGTTGGGCTTTAACAAAGATGTAAAAGAAAAGTTGTAGTTTTCTAAACTGTTGGGGTTTTTGGTTTGTGTTTTTTTTTTTTTGTTTTGTGTTTTATTTTGTTTTTTAATTGGAGAGGGCAGTTTACTTGTTCATTGCCCTCCTCAATAATAGCAAGCATCCAAAGACAGTAGTAGCTTGAAAACACAGGAGGTGGTCAGTCACGGCACCACATAGGAACGCCCTTTCACAGCCAGACTGGACAAATTGATGGAGGAAGTCTGCTGAAGGTAGATAAATACACTGAAACAGCCTCCGAGCTGCAGACTGCTGGAGAAGTGGTTAAGGATATTCAAGTGAAGTAATATAGGTGGGTATTTGTAGTATGGCTGTTCTTTAGGTAGGTGAAGTTGATTTTGTGTTCCTGTTATTTAGCCTGCATTCATAGGGCAATGAACTTGTTTCATGCATGCCTGCAACTCACTGCCAAGTGTAAAACTCCATTATTCGGGTAAGCTATCAATTACTGGGTTGCATGGCAAGGCTTGCTTTTAATACAAGAAATTTGTATATTTTTTTAAGTCTGTGACGGTTTACTGTAGGACACCAGGAGAGAAAATACAAGTGCTAAGTCAGGGTGTCTCACAGGGATTACTGGAAGCCGGAGCCTGCTTTGGAGCACAGGATACAAACCGAGGTGCTGTTGAGCCGCAGCTGCCTGCTGAAGGCTTCGCTGCTCTGCGTACTCTGGCTGGGTTCTGGACACGCTCGCAGCCTGGCGTCTCAGAGGGCAGAGCAGGGGGGGAGCAAGGGAGATGTGATGAGTAAACCTCACAAATTAATCTTACCGTTAATTGTATGCATACTGCAGTATATACTCTGTGTCTTCGTTCTTTGTTCCAGAAGCTGCCATTTAAGGTCATGTGAGCTAGTAGCTTTTGGAATATCCTCCCTTCTCAACTTGTGCTGAAAATGTTCAGTGTGCCTTAACAGGCAAGAATAGCAGTATGTTTTATAAATAACCACTCGCTGTCCCTTTCTCTTTTTCCTCCCGTGTGAGCTACTGTCATGTTCTCAGTGGCAACAATCCTATTTTTTTTCTAAAAAAACCCCTTTAAGCGACTGTACTTTAGAGAGTAGAGAATAAAGCTCTGTTTTAGAGAATAAAGATCTGTTAAAAAAAAAAAAGCAGTAGGCATAAAGTGCCGAAAAAAGGCTTGACTGGTAATTTTTTTTTTCCTCTCAAAATGGAACTTGGCAAGGATGTTCTTTGAACAAACTGTTTTTTACCTATGATCTTACTCCATTTGTGAAATGTAGGAGCTATAATAAAACACCAACACCGGTAATTCCCAGGGTATCAAGTGATCACAACAGATCTAGACTTGTTTCATAGAAAACTTGTTTGAAAGGTGCTACTCTGGTGGTTATCATGGTGTCAGTTATGCTTTATGCTCCTTTGTCTTCAGAAGAGAGTCTTTGCCTAGTGGTTATGTAAATGAAGTGTGCGTTTCCCCAGTGTTGAGGTGACTTGAATTTCCGCAGGCAGCTTCGTCCTGGCTCAGTGATATCTGTAGTGGAGCCCAGACCCTTGTCCCTGCCCTCCCTCCCCTGCATGCGTGTGAGCCAGTCACGCTGCACCACAATATTCTGTGCTCTGAGGAGCAAGTGTAGTAGTGTGACCTGGTGTCTTGTTTCTAAAAAAAAAAACCAAAAAACCCAACAAAAACAAAGCAACAAACCCCCCCCCCCATGAGTTCTTGGGAATTATTCTCTTCTCTCAGCCTCTGCTCATCTTGATGAGCTCGTGATGGGTCTGCTGGGCCTTGGAACAAAGCAGAGGAGTTCTCCTGGGGCTCCTTCTGGGAAGTGGACAGGGGTGGCGGTTGCGCTAGCGTTTGGGGAGGTGATGTGTGCAGACTTAGCTTTAGTTTCCTGAGGATTTTATGCTGGTTTGCAGCATACTGTGAGGATACTCTCCCCCCCCCATAACTTTACACATCCCTTTGCAATAAGCACAATCAAATGATTGAATGGCAGGCATTTGTGGTGGAGAGCTTCCAAGTGGCAACCATCCAGTGTGTAGGGGCTGATAGCTCTGTGTTTGCTGTTGCAGCTCTCGGAGCATGCCTTTCTCATTCCAGAGCCATTGCTGGCGGTGCCAGGTATGTAATACAGCCTTGCCCCTTAGCTGGTGCCTAGAAATGGTGCTTCATAGGATGATACTGTTTAGTAAACCATCCCTGGGAGCAGCCGGTTATGTTCTTCATTGCCAAAACTCCTTGATAGCTTTCAGTTCGCAAAGCTGTAGCTCTACAGCAGCGATGTTGAGAGCATCTTCCGATCTTGCTGTATGTTCCTGATGATCACATTGTCATCTCCGATGCTGTGCTCCCTGCTTAATGATAGCGCTGCCTGTTCTGAAAAAGGCAGTCGACAACAGTAGAAAGGTAATGGAATTGTGGTGTATAGACCTTTGTCCAAACAGACTTTGAAGGACTTCCCTGTGCTGTTCCGGCACGTGCCCTGGCAATGTGCTGGGAGTGCCCAGGCTGGGGAAGCTGCACAGAGGAGTACGGGCCCTGGTTCAGGCTGATTCCACAGGCAATTTGGACGGTGTTCTTGCATGATAAATGAGTCACAGGGAAATATGGGTGGATGTTTACAGTTTACCACTGACTTCAATGGGAAGCAATACCACCTGTGTGCTGCCCTGCCACAGAGAGAAATAAGCTCCAGCCTTTATAACTCTTTTCCTTACAGTGCCTTTCAATATAAGACCTTTAACAATTCAGCCAGCACTGCAAGGTTGCCTTGCATGTGCATAGCTCCAGCACGCACAAGACTTTTGATGGTTTCTTCCTGTGCACAGCTCATTGGGTTACAGAGAATTTGTTTTATACATCCCAACTGCTTTGGAAAGGATCTGAAAAGCTGCTGAGAAATATGAACAGCACAAATAAGTCTAGACTCGAGGAGGACACAGCTCAGAAAGAACTGGACTTGCGCCATGGTTTGTGGAGTGTGGTTTTTTGCGTGTGTAGGTGGAACAGATCCCATGAATCATAAAAAAGCTTCTTCCCTTTCTATCCTCCAGATAAGGGACATTTGCTGTCAGCTGAGCTGTTTTGGATGTAAATTCTGTCACTTTTCTCTGAAACTCAAAATTGCCAAAACGAAAGATTGTGTGATAAAACTGATGCTATCTTCAACTCAAACTCCTGTTAACAGACAGGCAGCCCTCCCCCAGCCTGTTGCAAGTCAAATGTGTTCTAGGATGAGCAGAAGCAAGCCAGTAGGAAGGTTTTATCTAGTCTGAATTCTGATAGCTGAAGGTTTGAAAACAAGCCGCTACTTCCCAGGATCTCCTTTAGTTGTAGACTTACTGGGTTCTGAGAAAGAACTGCATTAGAGTGGAGGATGGGAAAAACGCGGTCATTATTGCCAGTGGCTTTATAAAAGAGGAAGAGATACTTTTTTCATTAACACTCAACAAATCACTCTGTCTGTCTCTTCCCCTGTCCCGGTGTCGGTTGGACGCAGAGCTGGTGGGCTGGGTGCCTGGTGGAGTAGACAGTCTCAGTGGTGACGTTCCTGTTGTGCTTCTGTGCAGGGGTTACTTGCGCTTTTGAAATAAAGCAGGGGAAGTCCAACCCGGGCTTTCCTTTGGCTGAGTATTGTTCGTTGTGCACCCTGTAACCCGAGTGTCTTGGTGGGCAGAGCAGGTGTGTAATGGCTCAAGGACGTTCCTGAAGGGTCCCTGTTGGGTGTGTTCCCTTTGAATCCTATTCCAGAGGAATATGGTCAGCGTTCTCAGGTTACCGAAAGATTGCATCATCTGCCACTCTGGCTTTTTTTTTTTTTTTTTTGGGAAAAGCCTCATGAAGTGGCTGGGTGTGCCCCTCTAGGCTCCAGAAGCCCTCTTGGCCGGTGTCCCCGGCCAGGGTTTGCTGCCAGCGCTGCCCGTGTGCGTCGCTGCTCAGGGTGAGCCAGGATGCTGCAGTCTGGCACAGACCACGCTCTCCATGAGCACTCTCCTTCCGAAGGAGCGCCTGTTATGTGAGCGGAGCTGTTGGATGCGTGCCCCCGTGTACACGCTGTTCTGCAGAAAATCACGATTTCAGCAGTTCTTGCATGGCCGTACTTGCTAAAGTTAGAAATGCCTGTCTCAACCCATACGGGACACATTGAGTCAGACAGTCCAGAGGCTGAATGCCCTTTAAAAACAAACATGATGTGAAACATTTCTAAAGAAATTAACAATTTGATAAAAGGGAAGGTAGAAGTGGGTGGAGGAAGTCTTAAAATAAGGGCACGTGTCTTTTTTGTTTGTTTTGACAGGAAATGTAGGTAACTGACTCAGACAGGGAGGTTCAGAACGCGTGTGGGAATTGAACCAGCCCGTGTGCCCCACAGCAGCATCGCTGTGCTGGTGCTTCAGCTTGGCATTCCCCCAGGCGATGCTGACCTTGTAAGCCAGGAATGACAACCCTCTCAGCACCCTTTCGAGAGTTTATATCGATCATGAAACTATAAGAAAAATAATTACAGCATCAGCGTTGCCTGGTGACAGTTGTGGATTTTTTCACCCTTTCTCAGTATCCTCTGCATGCGCATCTTTCTCTTCATTTCTGCTGGTTTTTGTCTTTGCCTGTGTCTTTACGTAAGAACAAGACAAAGCATCTTTCCTTAATGACTTTGTGTACATACATTTCTTTTTTATTGTAACTGCTGTTTTTTTCCTTACTAAAAATACCAAATTAAAAGCTGTTGTGGAAGCCTACTGGTGTCAGATTCTCTCTTAAAAATAAAATGTGTATTATGAATATTAGGTAGCATCACATAAAAAAATTACTTTAAATATACATTAGGTAAAAATTGTTTTAGCTAATGATGCTGTGTGATTATTTTAATGCACTTACGCTTCGGCATTGGAAATTCCTCATCTCCTGCAGTATCAGAATGCAGTGTGTTCATTTTAGTCCTGACAGAATCTACTTTTTTTGATAGAAATATGTTCTGGAAATTAATTTAAGTCCTTGTTAGCAAAACCTAAAGATAGTGTTTAGATTGGTGATATCACACAGGTAACTAAATACACATTTCCTGTATTTACAGGAACTTTGTATGCGTCATTCTGATAATCCTTTGCATACATTGTCTTTACAATGGAAACAAATGCACCTGTGTCTTCACAGTCTGACCCCTCTCTCACCTGCTGATTGCCTATATTTACACAACCATTTCTTCCTTTCAGATTAAGCTGCAGAACAATATATCCTATCAAATGGCAGACATACATCGTTTAAAGGGTAAGGAATTTAAGGCCAAAAGGTGATCTGGCAGACTGAGAGTTGTGTGGTTTTTACCTGCCTAAGTACTGTGGAATACATTTTAAATGAAAGATCAAGTGATGCTGGAACATGGCATAACGTGAAATTTCATTATATTTGTTTATTACCTAGTCTGGATAAGAGTAGGGTTGGCTCTCGTAGGCTTTGCTCTGACTGCAGAAAGAACACGAATTCTGGCACTGCTTACTTCTAAGATGCTAGAAACGTTTTCATGACCAAATGCACAATTTAGTACAGTTTGGATCAGCAATGGTGTGATACTTAGGCTGGGTTAGAAAAGGTCCAGAAAACAGCTTTTAAGGCTGATATATACGGACATGATTACAGTCTTGCTCTGTGGGTTTCAGAGTGACCTGGAACAGCTAATGCCAAAATTTGAACATGCCTGCAGACAACACACTTGGCATTTCTGCCTATATCTGTCTAGCTGCAACTTAAAATAGTAGAAGCTTAACAATAATTTGTAGCCTGAGGAGCAGGGAGAAAAACTTCTAGAAAAATTACTTTTGAAGATAGGAATATGTATTGGTTTTATAGGAATATGTATTGGTTTTATGGATAGCGTGAAGGTACCTTCTTTTGTACATTTATTACAGAACAAGGATATTTCACCATTGAGCCTAAAGTCACCTAGTAGTACTTTATGTTACTCAGAATAACCCGAATCTTTCATGAAATTAAGGAGGTTTCCAACAGATAGGTAAAATAGCACTGTGTAAGTCTTCTGAATGAAAAGGTAAAGAAAAATTTAGGGGGGTTGGCACAGTATCAGAAGAATTGTTCTAAAATTCATAGTGACATCTGGCATACATGAGTAAACTGGCATCTTTTTCAAGTTAGTTTAAGAATCTTTAAAGTATATCTAGAAGAAATAACATAAAACTTGAGCAAATTTTTAACTTACATAGCAATATTGCAAGTTGTATCTGCTGTGGGGCATTTTTTTCTTATATTTCTATATTCATGTTGATTTTTGCTTTTTGGTCTAGAACAACTGGCAGAACTACGTCAGGAATTCATTCGCCAGGAAGATCAGCTTCACGAGTACAAGAAGAACAATACTTACCTTACACGGAGATTGGAATATGATAGGTATGTCTTCAACAGTGTTAGTAACTGTAGGCTTCTGTGTGTGTGATGGATGTCTGTATTTATTAAACAGTGCAAACAAATCCTGTTCCTGCTAACCCTCAAACGGGAGTGTGCTCACTCGGTGATGTAACTCTGGCTTAGCTAGTTGTTTGCTTTTAAAATTCTGGTTTTTTGTGATGTTCTGCTCCTCTCCCCAAACAGAAATACGATCTAAGAAAAATCTGACTTATTGGAATTGTTCAGCATTGCACAATTTTAAGCCAATGCACTTCTTATAACATGGAGATCTTGGTTAACAAATACTTGGAAGAGTTTAATCAACGCAGTTCTGTAAGCCGCCAGGCTTGTTAATTGCCGTCTTCCTATAAATGTAATTTTATTTTTATCAACTGAGGTTGAAAGCATTGTCTATACTGAAATTTTAAGTTGACCTCAGCCTTTTCAGTTTATGATGGAGAAGCAGAGAGAACAACTACTTCTGAAGCTATGAGGGACGTTGACACTTTGAGAAAATGTTTCGAACTTTCCCATACAAAACAATCTCCTTTGCTCTGTGTGTTGTGTTGAGTACTTGCGGGTTTGTAGGAGGCTGGAATTTCGTGGAATTGGGTTGATCTTGCTGTAGCTTGTTGGAGAAGTTGGGACACTGAGCTGTGTCATTCGCATCTTGTTATTTGAGTTGGTAGCAGTAACTGATAGTAGTAGTTGTGCATCTTCTGTGTTGACAGCCACGGGAGATATATTGCTTCCCTAGTGGAATTAATATATGCTGATGACAGGTTAACTGTGAAGCGTGATTTTTCGGTTGCTTTCCAGGTTTTGGAGGAAATGTGTTCAAGGCCATTCTGTTTATGTTACTGTTTTTCTGCTCTGTCCGTATTTTTTCCAGTTCTGCTTTCTTTCTGTATTCAGTCCATTTCCACTCCATACACATTCCAGGACAAGGCTTTTTGGACAGACTATTCTAGTTATGTCTCAGGTTTGGCTTTTTGTGCCACTTCATTTTTTTTTTTTTTTTCCCCCCTTATTTTACTTATGGGAGAGCAGATACAACAAATTAAATGTAACTAACAATGTGTTTCTAATCAAGTCTGCAGTGTGGGCAACAGATCAAGGAAATGAGACTGCAACATGAAGAAAACATGAAGAAATTAATGGACCAAATTATGCGGGAACAAAAGGTAACGCACAGCTAAGTTTCTTTGTTGAATTAGAAGAGCCTGAAGTCTGCTGTTTGCTTGACTCAGCATTTGAGATGTATGGAGGCCCTGGACATTTCTTCCCTAACTTTTTGTTTAATACTGTCCTGAGCAGCTCTAAGTGAGTTTTAGTATAAGAACAGCTGGCTGTTCTGCTCCATCAGCGAGCTGAGCCTCGAAGAGCAGGCCGAATTCTTTGCTCTGCTACAGCCTTCCTGCGTGACATCACTGCGAGGGATTTCAGTTTCTTCTCTGTAAAATGGATATTACCTTATAGCTCTCCAGGGGAGGATCTGTGTTCTTACAACCTTATATAGGTTATTGCAAAAGGGAACCTGATCTCTATTGAGGCCTTGAGGTGCTAATGTGGTGCAAATAGCATTGGCATAGCAATGGTATCAAGGGTGTAATTATGTGGTGCAAGCTGCCAGTAGAATATGGGCCTCTTTCCTACAAACAGATAAAATAACCTGCTCTTCTTAAAATTTCATTTCCTTACTTCGTCTGTTTACAAACATTTCAAAAGGCAAACTTGAAGTAGATTTCAATCAGATCTTATAGAATTGTTTCAAAGTCTTTGACCTGAGGCTTAAGGCCAATGATGCCTTAACCTGTTTGCGTTACACTTAAGAGCTAGATATGCCAATATAAATGCCATACAGCCATGCTGTATTTTAGATTTCTGTTCAGTTATGTGTCCATATTCTCATCTCCTACCCTCAGGATTCAGGTTTGTATATAGAGGACTTCTGCTGTTGTTTGCTTTGGTGATCATCTCATTCATAAATGTGATTTTGCTTACGCAAAGTAAGCAGATTTGAATTTGAGGGGGTTTGTTTTGTAATTTTCAGGGATGTGCTTAATATTGGTTCTTTATGAATTTGTTCTAACAGGCCACACAAAAAATTCAGTCCAGTAAAGACACTGAAGTAAGTCCCAATAATGATGACCAGGCAATACCTAAGACTGTTCCAGAGGCAGAAGATAAAAACACAGTAAAGAATGAGCAGCCTTCAGACCATGTTGTAAATGGAAAAGGTATTTCCTTTCTTTTGTCATTCCTGATAGCTAGTGGGCCACTTGTCTTGTATCCTTTGCCATCACATGGAATTGCGCCTTTCTGTGGAGTAGAACAATGAAGTATTTGGCTCAGATCACATGCAGCTAATCAAGTTATTGTAGTAAGTTAAAGTTTATAGGTATCCAGAGACTGGCACGTCCATTCTCTGGGTCCTGTTACGAACGTAGTTTCTTGCACGGTTTTGGGTTCACATTGGTTCATTTGGCATCTCCTTCTTCATGTGGGCCGTTGTGAACTGGGGCTGCTTCTCCGCTCCCGCTGAGGAGTATTGGGATGAGCTGGGGAAGGGCATGCTGTTGGAGAGCTGGGATCCGCACAGAGGAGGTGGCTGGTGGTGAGGAGGAGTCTCTAGCTGGGGACGTCGGCAGGAACAGCGGGGACCTTCGACTATCAGGAGCTGTACAGGAGGCTCTCAGCGAGTAACTGTCGCAGTTGTTTCCTCCTTGTAGGCCTCTCTGAAAGGCACATGGGTTCCCTTTGTTACTACTTCTTGAGCTGCTGAATCAGCACCTTCTTGTACGAGTTCAGTGTCTGTTCCGGCCAGCCCTTGCAGCAGGCTCTGCCTACGCGGCTACCAAGGGCAGCGTGTCTGTTTCCCGTCCTTTTCTGAAGATTGCACAGACCTTGGGAGCGCTGCTCCAAAGCAGTCTTCAGTGGCTTTGACAGAACAGTGGCTTTGACAGAACAACAGACAGTGCTGTAGTTGCATTATCAAGATGGGACATGTTCTGTGGATAAAGGACTTTTCTTCTGGTCTTAGAGCCTTCCACAGGAGGGAAATTCACTGTTCAAACTTCAAGGTTAATAAGGCGGAGTATCCTATTCGTGTTTTACAGAGAAAATCAAACCAGGAGGAGATGCAGGCATGCCTGAAATAGAAGATAACGATCCTGCTAAAGCTGAAGATACTCCCACCGGTTAGGAGAAATATTTTAATACTTTCACATTTGGGTTCTTGGTGTATATATTCTGTTTGAATACCATGTGTTTCATAGTGAATGCAAAGTTTTAAAATCTGTCTATGGTAATAAAATTCAAGTGGGATGAAAATCTGATAATTTTTACCATGCTTTAGAGCTTTGAATTTTCGAAACTGAATGCTTCTCATAATATTTTTTTATCCCAGAAACCTTGTATTTTATATTTTCATCTACAGTTTGAAAACAACAACAAGAAAAAGTTCACAGGATTGTTAGAGGAAGACCTGGTATATAGTGTCTGTTTGTTTCATGTTAATGCTTTTGTCCATGTATTTTATTTTAGCTTTAAAGAAGCCACTTATTTCAGCTCCTAAAAGCGAAGTTCATCAGCCTGTTATCAATCTTCCAACTGAACAGCCCCATGCCCCAAATCTGGCACCAGGTAAATTCTTATTAGCGTGTGACAGGTCAACGTTTTGTAGGAAGCTTACCACTCAGTATCTGCTGCCATATCAGGAATGATAGAGGTACGTGGCCAGCCCCTTGTTCAGGTTTGATGTGGGCACAAGAGAAAAACAAGGATCAATTTCTGCAGGATCCAGGATTGAGTGTATTCTCAGTCCGGCCTCCTGAGGCACCGGGGTTGCTGGTTGTGCGAGCTCTTTTTGTGTCCGTGTCCCATCCTCCCCCCAGTGATTTCTGAGCCTTTTGACCAACTTCAGCCAAATTTGAGAGTTAGAAGTTTCAAAGGTAAGTGCTTCAAGATTTCTCCACTGGCAGAGGAGAGTAATTGAAATTAATACTCTTAGGGGTACTAATTAGGCGGGGCTGCAACATACCATCAAGAGTTGACTGTTGATCTGTCGGTAGCCAGTTAGAGATTAAACGTCAGTACTGTCACTTGCTCAGTGTCCTCCTGTTTCTGTGACCAGCTCGCTGGGGGGAGATGTGAGGGAGGTTTAGGACATGTGAGAAGTAACAGTACTGCAGTGAAAGGGTTCAGAATAATTGCGGTTAGAAAGGACACGAATCCATAGAAAATACACTTACATTTAATGCTTGCGGATCAAGTCACTTTGCTTTAATGTGAAAGAGAATGTTAGGTTATATCTGCACTGTGAATGTCATATTCAGATACTGACAGGCTAAAAATCATCAAATACAATGTACTCGATACATTTGTGACGTGAGCAAACGGCTTGAAGCCTTTTGTTATGTCCATTATTGGTTCTTCTGAAAAAAGGCATCAGAAGTATTTCTTAATTTCTTTCCTTTTGCAGCGGTTCTGTAAGCAGATTAGAGTACCAAAATTAGTGAGTTCAAAGTCTGTATACGCATTTCCAAATGTCAAGTCTTTTAAATAGTTTGGGGTTTTTTGTTGTTCTGAGGTAGTCCTTCATTTTGACTTTTATTAATGAGAAAACATGAAAAACAGTGAGTGAAATGCTTGCTTCATTGAATTGACAGTCTGTCAACAGAAGTTGATGTGAATTGCAAGGGGACCAGGGTTTTCTCTGTTCCTTGATTGTGTAGTCCTGTGATTCTGCTTATTATTTTTAGCATAACTTCTGTGACCTACTGCAACCTTCTCCTCAGATCACAGCTCTTGAAACAATAAATGACGCTTAATAGATTTGAACAGCAGAATCAGCAGGAGGATAAAAAAATACATAAACGCATTATTGTTCTAGGCTTCATCAAGCACTTAAGTACATACACAAAAGCAGCTGAGAAGGTAACGAGTTAGGATTAATCACGTATTAAAATGTGATGAATTAACTTTTGTGATGGCTGCCTTTTGCAACTACGGAAAAACCAAACACGCTTCCTCATTCTCTAGGTTTGCACAGCGACAGTGATGGAAATGCTGACATTGCAAAGCAGATACCTCCAAATTCGCTCCAGCACTTAAATTTTGAAGAAAATATGGAAAATCAGAAAGAACACAAAATTGAAACGGACCATATAAAAATTCCAAAGAGCAGAGTTAGTGACTTGCAGAAGATGAAGCAAAGTAAGTTGGCCGGTATCACATACTTCAATATATTAAGAGACTCACTTTATTTTCTATCTGTAATAGTGCCTGTCTGGAAAACAGGAGCCATTTCAGCGGGTGGCCTTCTGCAGAGGGAGCCTGAAAAGAAATGTTTTATGTTATATGTTACTGTGTAAAAGATATGCCTTAATGTCTCACCTTCCATATATATTCAGTCATTTTAAAAAGTCATCTGCTTCTAGGAATTTAAAATGTGTAGTAATTTCCAAAAAATATTTAAATAGATTGTGAAGACTTTTGATACGTGCATGACACTGAGTGACTTATGTTCACACTGTATTACTTGACTTAAATACGATGGTTTGGACAATACCGTAAGAATTCAGCCCATACGTAGGGGGTCTTTGTGGTGGTGTACATGTATTGGCCAGAAGTTTGTTCTTCTGCGTGAGGAGGTTTTCCAGAACTCTTCTCTGCCATGTCTGCTGGAGGAAGAAGCCTTCAGACAGCAGCAAACCATGGATTTGTGTCTGCTGGCGGTCATACTGCTGAGGCTCAGTGGGCAGACAGCAGGAAAGAACTCCAAATCCACACCCATCAGTCTGCGAACTGGGGGTTTGAGGTGCCTCTACCTCATGGCTGATTCCGTAACGTTGGGAGAGTGTTATCCCTACAGCGTTTCATTTAGCGTCCTCCTAGAGGAGCGTTATATGCAGACAAGTTTGTTATGGTATCAGTGGAGATACCATAGGTATCTCCTTAGGCGTACCTTAGGTATCCCTTAACCCTGTTATTTTTAAAGAACTAATTCCAATTGTTTGGCATTTGGGTGGGGAATGGGCAGTAAAAACAGAAATGCGACTTTGTCGTAGGCAAATTAATGGAGACCTGTCAGGAATAACTTGCTATTTGGTGGGTGCACAACTTTAAGAAAAGAATATTCAGAGCATAGGTATCACTAACAGTTTTATTTGAAAAGCCTCTGTGAGGTTTACAAAGATGCAGCCTTTGCCTGGCACTGTTTGGCATTTTGAGTGCTGGACGATAAACGCTGTCTGAGATGTGGCTTCAGCACGACGAGTGTTTGTAAACGTAAAGGTAGGCTGCAGTTCAGAATGGAGAATGACGTGCCCAGAGTAAGTGACAAATAGCAAGTGAGCAGTTCAGTCAAAACCGATGTGGTCAACAGTGGGTATCGGTCACTAATAGATGTCTGAAGTGAGGATTTTCTTCTGGGATGTGTGAACAGGAATGTCAAATAAGGTAATAAGATGGAGTAACTAACTCTGTTTTACCTTGTGGTTGTGAGCCCGTCCTCTGGCTTCAAATATCAAAGAAAGATGGTGGGAAGCTGGAAGGAATTTAGAGGAGAGAAGGAAAAATAAAAAAGGTTTTAGTATGGGGGGGGAAGCTCTAAAAAAACCAGAGTTGAAGAGGTAGGGAATAGGCATCAATTTACTGTTTTTTAGAAACAAATCCTCAGGGAAGGCTTCAGTTATTTTAATATCACTCATGAATGTCTCTGATGAAGTGGGGATAGGTGTATCAGAATTGGCATGTGACCTCTGCAAGCTTTTCTTCTACTCGGTGTATCCTGAGGTGTGCAAGATGATTTAGTTTATCAAAGGAGCTTCTTGAAGATCCTGCCCTTGTCTGGCTGAGCAGCTGCAGCTGAAGTGACAGAGCTTCGTGTTTCACTTGGTGGGGTTTTGCACGGATTGTCTGTCTTCCCTGGTGATGGATGAAATGATGAGGGGGCCCAGCGTTGTAGGCAGGAGCAGTGAATGAAACGTCTCTGTTGTAGGCTGTGAACGGGTGCCTCGGAGTCAGCAATCATCACCGACTAGTCGTTTCCTTTTCTCTTTCCTCCTTCGTATCTGGAATAACTTGCATTGTACACTGTAATGATGCAGTGAGGGGGAGACTTCATCACGTATGGAAATAGCTAATCCAGGTTTGTAGACTTGTTTCCTGATGGATCGGCAGTGGGTGCTCTGAAAGGTCCATCGGTGATAAATCCATCCCTCTGGTGCAGGGGAGCCCAGCGCCGGTGCACAGCTCTCCCTGCAAGTGCCTGGCTGGGGTTTGGGTACCGAGCGCTTCAAAACGCGCTGTGCATCAGCCCATGGGATGAGCCCAGTAACCATCATTGGTCAGAGCATCTGGTATATCTGTCCGGTTCCAGAATCGGGGAACTGCTTCCCAGAAGATATTTTCCTTCTTTATTTTGATAGCGCTGGTAGAGGTACAGAGCTGGGCACGTTGCAGCCATTCCATTTCAGAAGCAGCAGAACCTGAAAGTGACTCCAGCAGCGTCGCTGTTTGTGCTCTTTCCCGGAACAGAGCTGGGTGCAGCCACCTCTAGCCCACGCTGCCGTGTCCGGCTGTGCTGTAAGCAGGTCCTTAGTGAGCAGCGTGTGGACAGCCGCTCTGAGGAGTGTGTTTAAGGATCCAGCTTTGAGTAATACCCCGTGTGGCTATTCAGAATTCATCTCGGGAAGTGTTACCTGCAGATTTTAGCATCGGTGACATCCGTATGGGGCATCCCGTGCTGTCACTAACCCCTTGTGGTTCATGACGACATACTCCCCTGTGCCTCAAATAGCGAGTCAGTGTAATGATGGCGTTACGCACGCTGACTGGTGTCTGGGGTGATCTGAGAGACCCACAACCTGTCAGGATTCCAGATCCTGTCTGGCTGTTTCAGGAAGCGATGGCTGCGTTGCTGGCTCCAGCTACCAGCGACTCCTGTTCTGGTGTAGCCTGAAGTCTCGCTATCCCAGACCATTACATGTGCCTTTGTTAGACTACGGGTGTTCTCCCGGTGTTGTGTGGGAAGTCATCTGCTGCCCGCATCCCTTGTACGCCTGGCGCTGGAGCCGCTGCCAACACCCCCGAGCCCAAACCGACTGCTGGTGCGGTGTGTGCTCAGCCTTTCCTCCCGTGGTTCGAAGTAGCTTGAGCTAAAACACTGAACGCTTAAAGTGGAGTGAAGCCCCGTAGTGAAGGAGTAGCTGCATCCTGGAGCTGTGCGGGGATCCTCGCCAGGGCCGGCCCCTGCGCGAGCTCGGCTGACAGGCAGGTAGGGCTCGCCATGCGTCCTGGCATCTCTTTTCTAATACTTTAACCTTTCCTTCTGTCAGTTTAAATTTATTCAGTACTTGTTTGTCACACTCTTTTGGCATATCTACAGGCTGGTTTTTTCCGTGAGTTAAGTGCATTCAGTTGTCTTTCCCTAGCTTGGTTTATATTTAACGTGTGCGAATTGTACCGTTCTGTCTGCTTTTTATATGTAATGCAGTGTGCAAAAACACAAACAATAATAGCAGGGATCACTCAACTAGAGATGAATAGAGAATGAATAATATATTAGACTTCTGATTTCTAAACAGATCATAGTTTCTTCTTGCTTATTTTATGAAATTAACCAAAACTTCTGTTTCTGTACATTTGAGCTGCAGTAGATGTGATTCTTCTGCTTTTCTTCCCCCCCCCAGATGAGCACTATGTTATTGTTTCTGTCCTCATTTTTATATCCTGCCACATATGACGAGTTTTCATTGTTTTAAGAAATAATTTCATTTTTACATCTGTCCACTGTAAGCCCAACCTCCTTTTTAATCCTAATGTTGAAATCATATTCTTCAGTTTTACTTCTCTGGTTAATGGCTTCCGCTGCGAATCACTTACCATCTGCCTTGGCAGAGTTTTTTTCTGAGTCCGTTTCCAGTCTGTAAGGATTGTGTCACACTTTAATCTTATTTTTTTCGTTTATACATAATCCCTCCAGATCTGTAGCCTCTGCAGACTCAGTGGGGTGGTGTTTAAGCGATGGGCGAGCAGACTGAGCTGCGTTGGACTTGAACACATCTCCCTGTATGCCGTTAAACACCAGCGCCCAGCTTGGCATCACACCGTGAAGCTTTCACTGTGCGCTGGGTTGACTGTCTGGTCATTTCCGAGTTCCAGCTAATTCTCTTTTTTTTTTGTGCATTGTTTCAGTATCTGGAACTATTCCTAAGTCTTTGCTGGGAGACAGAAATTCTGGGTTCAGAACACTTTGAAAACTGTTAAAGCTTAACAGGAAACCAGAGTGCAAGGCCAAATTAATTAGGTAGTTAAAAAAATCAGTTCAGAGATGCAAGGCAGATCTTTGCTAGATTTTCACCCTTGACAGAATGGTACACGCTCTGCAGACGTTACCGTGTGTGAAGTCAGCAATATATTGCTCTGGTGTGTGTAGAACAATGCCAGTCCTCAGAAAAAACTCTAGGTAGAAAAACTTCCTCTGTACGCTCTTCAGCATTTTAAGAAAACTTTAATTAGTGGTTGTAGGTAACCAAAGTTGGAGCTTTTTGTTTAGATGCTTACTCTAGCTCTTTTCTCCAGAGAGTGAAGCTTACAACAATCCGATTTCACAGGACCCAGGTGCTGAGTGGCCACGTGCATCCCTTTGGCACGGAGGTGTCCCCCCTCCCCCCTTCCGCCTCCCGCTGAACCTGCTCCAGAACCCCCCTGTCCGACCTGCGCCTGCTTTCGGTTAGAATCTTCCTGTTTCTTTCCTCTCTGCTTCTGACTTAATCCTTTGCCTACTTCACAGGCCGATTCTTTGATGAGAATGAGTCCCCTGTTGATCCGCAGCAGGGTTCTAAACTGGCAGATTATAATGGGGATGATGGTAACGTGGGTGAGTATGAGGCAGACAAACAGGCCGAGCTGGCTTACAATGAGGAAGAGGATGGTGATGGTGGAGAAGAAGACGTCCAAGGTGAGCTTGGGCCTTATCTCCATCCCATTGTAATAAAATCCACGCTGAGTTTTCTTGTTGAATTTGTGTAAAGCCTTGCTATTTTTAGCTGATCAAAAATTTCCAATATAGAACAAATAAGCTTTAGGCAACCTTTAAAATTGGGTTTTCTCTCCCTGTGAAAGCAATGTTACAGCAGTTCTCAGGGAGAGGATGTTGGTACCTTATTTCAGTTGTGTATACGGTTTCTGCTAGGAAAATCGAGACACTTCAAATTTCAGAAATGGTTTTGTCTGAAGCCCCCAGCCTGGTATCTGGCTAGTTGGGATGCAGTCTTTGCCATCACGAAAGCAGTTTTCAAATACAGAACCGTCGCTTTTTGACTACTGCTTTTGTCACAGTTTGACAAAACCGTGGTGGTACGCAGCGAGGTCTCAGCAATTCTAAGCGTGATTTTCATGCACTGTACACAGATTCAACAGGCTTCTGGTTTTCCTTGCTAACCAAACTCCAACACTCGTGACTCTGGCGCTGCCCTAATCCCCGTGTGTGCATGTTCCCTCCTCCTTCTGCATGTGCTCCGTGCGTCACCCTCCCAGTGCGTATCTGCCCTCTGTCTGTCGTGTGCTCTCCCATCCTCCATCTACTTGTTTGGGAATATTTTGTGGAAGGCTTGCATGTCTCTAGGGTGAAAATGTTTATGTAAACATATATAGTATTGCCAATTAAGGGAAGCGCAAAATAAAAAGGGAGAAAAAAAACAACCCGAACACCGTGATTTAAGTTCTACAGACACCCAGATTTTGATTTTTAGCTGGTAGCTTTTTGGACATGTCTCTAATTGGTATCCAAGCATAATTAATGGGAAAAGCTGATAAAAAATCAGCTGATTTCTGTGGGCATGCATCTAACTGTGCAGTGTAAGCGTTTTTTGGCTGGGCTGGTAGTTTGAAACTCATGAACAAGCAAAAGAAAAGTATGGATTGGAACCCTGGGCAATTAATTCACTGACAAAAATGAAAATGCTGTTGCTGCTCCAGAGGTTGTGGCCTGTTTTGTTACACTTGCTCAAACTAGCGGCGGATTTCAGTCACTCTGGATCACTAACGCCTGTTCCTCTGGATGGGTTGTTAGTGGGTTGTAATTACTTGTACAAGCCAACTTCCAAGTGCCGGTAACAAGAGTATCCACAGCTGCTGCTCTCCGTGCTGCGCGGGGGAAGCAGGAGCCACTGCTAATGACGGATGTGTAATGCGAAGGAGAGCAGGGATGTCCCGCGTGTGTGTGTCCAAGCTCTGCTCTGCAAATCCAAGCAGTCTGTGGGTCGTGTTTTTCATGGTTTTTCGGTTCAGTTCCCCATAGTGAGCAGTGGGTGATGCCCGGCTCCTCACCACTACAGTTCCTTAGCTGGGTGGACTTCAGAATACAGGTCTTGAGGTTTTAACCGAGGCCACGTAACTGTTACTGAATCTGCGCTGACTTCTGCCCTTTGCCTGGCCGGCCTCTGGGCTCGTCTCTCCCCACAGACCCCCGGGAGGTGGAGGGGGTGGACGGGGGCTGCCCAGGCCGTGCAGGGACACGACGGTGTTCCTGCTGCTGGCAGCCCTCGCTGTACCTCCGAGCTCCGTGCTGCTTGGCTTATCGGCACAAATACGTTGCCGTGGGTGGCCTTTACAGGGACACTAATGGCTTTGGGTAGCAAGAGTTAGTATCCCATACGCTGTAAAGTATTACAGTAGCATGGACAGCATTCCTGTGTGCCGCTTACGGAAGGGCAGGCGTCATACGGGAGTAAGTGGTGGAAAAGTTAAAAACCATAGTGTTGGTGCTTATGTAGCTATGCAAGGGGCGTTGGAAAAAACAAGAGCTGTAACCGAAAGTGGCCTCATAAAACCGTTTCCCATTTAGCCGTGGTACCTGTCCCTTCACTGCTCGGGTGGCTTCACATTTGGACTTGGCAAAAATGTGTTTTCTGACCAACCCCTCTGTATGTCTGCGTAGACGTAATGGATTTAATACCTGGCACTAAATATTGAAGAGGGACTTCTGGAAGCCTTTTAAAGAAGAATAGTCAGAGCAGCATTGTGTTACTACCTCAAACTTAATTTTCGAAGCCCCTCGTTATGTCGTCTACTAAAAACTTGTTGACGTGATTTGCCATACAAGTCATAGCGCATGGCAAGGGGTGCTGCCAGAAGCAGCATTTGAGAAAAAGCGTCTGCTTTAGTCTGTACACGAATTTGTTTGCAGGGTAGGAGAGGGTAGAGTTGTGGGGGTTTGGAGGTAGGGTGGTTGTAATTGTTTAGGCAGGAAAAAAATGAATTTCTGTCTAAAAGCTATTAGAAAAACATCACATGGGTTTGTGTCAGGCTAGAACAAAGCATGTGGCATGTGCAAACAAAGCAGTTTAATTAAACATGTTTTTCTGTTGCCACTAGAAATGTGTGGGCCTCAGATTGAAATTATCAGAGGCAAATACACGAATGTGGGAGATGGGCTGATGTGAGCGGCAGGATCCAGCCTGGCCTTCCTTCTCGCAGGCCGCCTGCTCGGGAGGCAAGGTGATACCTGAAACTTGTTGGCTTCTGCCGCAGCAGATCTGGTTTTGTGGTGGCTGGAGGATTACAGAACTCAAGTGATAGCCACGTGCTGTATTAGTAGTTTCTTAGGCCAAAGGCGCTTGTCGTGTAGATGGCCGTCAGCCTCCCGCTGCTGGGAGCAGGCTGCCGTCGGGCACCCCCTCGCTCCGGGGGGCGACAACTGTTGTAAAAATGGGGCAGAGCTTCAGACAGCTTAGCATCTGCTCACAGGCTTAGTGAACTTCAGCTTTGCTTTCCGTTCCTGGGAACAAGCATCTTTCCTGAACATAAAGCAACATGGCTTTGAAATGCAGGAGAAGCTTATTAATTGAAACAAAGGGAAGTTTTAGGGCTTTTTCACTTACTGCGAGAAGGCGGCTGGGGACCCACACAGGAGAGATCTGACTGATGGCAGGTAGAATGCAGAATATCATAATACATTTTAAAACAGCACTTGAAAAAAATACTGAATGTGCCTTTTCTCGATGGATTTCTCTTGCATGCGCTACAGGAAATGGTTATACTGAGGATGCACAAGTTTGGGGTGTTCTTTTTTTAATATTGTGATTTTTCGTGAGGCTCAGAAACCAAACCCCAAGGAGCAGAAGTCAAGCAGCAGGACAGAGTAGAGTGGTGGGGAGAGACAGTCGTTCTGGATCTGAAAGATGAGATGAGACGTCTCCACGCTTCCAGCCAAGGCCCGAGCTGTGGATGTGTTGTAAGGATGAGCCCAGCGCAGCCGGGACAGACGAGGCCCCTGGACGGCTGCTTACGGAGCATCGTCCCTGCCCGGCTCCGCTCCCGCCGCGTTCCGCAGCATGGTGACGGCTGGGCCGTTCGTCGCGTGGGAGCCTGGCTGGACGGGGCTGCTCCAGTTGTTTCAGAGCAGCGGTGACAAACACCGTGTTGGTTCTCCAGCGGTGCTGGGAGAATGTTGACTTCCATTGGTAAGAGGCTGGAAAAGGCTGAGAGCTGCTCCTACCTTTTTAAGTCTCTCTTCAAATTTTACCCTCGAGTCCGAGACACCAGATAGCAGTATGTGAAAACGCTGGCAGCAAAGTCAACTCCAGCCTCAGTAAAAACCCCCTGACTGAAAATGCGGCGTGCCAGCTGCGTGTGGAGGTGCCGTCTGTCCGATCTGAGCACTGGTATCGCCCCCGTCCGGAGGGGCTCATACCGACTTCTCTGCTCCCCCCGGGAGGTGCCCGCCTTTCTGTAGAGCCTCACGGTGTATTGGCTCTGGAACGGGTTAAGAAATGGCAATGTACCTTTCCAGAGTAGGTGACTCTGCAGTTGGGTTGTAGTGGGAGAGTTTGAAACCTTTAAAGGAACGTTCTCAAATTGCAGTAGTAAGTTTAACTAGTTCTGCAGTCTTTTAAATCAATAAACCTCTGGAGCGCGGCTGCGATAAAGCCAAGGATATTGAATAGTGTGAAGTCCCAGTTCCTCAGGAGGGACGACTCCCCGAGCGCTGACAGCTGGGCTTGCGGTTGCAGGCCCACGGGGCTTCTCCCTCTTTTCCTGCTGACTTCACTCCCATCCCGGATGCGGCCGATCCGGCGGGGGTGTCTGCGTTGGCAGCGTGGGCTGGGAAAGCCATGTTGAAATTTATTTCTTTTTCAGCAGTATCACGTCAGATTTGATCTGAATATTTCAATTGCAGATGATGAAGAGAGAGATCTACAGAACGACCTGGTTGATTATGGCAAGCCACGCTTCAGCGACGGGGTTCTGTGAGGCTGGATTCCGCAGGAGCTGGGGATGGGGAGAGATCGCAACGGAGGAACTTGAAGTGCTGCAAACCTGAACCATTTTTACTTGTCACTTAAAGGAAGCCGATAATTAAGTGATGTGTATACTCAAAGTCTCGGCCAAGTACCAGAAGGAAACAGGGCTGTACATATGTACATAGTTGTACTATTGCAAATTGTATTAAAACTACACTTTTGTTGTTACATTGAGCCAACTACTTAGACTGTACCTTATCTGTAATAATCTTTACATTTAAAACCGATATTATAAATATGGGCTGAATTGTTTCTGCAATTTAGAAAACTTTGTAAACTGGAGAACTTGTACAGTTTGTATCTCATGTAACAAATACACTGTGGAAACAACGGACAGCCAAAGGACTCCTTTTCTACAGTAACACCTGTGCGCGCAGAGATCCTCCCACCTGTCTCACGGGTGCTGCGGGTTTGTGTTCTGCAGGTGAGCTTTCAGTCGGGAATGGAAACTCGATGCTTAAAAGGTTGCTCCCCCCGTAATGGAAGGGAGGAGAGGCTGTGAGAGTCTTGGGAAGCAAGTACCGTTTTAATTCTCCTATACCCTGACCAAATCTCCTAGCTAGAGCTGGAAATCGGTGGCATTAGAATTTTAATAATTCGATACATCCTGAAGAAGTTGTGTAACTAATAGCTTATTTTAAAAGGTAATATAAATAAATCAGCGCAGCTTGTAGGAAATCGTGTATGTGCTAAAGAGAGCGAGTGTGTTAATGCGGAACAGCCCAGCCTCCGTCGGCTCTGAGGGAACCGTGGCGGAAGGGTCGGTGCTGCCCCGTGGGGGCCGCGGTGTGGGCACCCCTTACAGTCCCGAGAGCATCCGTCCCGTCTGGCAGACACTCAAGTTAATTTACGGTTTAATTCTTTGATAGAGATCTCTAACCATCTGCCATGTTCCATGTTTTGATTTTCTATATGGAAGGTTTGTAAGTTAGATAATACTTTTGGTATTCTGTGTTTAAGCCCTTCCTGAACTTCATGGAAATGATTCTGTTGATCTACAGTAGTGGAAGTCAAGGTTATTAACCCAGCCTGCTTCTCCAAAAGGGCCACTGTGAAAAGAAACTATAGGGCCTATGACGTGGGTGATTGTACTTTACTCTGCACTCAGGTTCCCATCGACGTAACGGTTAAGGTTTGCTCAGTGCCAGGTCTGTGAACCTCTGCAGGAATTCCAATGGTCGTGCAAATCGGGGTTTTTTTGGCTACAGGGATCTTCTACCAATCAGTCTTAAATATAAAAGAAATAAAAGTTTCAGATGCTGGCAATGTATCTCAAGTGTTTTTTTGTTTAAGGCTCGAGCTCTTCATTCCATACCACGGGAGGCAGATGGGGGAATAGCCCCGTGCATGGTGGGATCTCCTTTCAGTTGAAAACGAAATGCTGAACCTGCTGAGAATTAGGTACCGTACTAATACCCCAGGACAAGTACAGACTTGTACCAGGATGCTAAGGCTAGCAGTCTTCAGTAAATACTGTGTTTAAGAACCACGATTTTTTTGTTTGTCTTAAAATGTAATTTTACCCTGAATTAGGTGTTAACTTGATTCTTCTAATGAAAGCAACGTTTATGGGTTCTAATAAATTGTTTAAAGTATGTGAAGCTTCTCATTGTTTTTTTTTTTTTTCTTTTGACTTTTTAAAATTGATTAACTCGGGGCTTCCCAGGAGTGGAGGTGTTTTGCCGTATGAGCAATGGCCACAGCTGTTCGATGAAGGCCAGCCCTGGGCAGTGACGGGGACCAGGACCCTGCTCTGTGTCCTACGGCTCGGTGCTGTCACCAGCGCCTGCGCCCTGGCTCTTCCCGAGCCCAAACTCCCCTTCAGCGCCCGGACCCGCGCGCTCGGGGGAACCAGCAGAGCCGCGCAGGCACGGGCTGTGTGGAGGGCAGGGAGGGACACCCTGGGAGTGCTGCGAGTCTCCGCTCAGCCCGGCACTGCCGGAGAGAAGCCGCTCCGGCCAGTCCTCCCTGCGGGCACCTGCTGGCCCTGCTGCTTCCCACCCCTCGGAGCCGGAGCCGGTCGGCCACACGCGCGCGTCACTGAGAAGGGGTGTGAGGTGAAGCGTACGACGGATGCGCTGCCCTTTGCTAAACGCCTGCGTCTCTGCTCTTGCACGCGAGGCCGTAACTTTCTGTTAGGAAACGAGGGAACCTGCCTCGGGGTGAGGAACCCGCGAAGGGGCCGGTGCCCATCTTCACCCCAGCTCAGTTTTCCGTAGGTCCTGTGACCGCACCCGGCCTCAGCCTGGCCTTTCCCTGCCTTCCCAGTAACGTGAGGGGGAGACACATAATCAAATTTGATTTTTACCTTCTTGTCTTCTGTGATATTAAACCATTTTATGTTATTTCTTTGAATCTACAAGTGTGGTGCTCTGGAAAACAACAGACCAAAAAAACCCCTTCTCTAGCAAAAGCAGAACGTCCCGTTAGCGCTCAGGGGCCGTTTCAGTGTTTTCCATCGGGAGGGTCAGTGACAGGAAGGATTCCTCAATGCGCTTCTGTTCATTCCGGTTTTTCCCTGTAACCTGGATACCGCTGTGTATGATACAGAATGGCGTTATCCGCCGTTTCTAGACAAAATCATCGGATAACTGATGTTGGGGAATAGGTGAATTTTATGATAGTCTTGCTATAACTATTATATGCATAATCAATTTCTTATTATGTATAACTCTTCTTGCTTTCTTGTATGCCACAGGCCGTCTCTTACTTTATATTTAGAAGGGTCCCGTGTTAATATTTTTAGGTCTAACGATAAGAAACATTAAAACAATATTCATCCTGGCTTTCAAAGCCGGGCGAAACCATCGCCCTTTAGCTGCGAGAGCGGCCACCTCCCTTGTGCCATGAATTGCTCTGGAAGCGGCCGCTTTGCCGTCCCCTGGCGGGGGTTTGCGCGAGGCCGAGTCGACGAGCTGGCACCAACCGCGCGTCTGCAACAAACGTCCCGGCACACGGCTTCGGCCGTCACTGAAAGGTGACGAAGTCCTCTGCGTCTCCCGGTCCCAGGAAACATCCCCAACTCCGCACCCACCTTCCGTACAGCTTCAAATTGGTCCAGCAAGATGGGAAAAATGACTGTTTCTCATACTATTTGAAGAAGATGGTAAAATGGCAAGATACCGGCCCAGATGGACATGAGGTCTCAACCGGTACGCTTACTTCTTGTGTTTTCTGTTTATTCCTTGAGAAACTGATACAGGTTTATGGCTTTTTCATACTCAGCCAAGGGGGAAATGCAGAGTCATGAAGGAGAGACAGGAGCGACTGACTTGGAAGAAAATTTCCTCTCCGGTTCGGTTGTGTCTCCTTGGCAGAAGGAGCAGCGCTGCCGCTGCACCCAGCGAAGCTTCGACAGGAGGGAAACGCTCCCGGTGCCCGTTTGCTGGGCGAGAAGCGCTGGGAGACTCGGCAGACTGTCGGCGTGAACTGCAGGCTTGGTTTGCCGCTGTATTTTGGGAAAATATTTGGCTTAAGTATAGCCCAACTAGAAACACAGTTCGATCTAAGTGGGTATCCTTTTAAGGAATCCGATTTAGGTCACTAAGCACTTTACCCTTCATCATTTAGTGACCCAATGTTTAAAGAATTTTATTTCTAAGGGGAATTGTTCTGTCAAACAAATTCCACTTTAGTGAAGAAAAAGAAAAAAAAGTCTGTGTTCTTTGGGGAAACTGCCAATGTTTGTAGAGCAGCGTTCCTCGCTTGTTTGTAGGTGGCTTTGTCACCGCTCCGTCCTGAGCCGTCTCCCCTCTCGCACCCATGCGGCTCCTGCTGCTCCCTCACCCCAACAGTCGGTCCCGTGCCACCTTCTCCTCCAGGCCCGCGCTTCCGCCTCCCCGCCCTCCTCCTCCCCGCCCTCCTCCTCCTCCTCCTCCTCGCAGGACACCACTCTCTTTGGGACCACGGCGGGTTCCCCCAGCGCAGCCCTGCCCACGGCACAACGCCGCAGCGCCGGTGGTGACGCCTTCTCCTGCCTCCTCCAGCGCTCCATGGCGGTAGAACCTCCTCCGCTCCGGGTCGCATCCCAGCAGCCCTCCGCCAGCTGGGAACGCAGCTCTAGAGCACGCGGGAGACTTGATCCGCAGCGAAGAAAGGCCTCAGCTGGAAAATACATGTCTGAATAATCAAGCTGAAGCCGCAAGACAACAAATGGCATTTTTCAGGAATTCCTGGAGCTCCTCGTCCTCCACGTCACGGGAGGTTTATTGTGTGTACAACACCCTGGGAAGCGACAAGCCCCGCTAGTTTCATCCTATTTTTTAATGCTGTAGCGATGCTGAACTGGGGCAACTCCTTCGGCTCTAAGTAGGCTACTCCTAAAGCAAACGTCCCCAAAGGCAAAATAGCCCAAAAAACGGGGCTTGCTTCATTTTCACACTCCGCTAAAGATTATAAACTCACAAATTACCAGTTTAGTGTTTCATAAGCCACTTCATTACTTATTTCTCACGTGTGGTTTGCCAACCAGCTGATACCTGGAGCTCTCATCCAATACACACTTCACCTCTCTCGAGGAAGGTGGAGGCCTAAAGAAGGGATAAAGCTGCGCTTGCCTTCAAGTACGCAGAAGAGCACGTGCTGAGCAAAATGCAATAAACGCATGTTTTTCTAATAAAGTTCCGTCAAACACTAGCTCACTTTTTAAAAGCAGTAATTTAAGGTATTAATCACTGACCTGCCGATTCGCACGGCTGTACCCAGTCCATCCCAAAGGCAGGCCGTGTTCAGCACCACTAGCAATGTTTGTGAGTAAAAATGACTAACCTATCTGGATTTTGTTTTTTAAAATGCAATTTTGAAATCCCTCTGCCATTTCTGCTGAGCCAATACCCGTTTCCATGGAAATAGCAGGGTACAGACCGTTGCCATATTTCAGAGCGAGCGAGCTCCTTCAACGTCTGCTCCCCCGAAACCCCCAGCTAGACTTCGCAAGGAAACTGGCTCTCACATTTGGTGGAACCGGTTTACAAGAAAAATCAAACAAAGTGTCTTTACACGACAGCCCAGCCCAGATCCTTTTGAACAGTATATCCCGATCGCTAAAGCAGCACGCGGCTCAAGGAATTCTTGTTTTAAGGCTCATGTTATAAATAATCCACATGGCAACACATGTAAGCAGTAGCCTCCTAATAAAAGCAGCCAACGGGACCAAAAACCTTTTCATCTTCCCATCCAGTTCTCAGATACACTGTTAAGCGCTTCTCTTCACCTTCCAATTCTGCATTGCCAAGTTGTCCCCAGTAAGAAAACCGGTAAGCGTGGTAAAGAAGAGCACCTACTTCTCCCCAGAGCCCAACGTGCACCACGGCGGTGCGAAAAAGCGGGTATTTAAAACAGAACCCGGGCTAGATTTGCTTATCGGCAATTGCTTTGGGCAGCCAGGCACACTGCCCTTCTAGAGCCCGCGTTAGCTGAACTCTAATACAGTCCTTTAAAAAAAGAGGGGGAAAAAAAGAGGGGGGGAAAAAAAAGCATCAGCTGATAAAAGGGGCAGAGCATACTTTGACTGTGCCAGAAAACCAAAATTATTTCAGTTACTCCATTTTTTCTCCACTGAGTTCTGGTTAGTTCAATCTTTGCCCTACGCTTACTTTTTACGCCCATACAGAATAACAGCTGTAGCCTAACATGGCCCTGCGAACACACACCGAGCTGGGTTAAACGCATTTATTGAAAAACGGGCTTCCTACCGACTTGAGATGAAAGGGAAAAAGAAAAAGCACTATTCACCAGCAATGTGAAAAATCTGCTCGCGCTCTCATGTTTTCCCCCGGTCTATATCTGAGCAACCGGTGAGACACCAGTGGGCAAGGGCTGCCTTCTTTCTTAGAGACACCGTGTACTCCGCAAAGTGAAAACCAGTTGCTTTTTACAAGGTCGAAGAGAATAGTACATTTGGAGTAAAAAGGACCTTTGCTGATAAACCTTGATTTCTCCTTCTGCCCCCCCCTTAAATTACCTTTTCCCCTGCTGGAGCACAGCGTGGCTAACGGCGCGGCTAACGGCGCCCAACTCGCCCCGCGGCCGGCGCCAGAACTCCCAGCAGTGCAATTAACGGCTCCCTCTCCCCCGGGCTCCGCCAATACGAGTGGCTTCAACCACGCTGGGAACCTCAGGGAGAAAAATTAAAATAGCTTTTAAAAAAGTAAAGCGTGAAACTCTTGTCTGGCAAAAGGTACAGAAATCGGTGTGTTATGAAAACATGAACAGTAAACGATATCGCGTTTCAGTGTTAAAACCGTGGCTGTTGACGTTACTCGAAGAGAAAGGCGATACGCTCCTTGCTTTGTAAGCCAGGCATTCGTACCTCTTCCCTTCTGGCACGTTGTCTAGATGCATAGCTCCGTACGCAGGAGGAGAGGGACTATTCCCAAGCACGCGGAATTTCATCTGCTCATCGTCTTCACAGAAAACTTAGACAATTGGACGGAGAACAAATGATCTTGGGCTGTGCCTAACAGAGGTTTTCTCAAATGTTAAAAATACTCCCACTTAGAGTGTGATTACGCACACAGGAGGGACACTTGCATCAAGAGACTCACTTTTTGATTGTCTAAAAGAATACTTCTAAAACATAAGGAACATCCTAACATGCTAAATTTTCCTTTTGGATGTACGCTTTGGAAGCAACTGCCACAACATCCGAACCACTGGCAGGGCTAGCGGTGACCACACGCAGTGCGAATTATCCAAATCATTTTGCAATACAGCATAATATCGCAAAAACTTTATTAAGGGGTCAAAGACTTTATCTCCCATTTCATTCCCTACACTTAATTTTTCCACCTACTAATCAAAACGATACTGAAAGTTGTCATAAAATGGAGACCTAGTTCCGTGGAGAACCGAAGGCAGAGACACACGCAGCGACTCCGTGGCAGCACTAAGCTAGTTTCCGGCACGCAGGCTTTGGTTCATGCTGCTCGCCTCTAGGCACTTAGCAAGGATAATTTGTGAAGTGTCTAATTGTTCTGGGTTTCTTATTACGGTTCGTGGAAAGGAGCAGGCTGCTCCAAATGGAGACGGCGCTCTCTCCCGTTTTCCATGGAATACGTGAGCGAGGGCTCCCGATCCCACCGAGACAAAGCGCCTGCAGTGAGGGGGGATGAGCCCAGAGAAGCGAACGGTTGAACCCATTCGGATCTTGCTTTAGTGAGACCATTCTGTTGGGACCAGTTACGATATCCTCAGTAAGGGCACCCAGCAAACCAATTTCCATCGAAGAAAGGCCTATATCCTTCACCAAGAGAGGCCCCAGTAAGCAGCGTAAGCACCCACTGCGTCTCCATGCTGGCTGAAGCTGGCCTGATGTCAACCGAGAACTCTTAGGGTGGGTGAAACGAGTGTTCAGAACCGCCTGCAGTAATTCCGTTACCTGTCTCCAAAACTTACTAGAACCGTGCAAGCTGCGTGGGTCGAATGAAGTAAACACTGTTACACATGGGACTTGCTGCGAAGGTACCATGACCCGACGGCAGGCATTGGGATGTCTTCACGCTTTAGGGACAAGAGGCAAACCCCAGATTTTGGCATCCAGTAGAATAACGGGGGAATTCTAACACAGACTGTGGCAGCAGGGTCATTGGAAGAATTGCTTTGAACGTACTGTGAACTATCTGCATCCATTTAAACACGGTGATCTCTACCAATTTTTTAATTAAAGAGTAACAACAATTTACAGCTTCAAAGTACAGTACAGATATAAACTAATTAACATAGAACAACTGTGTGGGGAAGTTTAGGAAAATACTGAATGCCTCAAACACTGAGAGCTGATACCATATCAAAGACCATGAAAATTCTTGAAATTGTCCCATTTCCTAAAGATTTCCAATGCAAAATTACAAGAGAAAACCCCTCTACGCCTTGCATAAAAAACCAAACTTTAAAAACCCTAATTATAAAAGGCTATACTTTAAAAGCACTCACAAGTCCATGTAAATGAATGCCGTGATGCCAAAAATATTTTGCCCAAGGTTAAACAGAGAAAATACATATTCCTAAGTCATTTTTGATCAGCAAGTGATTGCAGTACTTTGTTTTTATGCCCAGCCCTGCAGAGAAATCTGACTTGAAGAGCCATTAGCATACAAATGGGATACGAACTTTCAAGGCTTATGCAACTGTTACTCCATTACAGACAGCTCAAATCAATTAGGTTGTTAAAAATCAGACAATAAATCTTTGTTTCAGTTTAAAATATGAGTACTCCCTTATACCTCAGAGACATACCTGAAATTTGAAGCTGGTAAAAATTCAGCTTGTTGAGGAGAGGAAAAAAAAACCCAACCAGAATTCACTTGATGCCACTGTTACTCCCCTCGCTTCCCTCCTCCTTATTTCAGTGTTCCTTTCCCTCTCTCCACCCCCCAAAAAAGGGATGGAGAAAAGGTGACAAAGTTTTCCTCTTAAGACAATTTGATTCAGTCTTCAAACCTAGTAACTGTGAAATTAGAGAGGTGTTTATCCTGCTTACTGGGAAAAACCTCAGCAGTCATGACTACATAAATTCCAAGTACCTCTGTAATGAACAGAAGGAAAACAATTAAGAGTAAGCCGAAGACTTGCTGCCAAGACTGAAGGATGATTTCAACAAGCATGAGAAATGCAGGCACCTACAACTAACAGTCAAAGAAATAACTCGATTTATTTTAGTTAGTCACAACTGTCCGATTTTGTAGGTTTTCAGTAAACAGGCTTTGCCAGAGCTTTCTCAAAGTTACATGGATCTCACAAAAGGCTCACTGATGAACCTATTTTAGTTTAAACATTAGGAAAACCAAACAAACGGATGGGTAGTATCCCACCAAAAGGTAAAAAATGGCTCTATATGAAACAACTTAAATATAACCACATTTTTCAGAATTGTAAGTCCGCAAAGAACATTCTGCTTAAAATACTTTGAAGACTAAAGTGACAAGATGAAAACAGATACTAAATATCTAATGGTGTATATATTTTATTAAATGTTATCATTTTACATTTTCATACAGACAAAATCATAAACAGTGAAAAATCGAAAGCCGGCAGAAGAAAAGATCTCTTGTAAGCAAGTATTTTGCAACAGAATATTAATCGTTTTCAGTGAATCACAGCACGATTTGCCTGGGAAATACCCAAGGCTGACTAGACTTCACACATTGTCATGCACTTCTGCTTCAGTTTAACATTAGTACACGCAGCAGACCCTCTGCATAAACAATTTTTGAAAATGCAGTTATAAAACACTACATTAAAATCTCTCCCCCTCACTCTCCTCCCCCCAGTTCACTATATGACCTGCCAGAGGCCAAACCAATACTAAAAGAGGAAGAGGAGCCGGGTCTTTATCTGTTACTTCATGGTACATCCACTAACCGGGCACTTTTCTGCACCCGTAGCCATTTACCGCTCACTTCAAACTCTCCTGCATTTGCCTGAACAGATCTACGTGTGGTGTGTACTTGTGGTATGTGGAGAACTCCCCTCCCCAAGCTCACTCTTTCCCAACTATCTTACAGCAACTAAAGAAATTACGTACTTGCACACACCACAACAAAGCATCAAAAAAAGTGATTTCTTCACTTCCACATGCCACAAGAGAAGCCCAAATCTTATTTGAACTCATGACATTTTACTACCCTAAAACTGTGTTTCTCAGGTAGCAACAATAACATTGTTAGCACAAGCACTCCCTTATTAAGCTTGCTCAAAACGCGGTGAGCATTATCAACATTAGTTGCATATCCCCAAAACAGTCAATCAACAGCACTGATTAACAGCTGTCAGAATGTTCTCACATGTTCCCAAGGCAAAGAAATATATGTAAGGGAGTGTACAAAAGGTTTTGTCCTCTATAAATATATTTAATACCACTATTTTGTTTGCATATTGGAGAAAAGCTGGATCGAAAAATACTATTTTACTTGAAGCAAGGTTTTTGAGGTCCTGAGTTCTCAGCAGAATCCATTCTACTGTTCAACACCAGCCTCTGAGGAAATTCTGTATCTGACAACTTTCTGCTTTATCGGTATTATGGAGAATTTCGGCATGCCATAAATCTAGCTGTCAACTGCAATCTTTACTCCAGGATACATACGGAATCTCAGGTAACCCGGGACCCAAGTATGTTACCTTTAAGTTAAACTTTGAGTAAAATGGGACCCTTTTTTGAGGAGAACGACCAGAATATTTAGTAGGATCAAAACTCTTGCTGCAATAAACTAGAAAATGTGAGATTGCATGCTTTGTATCACTGTGGAGAAACAGCTCAGTGTTCTGCATTAGCTAGAGCTTTCTAGCTGACTCTAGGACCCAGATGACTGTATTTCTCTAGTACAGCACTGGTTTAAATAAAATAGAAAACAAACAAACAAACAAAAAACTGGGGGCATATATACCTATTTACCAGAATGCAGTGGAATTTTCAAGCCAACTCAGAAACAGGGTTATGATATTTATGCAAGAACTTCATGCCAATATAGAAACCATAATACTCTAATTCCTCAGCCCACATCAAACTCTCCCCATGTAGCCACAACGGGATTGCCAGTATAGATACCCTACAGTTTAACTTCCTAAAACTGGGCTTGACTACTTGTGGATGTGTATTTCTGTCCCTAGAGGATTGTTTTATGACAAGCTTCAGTGATGCACTGTGCTAGATCAAACATACATAAAGGTTCATTTAAATTTACGCTTGCCTTTGTTTCTGTAGGGGGATACGGTACCATATGAATCCTGATTCCTGTCAGCTGAAGTGTCAGCAGCGAGAACAGCAAGTCTATAGCTGCTCCTGGACAGACAGATTGGACCACAGACGTCTAGGCACGACGGAGCAAGCATAGCCCGCAAGCCCCTTCTCATTTCAGTCAAGTGCATGGGTCTGTTTACCTATTAAACAAAACTTATTCCCTTCAGATAAGGAAAAGAAACAACAACTACTGGAAATAAAGCCAAATAAGAATTGTTTTGTTTATACAACAACTACCTCTCAGTCATGTCACAGTCGTTTTCACTTTGGCAAAATGAACCAGATTGAACTGCTGTGCTCAGAGTACCAAGTGGTATCTGCAAGAAGGATGCTGAAATATTAGAGGGAAGTTAAAGGAAGACCCTCCCCCAAAAATTATCCAGGGAATTAAACTCTTCCTCCAAAAAAAGCAAAGCCCACAGGGCAACATTTAGGATTTTAGCTTATGAAATAGAATTCTGAGGGATGATGTGATCCCTACACGTGGGTCCTGACACATGAAAGAGGAACTCCAGCAGTGCATGACTTTTGAATCTTGCTGAGAGGCGTTAGATGCAATAGCAGGAAGTTAAACTCAAACCTGAAATGAAATACAAACCCTAACTGCAGATATCTGAAACAGCTTACCAGGAGAAACTGGCGGACTCACAACACTTAGTCTCTCCAACAAACAGGGAAGTCACTCCAAAGCCTGTCATTTTAAATGACTATAAACACAAAGCTAATGGATAGGCAAGACTTAGAAAGAAAAAAAGTTGTGAAGAAATCGTAAAATATGAAGAAGAGCCTTTCTAATGAACATTCAGAGTATAACATTTCAAGAACGTGTAATATTCTGGCAACTATATATTTTTTGCTTCAGTTTCTCTGTAAAGTGAAGAAAACAGGCACCTAGAAAATCTCAGTCTGACAGAGTGCCTGAAATCCACTGTCAGGGGGAAAACCCACGGCTGCCAATACAGGAGCCTTTTCTTTGAATGGAATACACGTTCAAAGCTTCTAACGCTTCATGTGTACGCAGGCAGACATGGCATTATTTAGCGGTTTTACATTTTACACACACACAGAGCTAATGCTCTTTTCATGGTATACGGGTACATGGGGAACAGGTTACAGCAGGCGGACCTTTGAACTTTTGCCTTCACAGCAATGTCAATTAGCAATATGATTTTACATATTCCCACCTGACATGCGGCAAAGTTCACAATCCTGCTGCTCCAATACCCTGACACGGCTCAGAATCAGGTGACTCGAGGACACCACAAAACCACTATGGAAGACACATTTTAATATTCTGTAACACAGAAAAGTACAATTCTCATTCCCATAAAGATCAGTTTGAACCCTGAGTCATATGCTTTAATCTCTCTTCTAAATGTTTTTTTGGCTTTCATTACAAAGGCACTAGACCATTTTGGTGTTCATATAAATATCTGCTTGCTTTGAATCTTGCTGAATGATTTCCTCTGGCAGCTAGTTTCATTCTAATTACATGGTTTGAAAAAGTATTTCCACCTACCATTTTTCAAAACTCCCACTTTCTGCGTATCAGTGAATGTCCTTTTGGGCTTGTACTATGAGGCATCACAAAGTTATCCTGCCATACGAGTTCCTCTTAATGGACTGACAAACAATCTTAATTAAGTTTTAACATGTCCAAGCTATCCCTTTTCACTGCTGATCATACGAAAAATATTCAAGTACTATGGTTAATGAGTGTGTTTAGAAATACTTGAATGCTCTAAAGTAATAAGGCTCCCTGTTCTGAATGAGGCCTGCCTTTTCACGACCACTTTCCTTAAGAAACTATGGTAAAATTAGCTTTATAATGTCTTCTGCTAAAGAATATGGGAGTCCTGCGATAGAATTCTAAAACAAATCTCGGCTTCACAGCAGCAGATGTGGTTCAGTTTAACAAGCTAATAAATATTTTAAGTGACTAGAGAGCTGGGACTTTTATAATATGATCCAGGTTTAAAAGCTAAGAAGGGAGTCAACAGGTACTAGAAAGAGAAAACACACAACACCTGTGTGGGTTTCTGGCTACTGCTAAATTAGAGAATGTGGATACAAGCTATTTTTGTAAAAACATTCAATTTTCAGCAATACCTTGGGAAGTTATCCTAATGTCATAACACATTAACCTGCAAACTGAAGACTTCTGTTTAAAAAGATAGGTGAATAAAAGTGATCACCAAGGGGAAAAAAAAATAGATATACAAGTTCAGTAGGATGCAAATCACAAATCTAACCTCGCTACGTGCTCTTACACTTTACTGCGTGAGATGGTCAAGCTGCTTCATTAAGTCATTCAAACACTAAAGCACGCAGCATCCTCAACACTTCACACTGAAAGAGACTGCCTAAAAAAAAAAATAAAAAAGAGAAAGTGGAAATAAAACTTCACACTAGACTCCACAGGCGTCTTAAAACAGCAGCTCAAGCCACAAAACTAGCGCTGCCCTACGCTTTGGAGCAGAAGGCAAGGCTACCCAACCGAGCAATCCGAAACCCAGCGGGCAGGGCCGGCGAGCGGGCAGCGGGACGGCCGCCATGGCGCTCCCTCCTGTAAAGGGCCAGACCGGACTGACCAGCCGGGGGGACGCTCTGAGGCTGCCAGAGTGGCAGGAGAACGGCCGGGCAGGGGAGTGGGCGGCCAGAACGGCGGGGACCGGGGACGGCCTCCCCCGCCGGAGCACCCCCGAGGCGCAGCAACGGGGCCGGGCCCTACCGGCTGCAGCGGCGGCCGCGGCGAACCTTCCCCGGGGAGCGCAGAAAAGCGCTACTCCCGCCCCCTCCGCCGGGAAACGCTCCCTCCCGGCCGCAGCGGCTTCCCCGAGCTGCGGCCGGCCCCGGCGGCTGAGGTCTTCCCCGGCGCGCCCGCCTCCTCCGGAGCGGGAAGAACCGAGCCG